>NW_024121109.1:512196-656728 GCF_016745375.1 Pimephales promelas | reverse complement strand
TTTTGCAAAGCCCCTCTCTCATTAACTCTTAGATGCACACTTTTTCATTTCTCCTTCCTTTTAGTCTCCCAAATTGACTTGAGATTGAAGAGCAGCAGTTCTTTCTCACCGTGACTATCAAACAGCACATTACCTTGCCTTAATCTTCTCCTCTGTGTCATGCACAAGGCCAATCTCTCAGCATCCCATCTGCACAGAATTGCACCCAGTTACATACGTGTTCAACAAACAATTGGGATTCCGCCTGTTTTCTGAGGAGATTATTAACACACAGCCGCAAGCATTGGTCCTGAATGCGCAATGGAATTCTGAGCCGTCTTTTCCTCACCGTCCCGCTCTCTTTCTCGCCTTCCGTGAATCAAAGCTAGGATTGTCTGGAAAATGAGCTGTCAACTGAGGGTTCACAATGAGATACATCAACCTCATTGCCAACCCTGGAAATAATGAACCGCTCCTTTTTTCCCCCCTCTGATTTGTTCAATAAGCTTCCCATAACAAGTGCAGAAAGATAAGAAGCCCCCCTCTTGAGCTGATTAAACCCCGTTGCGAATATTCAGAAGAAGGGTTTTGGAGATTGTGGGTTCAAGGCAGAGCAGTGCTATCAAGAGTTATGTGATTGTCTGAGATGTTTTCATGTTTTTGAGAGGAAGGCACACACCTTCAAAGAGAACGATCTCAAGGCCTATCTGCCAGAGTATGGCGCAAAAGCATTGAATAAAAACATGATTAATTTCCTCATTTTTACACAATGTTATGAAGGTAACCGCTGGAGAGCTAAGCTATAACACCTTGCAGTAATACTCTGACACCTTATAGAAAGAAAAAGGCTTTACTGCAGGAAAGTAAACAGCACAGTTAAGAGAACGTTCACACAGGCACTCTGTCTGTGCTATTTGTTAATCGCTAGTCTATTTTACACATAGATGGACCAGGCCAATAATCGCGTTCTGTTGGGCTCTGCCCAGCTTGTGTTTTTAAGACATAACATCACACACAGCCGATGCTCTTTTTTTAAAAAAAATCTTAGTCTTTTATTCCTTTTGATGGATATACAGGATCCTTTGGCAATATTTAATCATGACATTCATTATTTGAGTCTGTTTTACTTGAACTATAATTTTATTAATCAAAAATAATAAATGCACAATTAAATCAAGTCATTAAAAATGTTATTAATCTCATTTAAATTTATAATTGGAATATTTGAACAATAGTATTCTTTCTATATTTGTTTTCAAAATCTTTATTGAAATGTTACTATTATTTTTTTCTTGTCATATATTTGTCAACAGTTAGCTTTCCTTGAAAATTTTTAATTATTGTCATGATGTGCATTTGTCATTCCATCCTCATTCTCGCTGACAAAACGAAAACCCTTCATTAAAGACCACTTTCATCAGTAATTTTATTAAGTAATTTAACACAGCACTTAGCCTCTTGAAGGCAGAAATGTGTGCCATGTTGATTAATGTGTTTTTCATGACATTTTCATTAATTACATGCCATACAAATGTAATTCAATGCAGTAAGTCCAAATGATATAACCATTTATGTACATATGTCTCATATCAGTCAGTAACCCAGTGATATACTGTTTGTCTGATTCCGTCAAATGTTAATATTAGTTTTTATGAGAAGTCAGCTGTCATGATGCACCCTTGAGGCTGCAGTTTACTTCAGAGTCGAGAGAAAACCGCACTAGCCTGTCAAAGACATGATTTCTCCTGCGTTCTGCTCCTTGCTTACCCGACTCTGAGTCCTCTCTCTGTCTTTCTTTGTTCCTGTCTTCAATTCGACATCTGTCAGCATTTGCATTAGGCGATCTGCAATGCATTCTCATCATCTAACTTACGCTTTTGACCATGCGTCTAAGTGCGACGCACATGGCACTTCCGTTATGGGTAGGTTTAGGTGTGGGGTAGTGTTAGTGTTAGACCACTAGGGGGTGCCTTCTGGCCCATATATATCCGCGTCTCATATTGACGCTAAAGGGTGCTATGTGCGTCGGATGTTGACGCATGGTCAAAAGCGTCAGTTAGATGACGCCTTGGGATGAGAACGGGCTGCGACCCGAGCCCCCCACATGCCAAAAAAAAAAAAATGTCCACCCAAAACACCGAAACTGGAGTCTAAAACCTGTCGTTTATAGTTGTCAATTATTTTAATATGAGGAAAACTGGCAGGACCTTGCCAGTAATGTGTTGAAGAAAATGAGAGGGTGACTGAGGAGGAGGAGTTTATGATGGGTTAGGGGGTCCATGGGGGGAGATGGAGACAAAAAAGGAAACTCTTTTATCAATTTCATCAAAATCAATTAGAAGCCAGAGTCTACTGATGGGGCACTGGGTGGTGGAGGGAGTGTGAAATCCTGGGGCATGGGAGGAGATACAAGCCCGTGGGGACAGAGGAATTGATGAATAAAAGACTCCCGGGGTCGGGGACACTCTGAGTGGAACATGCTGGAACTCAGCAGCTGCAAATTGAGCTGCCAAAGCTCCTCAATCTCCTCTGGGGGTGGGAAAAAAAAAGAGCGAGGAGAAGAAGAGCTTAATGGTGACTGTCATTTTGTCTGGTGGGACTGGGAACTCTACAAATAGCCTTCAACCAGACCTCTGGCCTAGAACAAGCAAAATCAGCAGTCAATCCTTAAGATTCACAGATTTGTTTGGGCCCATAGGGGGCTGTAAATGCTCTTGAAGGGATGTGAAAAGTAAATGCAGAAGTATTTCATGGTTGTATGCTATTTCTATCAGGTACCATCATTCTCAAGAGTCTTTTGCTTGTAACCTGATGTATAATTCAATGCAGGGAGGCTTTAAACACAGAGGGAAGGTTTCAGTCAGTGACTGAGCACTGTAGGTAATTCTGCCCTAATTCAACCATTAGTCTTGCCTCTTGACCACCACAACCCTGGTACAGTAGCATTAGCCCAATCTCCTACGCTTTCCTGTCAAGAACACACCATCTCCCTATAAGTGCAATGCTGTGTGCCATAGAAGCCTCCATAAATTCCTGTATTCTTGAAAGAAAAGGAGTGCAAACTGCAGGAAATAGACATAGATCCTGGTAATAGAATAAAAAGGCTATGAAGGAAGCACCCCTGAGGAAGTTTGTGTATTGTGTATTAAGAGACTGTAGTCCTATGAGGGCTTTTTTCCTCCGTTCTCACACTAGATCTCACAATGGAAGAGAAGTTGGGGAGGAGCCATTTTAAATCGGAGGTAACACTGTGTCCCTGGTGCAAACGTTAACTTTTCAAAGAGCTGCGTGAATCATAAACATTTACACTGCAAGGGAGCCTGGGGAACGAGACAGAAGGGAGCTTACTATCCCTCAACTTCCTGCCTCTGTTTGTTTCCAGAAAGAATGAGGGTAAAAAAAAAAAACATAAAAACAAAAGCAAAAGGGGGAAACAAAGGAGAGTCTTTATATCCAGACTCGCTGTTTATGTCCTTTGGCAATTGCAGTTTAAACTTGTTTCACTGTACTAAAACAGTTAAAGGGTAGATCAGAGGTATCCCCACTACAACTGCTGTATGCCTTAATGTCTTGGTGAATGAGTGTGTCTTTTTCCTAGCTGGAAATTCGGTTGTTTTTAGGGAATCTATGATCGTGTAAATTTATTACACTAATACCAAACCCTTTTATAAAGAGCCTCTAAACGTGAGGATCCATCAGAACTTTCGGCAAACAGTCCACCTGAGATTAATGAAGCCGTTTCATCTTGGGTTTGAGAGATTAAATTGTTTTTAGCCAATTTAGTCAGTGAGTCAGGTTTAGTAATACAATAAAGTACAACAGTTCCTGCCCTATTTTTTAGTAGCCTTGGCTCCAGATGTAGTTTCCCATATGGATTGTAAAGAGTTATGAGCCATGAACCAAACCAACAAGCAACGAGGTGAATCACAAAACGCGAACTCTGAGGAAAAAAATGAATAAGGAGAAGAAACTACAATCCTATGAATAGTGTTGAGTTCAAAGTTAAGTTCACACATTTTAAAATGAACTAGTTCAGTTTGTAGTTCATACTTCAAAAATGAACTAGTTCATAGTACTTTTTTTCCATATTTTGCAAGCTTCTTTTTAATATATATATATATATATATATATGTATATGAATAAAATGTATATGAATGCGTTCGTTCATGGAGCGCATTCAGGCACAACACTGCCTATGAAGCTTTGCTAATGACAATAAAATAAATCAATTATGAATAAATGTAAAACTATTTGTTTAAATAAATGTAAAACTATCCATCCTAATTTTGATTTAATTTATTTATTTATTTTGCAGAATAGTGGGTAATGTAGTTTTTCACTAGGAATGTTGCTGTTAAACATGTTTTTCTTTTTAAAAATAATGTGAGTTGATAGTTTCAACAAAAACAGATTTTTTTTTTTTTTTGTATTTCCGGAACAGTTGCAATTACAATTACAAAGATTGTTATGGCAAATTAATTCCATCATATTTCTGCATAATAACGTCCATTGTCAGTTAATTTCATAATTATAAACAGGCTTTGATACGTCTGCGATCATAGACTTTTAAAGGACTCAAATGAAAGTCGTCTGTTCACTGCATTGCTTTCCATTGTAAAGAAGCCAGTAACTGCTGCAGAATAATATGATAGAAGACATGCCTCAAAATGACATTAGTATCTGATATTTGTCACCGTCCAATGGATTTGGTTAAAACTGATGACAGCACCGTTGAAGTGTGTGCTCATTATGCTTATCTGCTATCCTTTATTTTCAATGTTTGCTTGCTCATGAGCAGATAAGAGCTTTGCTAATGATAAAATGGCTGACCTGGAAAAGCTTCATCTATTTGAAACATTCTCTGTACATTTTTCTAGTTGTGTCCAATTATGTAAGTGCCGAGCTCGAGGGTATGTCAGAGTGCATTTTATGAGTCCTATACTGTATATTAATTTCCCTTACAGAGAGACGTCTACAACAGCTTAAACTGTAGTCATGATGAGACATACTAATTGCTCATTAGACGTTGACAGGAAGTTGGCGGTGAAAGAAATGCAGAAAGATCTCCATCATGGAAACCCAGAGGCTCGTAATTCCTCTCAGCGGTTTCCATAGTGCAGACATAACATGGATGCCACGGTGACCCTAGCAACGCTCAAACAAATGTACATATAAACATTTAAATGGGTTGTCTAGTCGCCATACCTCGTGTGAATCATCTGGAGAACAAACCTGTTAATTAGAGCCATAGAGCACACGATCTGGACCAAATAAGCTTTACAGAGGGGAAAAAACACAACGAGGAAGAACAAGCTAAATTATTGTATAGCCGTTAACTCTGTCTTTTCTCATCCCTAGCTCTTTTATTAGGCTGGCTATTCTTCTCTAAACAAGACACCAAGATCTGTAAGCGGCAGCACTGTCAATCAGACGCAGCCAAGCTTGATTTAGCGCGTCACAGGCGATTCACAATGCCTCATGTTCTTTAAACTCCAATCAGAGCAACTGTCTTGCAGATTTTAATGACCAATTTTAATTTTGGTTAAAATGATTTGAATGATTCCTCCCTCAGAAATGCTCCATTTTCTATACACCATTCAGCAAATGTCAAGGTCTCATTGTAATTCAGAAAACTGCTTGACTAATTTCCATCCGACAAGAATACGTAGAGTTTTTCTCTATTGACTATTAGCGGCTGCGAGAGGTGTTCAATTGTTCTAAATTGCATAGATCAAAGGCTGATTGAGCATGACAACACAAAACAATCGGTGCAATAAAACCATTCGGAGCCTTCCTTTGGTCTTCTCCGCGCTTTGATTCTGAGTAGCGCTGCCACTCGTTGCTCTATAACTTTGAAGCGTTGAGTGGCAGTAGCGGAGAGTGAACATGACCTCTTACTGACTCCTGCCATCATACAGGATGTCTTTAACGGCAGTCGGGAAAAAAGAAACATCAACATTAATTCCCTGCTAAATGATCCAAGTGAATTATGCATGAGGAGACTGCGTGATATGTAGATTTCCACCTTCAACCTTTGTCAGCCTAATTGCTGCCATTTAGGTCTGGATCTGAAGTGTAGCAGTCGACTGCAGACGTTGCTCACATCCGTCAATAATGTTCTCGGGCTCGTATCAAAGACTCCAGGAAGAGAAGTGCTGCCTGTGCATTAGTGAGGCGCCTCTGGGCCAACTCTGCCTGCGAAGCTAAGTCTTGATTTTTTTTTTTTTCTTCCTATGCATTCAGCTAGTCAAGATCTTTCTGTCTTACCTTGGTCATGTAGCTGCGAGTTGTTGGGGGGTACGGTCATATTCAGTACGTCGTTGACAGCCGTGTCAGCGTAGTGCCCTCTCTGAACATCATGTTCGCTGTCGGTTTGGTCACTCTCCTCGTGCCCGCTGTCCTTCAGACTGTTTCCTTCCATGTCCTTGAATGTTGACGTGCTAGAGCCAAATGAAGGAGAAAAGACAAGAAAGAAGGATAGTGTTATTTAACTGTCAACTTTGGTTCCATCATTCACTCTCTCTTCACCCCGTGCTACCTTTATTTATCTTCCAGCCACACAGAGAGTGTAGCTGAAAAAGGTTTTTTTTTTTTTTCACGAAATGACCCCCGATAAAGGATCGGGGGTCAATGGCCTGCACTCACTTTGGCTGTGCAGAGCTCTTTTGTGTTGCTACGGTCAAAGTTCCTACATTTTCTAAGGACTGTTTCAGAAATACGTCTGTTGATTGCAGAGGCATTTATGGGGTAGTTGACCCAAAAAATGAAAACTCTGTCATCGTTTACTCACCCTATGTCAGACTCTCAAACTCTGGCTTTCTCTCGTCTATGTAACATTATCTCTATTGAGTTGCCAAAATACAAAATTAGCTAAAAAAAATATTATAAAATCAGTGCATATGACTTGACGGATTTGGAACAGACAAAAATGAAGGCATATTAATGATAATCTAAGTTAAACTGTAGGTTAATATTATACAAAATGACTTCTCTGAAATACTTTTATGATACTTTTTTGCCTCTTTTATTTTCATTGTATTATTGATACAATTTTCTTAAAATATGCAGTAACATTTTACAATAAAATTAACAATTATTGAAAAAAAATGCCCATTTTTAATCTTAGCTACTTTTAACATTGTCTAATACATTATTAAAATCAAAAGTTGAATCTGTTAACATTATTCAGTAGACCTGAACAAGTACTAACAATGAACAGTTTTATTTGTATATTCTGGCATTAAAAATGATGAATAAATACTGTAACGAAGGTACTGCTCATTTTAATTTAGATAAGACATTAACCAGTGTTAACTAATGGACCCTGGGGGTGTGTAAAAATAACAATCACTTTAAAAAAGTATATATTTTTTTAAAAAGATGTGAATCGTAAAATAAAACTGCACAGATATCTTGTATATCATCCCTGCATACAATATGATCCACCAATATTTATGGTTAATTTTCCTGGAAAAGAAATACTTTAGAATTTTGACAAAAGCTACAATTCTTTTATTGCATGGTTGTTATTTTTTACGTAAACAAAACCTGGCCACTTCCTCTTATTTAGGAGAACTTATGTTGGTCACATAAACCCCTGGATGTTTAAAAAAAAGAGAGAAAGATGTTTAATAATTTTAGCAAACTGTGCTTTTCCTCTTTACCCACATTATATGACTTGATAAAGCGAGAGGGATTAAAAAAAAAAAAAAAAAAAACCTGCCAAGAGACAGCTGCAGTGAACAAGCCTGATTTCCCTTAATTTGATAGTTAGCCCAGTGGAACACATTCAGCCTCTGAAGCAACAGCGAGGATCAGAAACGCATGTATACACATACACACACAGACATACATAGACAAAAGCATGTCTGCAGCCTCTTCCAAGGAGAAAGAGAAGAGGGAGAGAGGAATTCTAGCAATGTCACTGCAATGGTGGTAGTGCAGTCTCTGATTTTATCTGTCTAATTGCACCTGTCCCAGTCTGCACTCCCACAGGCACCGGGGATTTCTTTGTAGTGTAGAAGAGCCAAACAGTCGACACTTGAATACTCTTTGTTTATGTACACATGCAGTGCTTTTTCAGAAGATAAAATTGCTGTAATTGGTTTGAAAAATGCGGTACTGAGGTAAAACTGAATGTTATTTTTTTTTTTTGCTCCGTGTAAAAGAGGCATTACAGTCCCTGTGCTCATCCATAGCGGCCAGGGCCCCAGGCGGCCAAGGACCTTCATTAGGGATGTCTGCATGCCAATGTTCCCTGCCAGTCAAAAGCCTCCTTTTATGTGGACTGAGGAATGCTAGCCAAGTCCTGCCAGTACAAAGGATCTATTGTCCTTGCTCCTTTCTTCCACAGTGCAAAATAACGTTACCTTTTCCTTATCTCCGTGGCCTTACAAAGACCTCCTTGTGTGCACTGAGGGAGAATCCTTTGGAATTCCGGGATTAAAATTCATGTAGATTTAGCTATCAGATTAACATCTACACAGATGTAGCTTAACCGCACAAGCCTCCTCCGCTCTGGGCTACAGTTTTAATATTCTCTAACATGTAATATGTATACACACGTTGGGGATGCAGGGATTTTATGGAATTATTCATATTAGGGGGGGAAAAAGGATGTGCTTAAACACTTACAATACTGAATTATTAAAGCTTAACACTGGCCATTTATAAACATTTTGAGCATTAATATCTTGCCTATGTGGAGTGGCAACTCTAAGACTGAATATTGGCATCTGAAATGGGAAATATCGTAAGTTTTTGTTGTTAGATAAAGAGTTGTACATTGTACTGTAATTGTATATCCACCTATTGAAACTACAGCCCATTCTCACTCCCAAGGCGTCACCTAACTGACGCCTTGGGAAGCATTTGACCATGCTTCAATATCTGACGCTTTAGGCGCCCTTTAGCGTCAGATAGATGACGCCCTAGGATCGCGTGTACCCTACCCCCACCCCATACCTAAACCTAACCGCGTCCTCTAACTGACGCTTTCCTTTAGCGTCAGTTAGATGACGCCGTAGGATCGCGTCATGTAAGTGACGCAAAAGGGCGCCTAAAACGTCAAATATTGAAGCATGGTCAAAGGTGACGCCTTGGGGTGAGAATGCGTTGGAAACTAATATGCAAAAAAACATCTCGTTCCGAAATATGTGACAATTGGTACACCCAGTTGACATGAGAAAAAGCAGAATATATAGCCTACTATAATAATAGTATTGCTCTTTGCACATGAAAATAGGATTTTTAGCATAATACAAAAGAAAATATGAAAAACAAAACAAGCTATGATCTGACCGCTTTAAGAATGCATAAAAACAAGTTAGATAAGTTAATCTGATTGCTTTATAAAGACATACCTTTTAATTAGGTGTGCTCTGCTGTTTACATAACTGGAGTCAATGGAATAATTCTCCGTCTGGGGGAAAGAGAAAGAATTAAAGAGGGAGAGAGAAAGAAAGAGAGAGAGAGAGAGAACAAAAATGAATTTAATTATGCAGCAACCAAAATAATGTCACCAGTAATTGCCTTTCAATATAAATGTTATTTTACACAAAGACTCTAGTTAGCTGCCTGGACTTTCAAAGGCAAACTCCCCCATTCTCTTTCTAAGCACATGTGGCCTGTTCTGCTGCAGTGAGTCTGCTCCTGTCGTCACTCCTCCAGCCTCCCCCACCCAAAAAAAAAAAAAAAAAAAAAAACACGCCCTTCAAAGTGTCATTAAGCCGAACTGGGGAATAGAGGAGGGGTTTTGGGGGTTAGAGAAGAAAGTTTCCTCTCTTCGAGTGCTGCTTTTCCTCACAACACTTTTGAAGATGCTAATGTAGAAATATCAAAGAAATAAATATTCAGCGGGAAGAAATTAAGAGCGTGCCAGGGGATTTTTTTTAACTTTGCAATTGCAGATGAAAAGGCCTCAATGATCTGCATTTGATGACTCTTTGACCCACATTGAGAAAGAGACTTCAGAGTCTTCAGGAAGGCAGCGCTTTCTAAATAAATGACTAGAAGTACACAGTAGAACTGGGTGATACATTTATAGAGTATTCACAGTATATTTGTGCCGCTATTGCTGGCGTTGTGAAATTAAATCAACATGAATAATGCAAAGATTTCAATGCACTTCATATTTGGTCATTAAATTTTGTAAACAGCATGACTAATTTCACAATACTCTTTGACTTGTCTTTGCAGGAACTAGAGTGTTGAGAAAGACCTGTTCCCAAGTCTTGTTGGTAAGTTCAATAAATTGACTAATGAATCACTTTAAACTGTTCATTTCAGTGAATCGGAACTCAGTTTGATTCAATATTTGATTTGATAGCTTATTAAAGCTAATTAAATGTCCTTATTGAACTAAGGCCTAGTCCTAGCTTAATCTAAGCCCTGTTTGTGAAACCAGGCCTAGATTCAACAATAAATTTGATTGGTCAGAAAATCTCCTCATGGCATTTTTCAAATTTAAAATGATAAGTATAAACACATGCAGCTTAACATCACTGTAAATGGCTGTTGCTTAATTGGTGAAAAAAAAAAAAAAGGATAAGAAATATTATGTTCATTTAGTGGGAATTTCTGTTTTCCAGTTTGGATTAAACATTTTGAATCTAACTGGCTACTATTGATGCAAGCATTTTCCCTGGGGAGAAACCTGCCTCTCAGATTCAACTTCAGCTGATTCTAAACTGAGATAGAAAATAGTTCAATGGCTTCCTTCCAGGGGTATGTCTAGCCATCAGCCCCTCTGACAACAGAAGTCACCCAGACGATAAGAAGGTTAATGCAGAAAGTGCAACAAGACCAATGATTATGCCGCCAGCCAGGGACCTCCACACTAGCTGCTGAGAGACAGATACTAGCTATCATAATCACAGATGAAACAACTCTGCATAAAGTTCTATGATCCCAAAAACATGCCCATTTCCTTCATCTGTGTATATCACCAGTGACTAAAAGATACCTACAGAGCAATTCAACAATTACATAAGTGACATGTTAGCAGGATTCATTTCACAATGGATTTATTGGATCCTATTTCTGTAAACATACTTTTACTGGTTTTTAATATGTTTAATATTAAATTATATTTAGCAACAGAAGCATGCATGGCAGATTTAGCCTGCCAAGACCAAATTGTCACGTAATTGTCATGATTGAATTAATTTTAGCAATATATATTTAAATAAAATATATCATATCTTTAGATGGCTGTTAAATATATTTAAATTAAATAAATACATTTAAAAAATCTTGTTTTTTATAGTAAAGTAATCGTTATCACTGTCCACCTCAGATCTTCTTCCATCTCCAGTCAGTAAGCTGCTGCTTACTGCCTCACCTCCACACTTCTTAATTACCTCAACACATGATAATATTTTAATTGCAAGTGACGAGTGACCAGGCGTCTAATTGAGATATACCCTCTGAACGTTCTCTGGTTCACTGGTTAACGTTCTTTTTTATGTGTGTGTGTGTGTGTGTGTGTGTGTGTGTGTGTGTGTGTGTGTGTGTGTGTGTGTGTGTGTGTGTGAGGTTCCCTGTGTAGGTGTTTGCTATGTTTCTAATTAAACCTTAAGTCATTGTAATCACAGAGATAATTTGTAAAAAGCCATTTTAATTAACATTATATTAGCAGACCTCAATTTGTTTGTTCTCGTTGTAGCTCACAAGTTAGTTACTTGCCTCTTTGTCTTTGTCAGGGCTTACTCTATTAATATCAAAGTAACAGGCGTGAGCAAATATTTCAGAACTGATGTCTCTCTCTCTCTCTCTCTCTCTCTCTCTCTCTCTCTCTCTCTCTCTCTCTCTCTCTCTCTCTCTCTCTCTCCATATATATATATATATATATATATATATATATATATATATATACTCTTAGAAAAAAAGGGTAAAAACCCATTTTTAACCCCTTAAAAGGTTCTAGCAATGCTAAGTATTTGGAACCCCTAAAATGTTCTATACAATGAATGTGAATGATCATAAAATCCTAGATATGAGGGTTAGAAAATGTATATATTTATATCCTTTTATGTAGTTAATCAATATCACACGAAGAGTGCCTCTTTCTCTTCCAAAAATAAGCATGATTACAATGTGATATTAAGTTACTACAACAGTTTAATAAAAAATAATTGAATTCCAAAATGTTACAGAATAATGTAATATATTAATGAATAATAGCCAATAAAAACCTTTGTGCCAAAAGGGTTCTTTCTTGTCATTATTGAACCTTTTTTAGCTTAAAAGTTTCTTTGGAACCCTATGCTTCATATAAAGAACTCCAATGAACCCCTTTTTTTTTTTTTTCTAAGAGTGTACACACCACAGTTCTGAAATATTTGCTATAGATAGATAGGTGTGTGTGTGTGAGTGTGTTTTATGGCACCTGTGCTCTACTTTAGCCCCTGTGAGAACTCATTACAGAACCTTTCCATCTCTACAGTCACCCACAAAAAGACTAATGAACAGCAATGGACTGAGTAACAAGGGGAAAGATTCATTAAAAAAGACAGTATACAAATTTCCAAATGATGTGCCTCTATGTGGCTGGTTCTAAGCTGCGTTCTCCAGATCTCTGCTGGGAGAGCGAGAGGTCGTCCTCCTTGTGCATCAACACATACGAAGCTTTGCTCTCACTCTCCTCGGCCACGGCACTTAAAACAAATGAGAGCGCTGTTGAAACGCAGTTACACTGCACGGATCACTAACCCTTTTACGAGAAGAGTCACTGTCTATGATTCAGGCTCCGTCATCTCAGCAGATTTCCTTCTGTTGACATTTTGATCTCTCCGCTTATATCAGAATGGGCTAATTGGAGTAATAGCTTCAGATATGCAAATACAGCTGCTGTTCCATAAAGTCGTCTCACTGCTGAAGATTAGTAAACACTTCAGTACTGAATTCAAGCAGACATCAACACGTTCTTTATAAGAGTAAGCATCCCCCAAAAAGGGATATCAATTGTATTCTGCAATGTTCTTGTGTTTTTCATTAATTCAGGTTGATGGCCAGAGGGCATTTAAGAGGCGCCCTTGGCCCTCAGAGGTCTTTATGCCAGAGAGCTTTCATGCATTAGCTGCAATCTTCCTGTAAAGTAATGTACTGTATGCCTACACCGCTGACCGCCATCAAATCATAAGGACTATCAATATTTCTTTCACAGAGGTTGGGTTTCAGGCTCAGAGATGAGGGTTGCTTAAACTACAGACGAGCTGCCACAAATGGCTACTTAATCAGGTTCTACAATGTGTTGTTATGATCCGAGCGGCCCCAGTTTGGCGGCCAGTGTCACCTTATCCCTGTAATTATTGTTGTGTTTCTTCCCACATACTTAAGGGTCTGGTGGGGCAAATCGCACCCTAAGAGCTCTGTGAGTGAAGGTGGAAAGGCCGGAGAGGAAAGTAATGGAAATGGGGTGGTAAACAAGAACTACGCAGAGCTAAGCGACACCCTAACCTAATTTTTCTCTCTCTCTTTCTTTCCAACCAGCCGCATCTAACCCCAACCGAACTCTTCCAACTTCAGCTAGTGGAGAGGAAAAGCAATCTCCTCGCTTAGTTGCCACTGTGAGATTTGATTTGCCTTCTTCCCAGCGTGACAATTGGTTCCATAGTCCGGATGCGAGAGCGTTCATTGTACAGAGGCCAGATGCAACGAGCGAGCGGAGCAGGAGTTCTTCAGGTGACAAAAAAATGGGAAAACAACATAGGCCTACTTGTCACACCTCAGCAGCAATTTATGTATTATCTCTTCTGAAACTGATACATCAGCCAATACGTGCATTTACACATGCAAATTATGCACCAATTCAAACTACACGCTAGAACGGCAATTAATAATTATCAGACTGTACCCTTGTTTTCACCACCGTAGATAAAATGCCTATTAAATTGATTCCAGGACACACAACTAGTTAATCCGAGACACCGGGTCAAATTTTTTACTAGCAGAAACGTTCCCAGCATTATCTAATTAAATATGCACTAATTTGCATATATTTTAAAAAAAAAATCAAATCTGAGGATTGGATAAAGCCAGGTTCAAAATTATAAATAAAATGTGTCTTGAAGATCAGGGTCCCCTTTTCTTCTTTATACCTCCACTAATGTTCAAATGCTCCTAATATCTCAGTCAGAGGTATATATATATATATATATATATAAACAATAAGACGGACTTCAGTTAAAATTAAACCATTCCATTACTCATTTCAATAGCAGTTTGGTGCTCGTAGTTATTTGGAAGCTGACTCTTTAGTCATCTTAAAGCTTATTTGAATGAGTCCTGTTTATTTACCTCCATCCACAAGGAGCCTTGACGAGAGGTTATCATGAGGCAAAAGCAGGTTGTTCTTGTTTTAAAAAAATGGCAAAACTGGAGACCGACTTTGTTGAGCAGAGCTTAGTGATATGAGCAGAAATGAGCATGTAGCAAGGGTGGCATTTTCCACGGAGGCTTAGGAGATGTCTATACAGTATGTCTACAAACGTATTGCTGCAGTGAGGCTGCAGAGAAATAACGTGTGTGTGTCGTTTGACTGTGTGAATGGTACAGGGGATTCTCTCGCCCGCCGGCATATTGAATTTCTCTGCAAACTCAACACGGAGTCGCTCTGTAAAGACATCACACACTCTTCCTTTTTCCTTCTATGACATGCAAGCCTTCCTGTATTTTTATGTTTATTGTTTTCTTGCCTCCTACTCTCCTGAAGCCTTCTCTTTTCACCCCACCATATTTTTGGTGGGTCTGCAGCATCTCTAAGCTGCTGGTCTTGTTCCACGCGACACCCGTGACGACAGGAACGGACCACCGCAGCTTCATCTTCGCACCTGGTAGGAATGGATTTATCCTTCCTTCCCCAGCTCAGAGAAACACAGCGCTCCTCAGCCTGGTGTTAGGTTGCCAACCTCTGATTATAGAATTTCCCATAGATCCTCTGCCATCTGCTAGATTATAGATCCCCCCCCCCCACCCCCCTCTCTTCCCCTCAGACCGTGTGAGCCCTAGGGGAGGCTCGACAGTATAAAGGGAGGTGAAGGAGCGCCTCAGGCTCACCCTGGCATCGGGATGAGATTACGTTTTCTATTTCTGCATCTTCGGCAGGAACCGTGATGAATATGAGGACTTGTTGACGTTAAATAGCAGCCGGCTACCTACAAACACAAATTATAACGAATCAATCGCTATGGGAGCCCATGTGACAAATAAGCTGCCATATCCCTGAGATCATTCCACTTCATCACCTGTCAATTCACACTCAACTCAGTTTGGCCCGTTGCAAATCCATCTTATTATGAAAGGGAGCCATTTTCAAGGATAAATGCTTTTGGGGCTTTAAACTGACTGTATGTTGTTTAAAAAAAAAAAAAAAAAAAACACCCAGTGGGTTCAAAGTGATTTGTATTTTCAAAAAACAACTTCACAAAAAAAATAAGCTTCGCACATTCGGCGTCACATTATTCCACTAACTAAAGCAGTTATCCATGGGGACGAAACAATGTGTTACAAATGAGTAAACACAAACACACTACCTCATTCATTCAGTGTTGCTTTTCCTGTGAAGTGTAATAGATATATTTCTTTTAAGAGGAAAATCACAAAGCTCTCATAAACAACCACAAGCAGAAATGGTCATTTCCTAGCTCAACAGCTGCTTCGTTAACAGAGACGGGAATAAGTAAATGCCCTTCTGTTTGATCCTGTAAAAGACTCAATCTACATATGCTAAGGGGTATATGCTCAATTGTGATTAATTATGCAATTATTAATGGCAGCTATGTTAATAATTCACAAGGTCATCATATGTCAGAACTATTTGCCTTTTTGTGTGATGAAAAGATTTAAATAACCTTTCCTATCATGCATATCTGCATTCCTGCAAGGAGGGCCATCATACTGTTGAGTTAACGTTAGGCCACATTCCTACTGCGACACTCCTTTCTGATCTGTTGTACATGTGAGTGTGTGTGCGTACTTTGATATTTCTCTTTTACAAGAACACTTGGGTTTGTTGTTGGCTTGTGGTGTTTGGGAATTGATCAGATAGTCTGTCCACTATAAATAGCTCTTGGATGTTATAATATCCTCCTCAACCCGTAGTGCGTGTCTGTGTGTGTTTCAGAGAATTCACAATCTGCTTGGATGCTTTACAGGAAGCATACTGGTCATAATAGAAGAAAGTGTGTGTGTGGTGTGATTGTGGTGGTGTGTGGGTGGGGGGGCTTCGCTATCATATTGCATTTTTCAAAGAACAATTTAGCCATAGAAACTAATGAAACTCGTTGAACTTGCAGAAGACACTTGTATGGGATGCTATTCTAATTCAAATGCTTGGACTAAAAGACATTCACTCTTTTTATTCAAAAGTCTCCTTGCATCCACCTGGCGTCAGCTGGAATTGAAAAGGAGAGTCACCCGGACGATAGATAATAGCAAGATGTACAAACATGTGTTGGTTCACTAGCCTTCAGATAAAAGGATGTGACTCGCACAGGTTATTGAGGTAGAGTCTTTATTGTCCTACTGATTTAGTAGAATTTACTTTTAATTGTGGCTCTTAGTATTTTTTAGCAAATCTATCATAACTACATTACAGTTCAAAAGATTTAGGAAATCTTTCATGACTACATTACAGTTCAAAAGATTGTGGTTAGTAATTGTTTGTGTATATACTCATCAAGGCTGCATTTATTTGATCATTTGAATGAAACATTATAACCATTAAAATAACTGTTTTCTATTTCATTATATTTTAAAAAGCAATTAATTCCTGTGATGGCAAAGCTGAATTTTCAGCATCATTACTCCAATCTTCAGAGCCACATGATCCTTCAGAAATGATCTAATATGCTGATTTGGTGCTCCAGAATGATCGGAAAATGACAAAACATCTATCCTACTATTATACAGTTTTTTTATTCGCTTTGGTACTATTTTCACAAGTAAGTAGTACAAAAATCCAAACTGATCACACTTGTAACGCAGCTAGTCATTCTTTCAAAACCTGATGTAATGCTTTTAGTCAGTTGCACATGTTTTCAGTCCACATAATAATTATTTCAAACACAAGATTATTGTAATATGTAATGAGAACATTTGGTTTAATCACTGAAACACAACAATATGATCTTCTTTCAGTTTAGTACTTTTAACAATCAGTTCATCCAACAGCAAACAATGCAAGATACATGTTTCAAATCGGCCTTAGAAGTGCTGAAATGAGTATGCTACAGTACTATAAAAGACAGATTACACAGTTTTACTGTAACATTAGGCAATACACTTACAGTACCCAACATTTACATAATCTATAATTTCCAAATATCCATCATATATGTAGGCCTACAAATGAAGGATCAATGAAGACATCCTTTACAATCATTTAGGCAAATTGTAGTTTTTATTTTTCAGATATAATTGTAAAATAGGTATACTTTCTATAATGAAATGTAACTAAAGAAGAACAAAACATAACATTTAGTGCACACATTACAGTACATAGTGGCCAATTGTGGTCAGACTGTGAAAAAAATTGTGAAAAAAAAATAGCTATAACGAGTATTCATCATGTGTGGTTACTGGTTACATGTAATTTAAATATTCATACAAACACACATTTTATTTCTGTAGTTCTCAAAATCCATATACTGTATATTGCTGAAATGAAAATCTATAGGTTTACCAAATGATTAATTGATTAACCATTAAGATCTGTTGGATTAAATAATAGACAAAAGTATTAAACTGAACAAAAAGAGATGCAAATCAAAAGTTTGATAGTAAGAGCTTTATGAAAGGCAGTTACTGTGAATGAAACAATAATGTAGATGAAACACTTATTTTGTGTTGTGAAAAGGATACTTTGTGATTGTGTGAATTGTACTAACACAGTTGAAAACATGATGAAATGTTTGAAAAAAGTGCACTTTTGATGATCTGTTGTGATATTAGCACTAAGAGTTTTGAAAATGTACACCTTACTTGTGAAAATAGTACCAAAGCGAATAAAAAAAACTGTAATTGTTGAAAAAAGTTCAGTATTCTTTCAACCAACAGAATTCAACAGAATAGCATTTGTTTAAAAAAAAAATATTTAGTATTTTAGTCAATATTAAGTAATTAAAAAACGTTGTTTGTATCATCTAGAATTTGTAATGGTGCTTGTTAATTTGCTTATTCTTACAATCAGAGGTTTGCTCATGATAGATAGATAGATAGATAGATAGATAGATAGATAGATAGATAGATAGATAGATAGATAGATAGATAGATAGATAGATAGATAGATAGATAGATAGATAGATAGATAGATAGATAGATAGATAGATAGATAGATAGATAGATAGATAGATAGATAGATAGATAGATAGATAGATAGATAGATAGATAGATAGATAGATAGATAGATAGATAGATAGATAGATAGATAGATAGATAGATAGACAGATAGACAGACAGACAGACTCTGGCTGCACTGTTGAACATGAAGAGAGTGAGTGCTTCGCCTGTTATATTCACAGCTCAGGATGAGCACCATTGAGCCATTTTACACCATAGTCATGCATCTTTCTGTTTCTCTCTCCCTCACAGACACACTCACTAATACACACAGAGACTCATTCGACGGGCGTGAGCAGACATGAGCGATGTGAACACCTTTACATCAGTGTAATATCCAGCACTGTGCTCCAGCAGGGAGTGCCGACTCATCCATTCTGGATGTTGCTTTTGTTATAAGTGTAAATCATATATCCGCTTGACACTTTGATCCAAAATAATGACATAGTATCTAGGGGTATGTTCTTCCAAATATATGTCAAAGTACTGAGATGTCAAACAGACCCAGCCTCCCCTCATCCCCCACACACACTCTCAGCCCATTTGCCTCCCCCGCCAAAAGCACAACACCTTTCCACAATGACAAGGCACAAAAGCATCTTTCCAGGATTATATTTTTCTCCTTGTGGATGAAATTTGCAGCAACTTATTATTACAGACTCTGTCTCCCCGGATGTACTCCATGTCTCTGCCTCAAGTGCACTTTCTCTTTCTTCACTGTCTTTTTTTACTTCTCTCTTTCTCCCCTTTCTAAGATGGATTGAGCCAGCCTCCTTATTGACATCTCCTTATTGACTTCCCTAACAGATGAGATGCGGGGAGATGCAATGTGATGCAATGTGCAAACAGGAAGCGGCGTAACTTTCACTGATCTTTCACTAATCCCTCCAACCTTCCCCACTTATTCAAACAAAAAAATGTTTACTGCATACTTGGCTTCGGATCCCAGGCTTCAGAACGACAGTGTAGTTAGTACATGGTCTAGACATTTTAAGGTGATGCTAATACGGATGACAGATTCAAGCCTCTCTCTCTTTCCACTATTTAACAAACTACCTGTGGTTCTCATAGGGGTTTTTAAGAATCATTCACTTCTACACATTGAAATCAGGCGCTTTAACAATACTTTGATTCTCTTAAACTGTACAGTGTGTTGCTGAGGGTCTATTTACTTATCCTCATATGTCTTTCTTTTTAAAATTCAGTCAAAGCAAAAAGCCAATTGAAAAGTTAATATTTATAATGTTGATAAAGGGGTGATGAACTGTGAAATCAAATTTTCATTGAGCTTTTGACATCTAAGAGGTTATCATATTAAAAGTATATCCTGTACGTTTCAGAAAACGCTTCATTTCACAGAGGATTGTTTTGTAAACAAGATTGGATTTGCAGACCGATTAAGATTAAAGAACGGTGCCGAGCCGTCTATATTGGATCTGACACGAATGGTGCAACACACGGACTCTCGGTCTAACATGTATGGGCGAATTATTCCGGTTGCCATTTTACAACATTGGACATTTTCACTGAAAAATGTGACTCGGACTGCAGACAATACTGGACAGACATGTGAGTTGAAACTCAATATAATATGCAAAACTGTTATCCACTCACAGCAGAGGGCATTTACTTCCAAGTCTTCAGTGCGAGACGCCCATAAAAACCGAGCGTTTTTGAGCTAGGCTCAAAACTATGGTAGAAAATAGCCTATTACTTATTCATTTAGATGTTTTTGAATGCAAAAACCAAGCGAACGTCATAAGTTGACCTCAGACAACAATAAAATAAAATTTAAAAAGCCAGTTCATGACCCCTTTAAAAAAAGGAAATTAAAGACTTTAAATGTACCTGCCCTTTTAATACTGTTGCCTCCTGTAATTCTAAACTTTTTTTGGCTTTTTGGACAAAAATATCTGCTAAATAAAGTATTTGTATTTTTTTTATTATTCCTCAACATTATTACGTGGCTACATTCTGTAACACTGTTTTGCTCTGTAGCAAAAAAAGAGCATATCCACTGCAATTAAAGACTGCGAAGATGCAAAAATCCAACCCCCGCCTTTCCTCCAAGCTCTTGTTGCAGTTTATGTCCTTACCACCTTACTAAGCGCTGCTGGATGACAGGCTTGCCGCTAATGCCCTAATGGACAGATGGGAGGATAAAAACTCAACTGTAATCATAACAAGCTTGACCCAATCAGAACAATTCATGATGCAATACTGTACAGACACATCTATACAGACACATCTGCTCCTAATATTTGAAATGGCCTTTTTTTTTTTTAGCAGCTGTCAGCATTGGGATTGAGAGCGACACTTTACCTTGACACACATCAGTGGCTCATCTGTAGACCAATGAGCAGATGTTAATCAGCGTGCTGACTGTCTGCCATCACCACTCCACAACATCGCCCCCTCACACCATTGCACTGAGCGTTACACAAGGGAATGTCGACAGATACGAGGCTAATCCAAGCATGCATTTCTTTGGATTTTCAATTAGCGATTTGCTTGAAAACATTCTCCCAGCTGCACCACGACACTTATTTAACACCCTTCCCTTCACTCCTTTAACACTGCACAAACAAATAAACCTGCATAAGCAGCAACACACTTTACATCTATGCTGACAGGCTCACACCATTGTTTTACATTCCCACATCCTGGGACCACATGTGCACGCACACACACTCTCCTAAGTGTGCCAGTAGGTGTGCTGCTCTACTCTAGCTTCCAGTGAGAGCGGAGCAGCTTGTGGGCTTGCTGTGGCGAGGAGGGCCAGATGCTGCGGGCTTGACCCCACGCCGTCGCAGCAGCTGAAACACACCAGGATTATCTGTGCTGGCTTTCTTTAATTTAATTTGTATTAGACCATCTTTGGGGGCAAACAGGTTTGGGGGGAGGAGAGCATGGCAAGGGGGTTGTGGGCAACAACAAAAAAAAAAAAAAACAACAACAACAGCATACGGATGGCACATCACCCCCTCTGTGCTTCAAACATCTGGATTAGCGCTGTTAAAGATCAGATTTGTATTTGGCATTGTGCTGGTATATTGAGAGTAATAGCACACCTTGTGTCACACTATTGTCACCAAGACTTCCTTGAAATAAAGAGCTGAAATCATTTGGCTTGCACCGTAAACAATGCGTGGTAATTGTCTCTTATCAAAGACGTCGGGGTGCATTCATGTGCATGCACGCGTGGGTGTGCTTGTGTTTTTCAGTTTTAGGAGCCAGACATATCTTAAGGCTCACTGTGTGTCTGTACAGATTCAGATGTGTTAGTTTGTCAAAGCAGTGGCGAACCATTCCATTCATCTCTTGTTATTCGGCTCCTCCTGATTAGCGGGCAATTTTATTCCTTGCAGGGCTGATAAAAAATGTGATACCCTATAGAGCTGGACTCTTTTCATTTATTCAGAGGACTCCGACTGTGGCCTTTCCATTTAATCTACATTATGTTTTTCAAAAGCAAAGTGGTGGAATCCCTCTGCAGTTGGACAATTTAAGCTTCAAAACCCAATACTTAACTGGGATTCAAGCTAAGCTTGGGTGAAAGTGGTTCCCCCTCCGTATGCACAGCCTAGCTGTATCTCTAATTTAGTATTTTAATGCCGCTCTTCAGAGAAAGTCGTGGCCATTGCGCATGATGAGCCACATGATTCACTTTGTGTTTTTGTTCAGGTGGCAGGCTTGTTGATGAACCCTGTGCACTAAAAAAAGCATAGCAATGGCACACAGATGCGAACATGCGGCGTATACTATGAAAAACATGAAATAACATCAGTGCCGCATAGACGGATCAAGAGTGCGAACATCTATAAAAAGATAGTACTGCTGGAGAGTGTCAAAGTGAAGAAGAGTTAATCTTCCTCTGTTTTGATGGCAAGTGAAATAATTGGGCTCTCTTACACTCATTACCTGAGAATAATGCCAACCTAAGAGTTCTTCAGCAGCCCCAATTTTGTTCAGTTTGAGCTTTGAAAAATAGCACTTCCTCTGATTAGCAGAAACAGAGAAGATCTGACAACGGGGTCCTGGGCTGTAGGTTAATAAGCAATTTAAGATATTCTTTGAAAATGAGTCTTTAAAATGGGGTTATAACATCTACAGGGGGAATTTGATGGGAATTGTATTAGCTTGCGCTCTGGTATTTATTGACACAAAATATGCGATTTCTTTCTTTGACTGTATTTTTCTTAGAAATCCTTGCGTTATCTAAAAACACTCCACATATCCATGCCAGTTTTTTCCAGATATGCCAACAAACCGCTAATATGGAAGCTGACTTTTACATTTAACGACTAGACTCCTTGTTATTATCTCATTATAATTATCACAATCAACTTTCTACCTTTATAGATGCCCATACCGAGAGTGTAGTTGGACGAACATACCAAGTCTGGCAAAAAGCCCCTTAGATAAATGCGGCATAATGGTTGCCCTGGTCTGCTTTAATAAAGATCATTAGTTTGACTAGAGACGAGGTCAGCCAACAATACAGGGGTATCGGTTTCTAGGAGAGAGAAAGCATTTATCTGTCCTTTTGTTCTTACAAAACCAATATGTAGTGATTTCTGATCATTTGGATTTCTTGTATATTGTTAGATTCGCTAATTAAAACCTTAACAGATTGGTGGGATTGGATTCTTTGTTAATTAACACCCAAAAAGTAACTTTAAGCTGAATTCAGAGGGAAATAATCAGGTGATGTCCCTCTCCCAGTGGAGAACAGATGCTCTCAGGAGCATGCAGTTAATAGAAGGTTAAAAAGGTGTCACCTTGTAAACAAGAATTACACACACGCACCTCTATTTTTGCATTGCTCCCTTAGTGATCATCTCCCCATTGGATACTCGTTTTTCTAGACCAAAAAAGGTTGTGCTCTCTTTGCCTCTGCCCCTGCGGAGTCCTATTTCTCTCGCTCTTCGCCCCCGTGAGACACATGGCAGCCTCTCGCTTTCATGCAATTTCAAACAACACATATCATGATGCGCTGGATTAATGCTTGTTCCCCTAGCAGCACTGACAGTGAGACAGCCAAAAACAAAACAGAAAAAAGTAACACTTCATTAATGGAGCTTTAAACAAACAAGCTCATTTTGGATGCATTCGCATTTTGCGCTGTGCCTCGCTGCTGCTGCGGGAAAAAAAAGGAAAAGAAAAAGTAGATAAATAATTCAAGTAATGACAACCACAGGCTTTGTTCACCAACTTCCTTCTAGATCTAAGACCACTTTATAAATGCTTGTTTTGCGGTGTTGTATCAAGCGAGTAAATAAAACTTCCAGCTGTCTAGCAACGTTCAGAAATACAAATTGTATTCAAAGTGAAAACTGAAAAGGTGTACATATGTAATCCTGTCAATCCACTTCTTGTAGATAAATAAATAAATATAGGCATAGCTAAACAGCTATGGATCATTTCACAAAACTAAAGAATGCAACTTTCATGGTTACATTTTGCTGCCTTACTATTTTGTAACGAATATGAAGGTTTAATTATTAAAAATAGATGTATGTATATAGTAAAATTAACTGACATTCAAATTTCTTCATTTTTATTTTCATTAATTTACCTAATCTTATGAATATGACCTTCTTAAGAGTTAGTTAAATTGATAGTTCATCAAAAAAATGTTGTTGTTTTTTTTGTTTGTTTGTTTGTTTTTTTGTCTATACAGTGATAGTCAGTGGAGTTTCTTTGTATGGACAAAAACAGTTAAAACACTTTTGTAAAATATAATCTTTTTTGGTTACGAGGTTTTTTAAATCACTTCTTAACTTGAAAGTTTGTGCAAGTGTAGTATTAATACTAATATTGACTTTTGTACTATTATACTATAATATTATTCTATATTTGTTTAGCACTCATGAGAGTGAGTAAATGTTGTTTAGGGGAATTATCCCTTTAGGAATTAGAAATAGAGTCAAATATGAATGTCTAAATACAATAGTAATAGATATAAAACATGTCCTACTGATTTCCAAGAGGCTATATTATATGTGACCGTTGATACCAATGAGTTTATATTTCTAGGAAATGTTATTAAACTGAAAACAGATGTACGCTTCCTAACATACTGTTATCCTGCCTTAGGAATTAATAGCTTCATACTGCTTGTTTTACTCATTTACTCCAATACTACAAGATCTCAGTGCTTTCTTCTTGCGTATACTACTCTCTAAAAATGCTGGGTTGTTTTAACCCAACTTTGGGTCAAATATGGACAAACCCAAACATTGGGATAAAAATGTAATTTAGAAATGTAACACAATGGCTGGGTTTGTCCATATTTGACCCAAAGTTGGGTTAAAACAACCCAGCATTTTTAGAGTGTAGGTGTATCATATAGGTGATAGATAATCGGTAATGGCCAAATTATCTGACTGTAACTGGTGTCATTTATACACACTTTTTTTGGAAGTCACTGGGAAGTGTTGAGCGAAGCACTGATAAGCAGCTCTTATCCTTTTAATACTGCCCCTTAATCCGACAGAGGAAAAGCTGCAGCTTTAAGAGATTTAGTCTGGATTATTGCTAGTCTTCCAAATTAAACCAAAAGTCAGCTTTTTGTGGTTGCTCATGCACGCTACAGCCCACCACAGCACTGTGGCTGGAGCATTATAATAAGAATCACTCCCTGTCTCTCTTTCTTTCCCTGTCCAGTCCAGTCCAGTAAGCAGCACTCAGGTAGCATCTCTCCCCTGTCTCTGAGAGGATGTCTACCCACTCAAATTCTCCATCGTGTCAGCCTGGTCCTTCTAGTGGCTAAACCTGAGGCTTTCCTCTTAACCAGGGTGAGTTGTCTCAGGCACAACAAATCTGGTCTTAAGCCTGTGGACTAATCATTATTAAGACATGGACAGATGAAAGAGAGTCCTCAGAGTCTCCCCGACGTCCCCTAATCTGTCAGACATGCTTGTCTGCGGTGCATTAGCACATCTATAAAGCATTGCCCAAGACCGCAGGCCTATAGATGGCAGGAAGGGCTCGCTAGTACCCGTGTTCTATCTAATGGCGAGCAATGTTTTGAAGTAACTAAATCAGCCGAGGCCATAAAATATGAAAATACCATAAAGCAAACACTGTCAAGCGAGAGCCCAGAGCTACATTGTCAAGCTACCTCTCCTGTACCTTCGTATTTCAGGACACAACATAAAAATAGACCACAATAACAATTAATCACGCTCTATGGGGAGAAGCTAAGAACCCCTGAGAGAAAACCGTCTCTCCCCATTTGTTACATGAAACAACCAAGACATAATAAACAAGAGACCAACAGAGAATAACACCCCTCCACACCACACACCACCCCCACCGGCTATAATCATGACAGATCAACTCGCGTGTTCGGGGGCATCTTCGTGGGCTTTCGCCGCTATATCGGGCTCTGTCGGTTTGCTTTAGGCTAATGACGTCTCAGAACGTTGGGCCGCCGAACACACATCTTTAGAGGAACCTGTACCCCTAAGGACAAATTATACCCTTATCATTATAGCTGCGACGCAATACTCATCAACCCTGTTCGAATCAAGTCTCTCGTTCGCTCACATTCTTCATCATTCTCTCTTTCAGAGCAGCTGTCTTGTCAGAATGTGGTTAGAGAGGCTGCAGCCCATGCTGAGAGCGCAGTGCCCAGAAACAGAGCAGCAAATCAGAACACACCGATCTCATTCATTAACTTTGGCTCCCTGGCTGCAGGACATCAAGCGCTGGACGTGACGAGAGAGTCAAACCAAACCTCCATTGTGTCTTGCCGAGTGGTCTCGGAAAAAAAAAGGGCAGCTTAAAATCGTTTTTGCATTTTCATAGACATTCAATTTCAGGAGCTTTTTCACTCCCTGATGTTTATTTTGGTCTGTTGGGCTTTCAAACGCTTTTGACTCTATGTGTCTCAAGCTTACAGGTAAAATAAACTAAAATAAAAAAAATGAAGAAACGACAAATCGTGTAAGTGAAGTAAGCCTACTGGAATCCCATTTATGCAGGAGGCTTGAGCAATCAAAATGCAAAACAGGATCAAACCGTTCCAACCCCACGAAAAAAAAAAAAAAAAAAACAAGCCAGTGGAAAACTTTCACAGCATCTTGCAAATAACATCAACACATTTCTCACTAATCTTGAACGTTCCAAGATTCTTGGTGGCCCGTGTCAAGGCTTATATTTACTCACCCCATGGCAAAAGAAGTCCTACAAGGTTTGAAACAACATGAGGGTGAGTAAATGATGACAGAGTTTTCCTCTTTGGGTGAAATATAAAAGTATATAATAAAAGACAAAACAAAGAACAGCCAGAAGCGGTGGATATTGCGTTCTTCGAAGAAAAGTCAAGGGGGAATGGGCGATAGCAATGATTGGAGTGGCTAAGGCCCCTGGAAGGATGAACCTGGTCATAGCCCATTAGGAAAGACGTGAGCGGGTGCCACAGCTCATTACATGCTCTGCCTCCTGTTCTATGGCTGAACAATGCACAATTATGTTGGCCTGCTGTTTTCTCAGTGCTACAGCTATACAGCAGTCTTCCTGCCAACAATCTTGCTGTTCATTAAACCACCCCAACACACACTCAGCACACCCTGCCTACTAGACAAATAACCCCGGTTGCCAATAGACCCACAAAGGGGCTGGTTATTCTTACTCTTGTACACCCAGTGAATTCAGAAATTAATCTCAGCAGATATGTGCTACGATATTGTGTACACATTGTCTCAAGAAACAGTTTTTTTTTCCCCCTTTAATAAATATAGAGGTGAGTAATACGGGTGAGTTCTTGATATGTAATTGACTCGATACATCAGAAGATTGTATTAGACGCAGAAGAGTGAGGCAAGCACAGATCGATACATAAACAAGTTCAGATATTAATCTGTGAAAATAAATGCACAAAGAACAAACATAAATGCAATATCACACATTCTAACAAACTGCACAAGGCTTTTACAATGTACAACACTGGAGATAAAAGTGGTAGGCACTGTTATGGTGAACTTTCTATCTATCTATCTATCTTTCATATATCCAATTTATGATAATGAATGCAATCCCTGGCACGGAGAAAGAAAAAGAAAAGCACAGAAACAAATTCAGTTTGGCCACATCAAAAGGAAAGAAAACAATATTTATAATGACTGGTTTTTTCTTTTCTTGTTATAATGCCACATGCACTTTCTATATGCTTTTTTGGATCCTTTACTATGGGGTTTGGGAACATCCTGTTAACATCCAGAGTACTGGCTATCAATTGATTGTAAACGGCAAATAAATAAACTACATGTAGCTTAACAAATGGATGTTTTATAAAAGCACTTTTCACCTCTGTACTTGGGCATATTTATAGCATCCCACTTTCAAATGATTCAGACAACATAGCTTATACTGTAATGCAAATGGCTTATTGTGAAAAAAACAGGGAGTTGAATAGATATTCAATTTCCCTAAAAGGTCCATCCGTGTGCAGATCCCCGGGTAGTTTAATTGGCAAGTAGGTATACAAATATTTGGGAGGACATCTGCTCTCACAAATCTGATGGTTTCCACATATACATCAACACACCAGTTTGAATTGCACCCGCTAGAATTTTCTTTTTCTTTTTTTTTTTTAATTCATGTCAGGGCACTACACGAGAAACTGTGAATATTTCACATAATCTCCTAGTTAAAATAAACGAAAAATGGTGTACCTTGTCCATTATCCTCTCTATATAATTTAACAAATCCCCTAATATTCTGATCAACCATGTAAAAAGCTGTCTGTTCGTCATTCCCTGTGGCAATGCCTTGTGTTAGAAAATGTAGGCCGACCTTTCCCATCCTATTAATTTAACCACAGGCATTTTCAGCGCTGGCAGCTAAATCTGTGTTAATGAGAGATGAGGCTAAAAGAGAGAGAGAAATCATTTATATAGTTATTTTCCTCTCTTGTGGGTCTCAACTGTATCTGTATCTGGCCAGCTACTTTTCCTTCAGAAGTCATTTTTCACAGGTTCCATCTTGTCGCCCTGATCTAAGCGGCATCACACATTAAGTGTTACTTTGCAAAAGTGTGAAAAAAAAAATTGTTGTTGTTTTTTTATGAAAAGTGATTTCAAAGTAAACATACAAAGAGAATTTCAAAAATGTCAAAAGTTAATGGCTGATTTTAATATACTGTATATGCTGCCCGGTCTCATCCCAAGGCGTCATATAGGTGACGCTTTTGAAATTGCGTCTACATCCGACACCCACGGCACCCTTTAGCGTCAATATGAAACGCAGATAAATATATGGGCCAGAAGGCGCCTCCTAGTGGTCTAACCCTAACACTACCCCAGACCTAAACCTACCCATAACCGAAGCGTGTTATATTGACGCAAAAGGGTGCCATGTGCGTCGGATTTAGATGCAATTTCAAAAGCGTCACATATATGACGCCCTGGGATGAGAATGTGTTGGTATATGAACATACACTGTACAGTATGTACATACACAGCATGTGTCATGTAAAAAGACTAAATAGGACTTTTCAGAAACAGATTTTAGCGTGTGTCACTTTGCAAATGCTTTCATATTAGGGTGCTCTCTCCTTTTTTGTACTGACTGACTAAAGATATTACATTGTCAGCTTTTTGTCATAAATGTTTGAGAGCGGGCATCAAATGAGAGGGCTTATGTCAGCTCATGACTGGAGTCACAAAGATAGCATTAGGGGTTTTTCTTATTCCAGATGAAGCTATGAATGCCTCATCTGCAGGCTACAGTAAGGCGATTTAAAGAGAATGAGTTTGCTTGACTATATTTCTCTAATAATGTCTCACTTGAACGTCGGAGTTCGGGGAATGGTTGAACATTTGTGTTATAATGGAACTGTGGCCCTTTTATTAGATCCAGAAATGTTCCTGTTTGTAGGCGATTCGTGAAGGCAGAATGCCAGCCGAGTCGGTGGCTTACAAATATAACCTTTGAAAACTCCCATCTTCATCTGGCAGAATCCAATCAGAACGCATCGCGAGGTACTTGAGATAAGGCGTATCTCTCACTTCCTTATCCCTTTTCTTCCTGCTCGGTCTCTCGTACTGTCTATTTTTCTCTTGGGCACATAACATAAAATAAAGAACAGGAGAACTCAAGTTGATAAAAAATGTGTCAAGTTCAGGCAGTCTGTGTAGTTGTTGTTTTATGACATTTCTTTCTTGTCTTTCTTTCTTTCTGCTTACTAACCCCCACCCCCAATTGCAAGTGACAAAATCCAAATTCTTCATCAGAGCAGCCGAGTTCAGTGAAGCCTTTCTGAAAGCCCTTCAGGGAGGCAGCATGCTGTGGCCTTTACCTTATCATGTATGGGATTTAGAATGATTAATTGGCTTAGTCTGACGAAATTCAGAGAAACACAAAACCCCAACGGTTCAGTGAAGTCAAAACATTTTCAAAAACATAACCTGAAAGGTGAAACAAATTATTTTTCAAAAGCAATTTTGTGTTGAAAAACAACTGAAATTTATTTTAAACAGCAAAGTTTATATATATGGTAGCCTAATTAGTAAACAACAGATAATGTAGCTCTGGAATAATTCTATAAAGGGTTTGTCAAACCAAAAGTTCTTCAACAAAGGAAGGAAGCTAATGTGTTAGCTGAACAGGACAGGAGCGAATAATATAGATTTTTTTTCTGTAAATTTCTTGCAGAAAATAAAGTCAAGCACTTTCAAGGACCTGTATCTTATTTTCAAGAGCTTTCCAGGACCTTGAAAAATAAAATTCAGATTCACAAACTTTCAAGGATTTCAAGGACCCATGGGAACCCAAGTCCTAAGTGGCTGAAATGAGGAAAATAATGTGTATTTTTACATGGCATGACATTGCTTTGAATACTCAAAATGACATGGGAATGATTGTGCGGAGAAGCCTTATTGTGAAGCTGTAAGTGCATGATGGATATACTACTGATTAGTTTGGCACCCAGGAGAATAGGGCTACCATTAACATCAACACAAACTGAAAGCGTATGTAGCTTTGCTTCATTATAATGAAAAGACAACTTTCAAAATGACATACGTCTGTATCACTAATAGTACTATGTGATTAATCTAATCGTATCTACAAATCCTTATTGACAGGCTGATCTCAAATATTATGCAAGCAGTGGGATTTATTTATTTATGAACAATTTTCGGTAACATAATGCTATCATCTGGACAGTACTTAAATTATTGCTCCAAAACCAGAGACAATGATTCTTTTACAGATAATACGTGACACTAGTCAAATAAAACCAATATTGAGTTTTCTTTTTCGCACTCTCCTTAAAACATTAATCTTTTTTTTTTTAAGGGAACTACAGTACATAAATTAAAATGTTGCTTTCTCCAAGCACTAACACAAGGCAGATCAATACTTGATGATTTTTAGCTTTTTATTAGTGTCATGGATGGAAAGAGGCTTCGTTTTAGTTTGAGCAGATTGTCACGTGTGCTTATGCTGCGAGATTCGCCACTGATCTTGTATAATCGGCTAGAGAGAACCTGAACCTTATTTTGAAGACCAACCACAGACAGGTTAACCACATGACTATGTAAAAACAATGCAATTCCTCAGAGACTGGGATCACAGAATCATCTCCAGAGAGTCAGTATCGTAAACACAGAGCTTTGCTGTAGCCTTGAGATACAAATTGCTGTTTTCGCTATATATCTTCTATCTGTTCTACCCTCATGTTACTCCCTCCTTAGGAGTCACTGTATTCCTCATTTCCAAGTCATTTTGGATAATCACTTCTGCTAAATGATTAAATATAAATATTGGCAAGTTTTCAGCCCTGTATGGTGACCTTGTTCAATGGTGACCTTATACCACAAGTATATCTGCCACTGCTATACATTCTCATCCTTTGGCGTCATATAGGTGACACCATATGACATTTTGTCGAAATACTATGCACATGGCACTCTAGCGTCAATATAACACGCACTGTTATGGGTAGGTTTAGGTCTGGGGTAGGGTCTGCATGTTATATTGACGCTAAAGGGTGCCATGAGCGTAGTATTTCGACAAAATGTCATATGGCGTCACCGATATGACGCCAAAGGATGAGAACGGGCTCGTTGTGCTCAGCATGTTAGAAAAAACACACTATGTGCTCTGCAAAAGCACACTATCAGTAGCATCAGTGTACATATACTATTTAGATTATCAGATTATCAGATTCATTATCACTAAGATGGCAGTGTGTAATTTTAATTAAAACTATGCAATATTTCCTCACTTGCAGAAAAAAGGAAAATTGGCATAGTACTCTTCCAAACATCCATTTTCAGAATATAAGCTCCAACTGGAACTGTAAAGTAAACAAACAAACTGCGTCTCAAAATCATGCTTAAATCACAAAATGCAGGAAAACAGCCCTCATGCCTTGATACTTCATGGCAAGGAGATGCATGCACTGCACCAACCAGTGTGTCCTCAGCAGACCTCTGGGAAACCCTGATTTGAGTCAAAAGCTTCCAAGCCCAGGCTCATAATGCGTGACAGAGCTATTATCGGTCATTTCACAGCTGCAATGTTTGATTGTGCCACACATAAATGGATGTGTAATTACAGTGACAACATTTTTCATATACAGCATGTTGAATGGGGAGTCACTGTATTTTTCACATGTTATAGAGAAGGGGAAAAGGATATGGGTGACTGTAGTCAGCCCATCTTTGGGGACTGGTGGAGAAATTTGCAAAGAGATGTTTGCTAATGTCAGGTGGAGCACCGTGCATAATGAAACCAGCATACAAATAAGCCCACACCTAATGCTGCAGTGAAACAACAAAGCTTGTGTACTATCACACTCAATCTACAGGCTTATTCAGCCCACACCAACCCCCTTTCTTAATTCTTTGTCTTTTCATCAGTTGAGAAAAATAGATGTTCTTTAATCCCGCTGCTTAGGTAGTTTTATTAAAGGATTACACTACCATGCCTAGATACTACATTTGCTGTTACACTCAGTAATTCCTTTGTCCAGCCAGCATGCAGCTTTAAGTCTTGCGTTAACCTCTGTGTAGTCTGGCATACTGGATGATGGTAAGTAGGGCTCTGTTTGTATATTCCTTCATTCAAAATATCCTCAGTGTTTTACTTGATCATCTGGTGACAGCTTCAATTTAGTAGTGCTATAACTGCGTTTTATTGATTTCCACAGGCTTTACAAATGACCAAGAGGGCTGAATCAGCCAATCAATGAATAGGTGCAAATTTAACCTCTCTCATTCTGCCAGCAGTGAAACTTATCATGTGTGCTAAGTCTTTTTGTGTATTGCCTGACAAATCAAACAGCCATTTCACTATAATTGAAACTGCAATATACAATTGAGGGCATGCGTTTGCATGTCCCTTGTGAAATGTATACAAATAGGCTTTAAGGTATTTTTTTTTTCAGTACTCTCCTTAGATATTTCCCAAAAGTCAAAGTGATAGTGAAACCGATCATCCTTTTCCACAGTGTACATCTCATTATTTCTTAATGCATAATTTTTCCTTGTGTTTGCGCCTTTAGTGATAGTTGTGTATGAGTCCCTTAGTTATCCTCAGTCACTGTTGGGAACAGCTCAAATGATTCTGGAAAGTCAAAAAACATGCGGTAGCTGAAGGGTTTTTTTAAAATTTTTTAGAGGGCAGCTTCATTACTCGGGACAAATCAGCACACTTGTCACAAACATGCAAAACGTTGTTGATCATTGCGGAACCTATGTACCATGATAAGAACCCAGATGCATCATAAAACGTTTATATAATGTCTAATTTCCCTTTAATTGCCATTGAGGCCTAAAGCAACCTGATTGGTTGATTACATTACCCCTGTCATCGCGATAAATCCTGCTTATCACTGTGTAACTCTACTGCAAACAGATGTAACTTTGCCTTTTCACTTCAGATGTCAACCATAAACCACTGCATGCCACCCATGAAGAAAGAGAACTTGGGTGTGAATCGTTGTTTTCACAATGATTGTATTTAATGGTTGCACCTGAAATGACATGCAGTGCTGCCGATTAGCCAGGTCAGTGCATTTGGCAGATGTTCAGGCAACAGCTCTTTTGCTCAGCACGAAAAAGAGAGAGCAGAAACAGAGGTGGCCAAATAATCCACTTTGGCAACTGTCCAATATTGGCTGGCTCACTTTTTTTATTCTACCTATACTTAGGTTTCCAACACAACAAATAATGCAAGCATGTATTAGTGTAGGTATGTTAAAGGGATAGCTCACAAAAAAAAAAAAAAAAATTCTGTCATTAATTACTCTCCCTCATGTCGTTCCAAACCTGTAAGACTTTCGTTCACAAATGAAGATCTTTTTGATGAAATCTGAGACTTCCTTTCACTCCATAGACAGCTACGCAACTGACACATTGATGCTTCAAAAACTTAAAAGAGAGACCGCAAAACTAATCCATATGAATTGAGCAGTTTAGTCCAAAATTTTCTGCAAAGACTTGATCGCTTCATATGATGAACAGATTGAATTTAATTCACATATAAACATTGATCAGTGAACATAAACAGAAGCTTAACCTAACCTGCTTGAACGCGGTTCTTGCACGTCAAGCGTCATGTCTCGTCAGAACATTTTGAACTAAACCTAAACCGTTCATATGAAGGACAGAAAGATTTCAGATTTCATCAAAAGATTCTCGTTTGTGTTCGGACGATGAACGAAAGTCTTTCGGGTTTAAAACGACATTAGGGTGAGTAATGAATGAAGGAATTTTCATTTTTGGTGAACTATCCCTTTAGAAGAAACCATATTTCAATTGCCCAGTGCTGCGGTGAAAAACAAACAAGAACAAAGGAACTGAGTAAAAGAAACCACAAGCTATCAGTAAGCTAATTTCTCCTTTTTGACTAGGTTGGACGACTCTCCCTCAACCCTCCCTTGACCCCTCCCTTGACGCTGGTAGCCATGGCAGGCTGAAGGATGGAGCAGACTGGAGCAAATCTCACCTCAGGCAGTGGCATGCCGTTGATGATGAGGTCAGGCTGCTGAGGGCCCTGCCCTGTGAAGGTATGGTGGAAGCCATGGTTGGGTGCTGCATTCCTGGAGTTCTGGTTCTCCACGTTGAGGAAGGTGCTCTCGGAGCGCCTGCAGCCCAGCGGCAGAGTCTGCTGGTGGTAGTCGAAGTAGTTGAGCGAAGAGGTGAGAGACGAACAACTCACCACATTCATCTTGTCCGTCTCCTCCACGTCCCGCGGCACCAGCCGGATGTCGTTCTTGCTCAGCTTCTTCTTCTTGCTGGTCTTCTTCTGGTTGCCGTAGGAGTACTCCGCCACCCTGCGCAGGTACAAGAAACTGAACAGACTCAATAAAGCAGTGCTCAGCCTTCCTCACTGCACACACAGCCAGCACCAGGTCTTCGCCTGGATCGGGCTGAGGTGCCAGACCCATAGCCAGACCCGGCGCAAGAGAGATCGGCCACATTCGAGCGACCTCCGGCCGCCAATGGGGCCGACATCCCTCATTTGTTTGCATTTCCATGCTCTGCGATTCGACTTGTCACAAACACACATCCACAATGCAAACATGCTAAACCACAGAAGCACACACAGCGACAAATGATCAAGCATCATAGCAAGTGTAAGCAATAATATTCAAAGCAAAGCCACCATTTGTCTGCTTTTTCTCTACTCATTTTACAAACCAGCCCGCTGGCAGGTGGGTTGTGAATTTCAATTCTCTGAGCTACAGTCTGTGGCTACTGTTAACTTGATTTGAGGGTTTTGATTCTAATCAGAGTAAATGAAAAACTTTGAGATCTTACCCCCGAAGGATGCTTAAGTTGCAATCTCAACATAAACTTATGAGCTCATAAAGAGAGTTAGAGTAGTTATGTCTGAGTTATCCCCCCCTGATCCCTCTCTCTTTTTCCCATGAGGATCATTACATCTATATCCTGAAACAATTTTACACTTATTTCTATGTCCTTAGAAGGGCACACATTCACCGGAACTTACGGCTTTAGCTTAATGGTACGCTGGCTCTGCCTGCAAAACACAAAGCTCCTCTTTCTGTGCTTTTCATTTGAATTCAGCCTGTGCCTCCCTGCTCTTTACTTTTTTCTGGCTCTGAAAAATGATAACGGTGCAGGACCTTATCTTTTTAGGAGTCATCTAAAAGCATTTTTTCCTCTGTGCGAGTTAAAGCACACACTTTTTTTAAAAAAATTAGGCGGCCGAAAGCATGCTTAATAGCTTGTCATAAAAACATATATATATATATATATATATATACTATTATGTCGTCGATGGAATAGTGAATTTGTTTCTTTTGTTAAAGATATTAAATTGAAAATATGTAAAAGGAGATTTTAGAGTGGTTGCCTACTGGAGGCTCTTCATATTTAATATGATGATGCCAGTTAGTAATATGGATATTATTAGGTGGTGGTGTTGTCTGTGTTGTTTTAAAACTATTGGTTTTTGTTCGGTAAACTGCAACAGCATCTGTATTTTATTTAACTGTGTTAATAAAGTCGTCTCAATGGTTGGTCATATGTCGTTTGGCTCTCATCGCAGTGAACACAATCCAAAGAATCTCAGATGAGCCAGAAAGGAGAGTCTGTGAGCACTGCAGAATAGAACTGTATCAAGCACTCTCACTAACCCCCTGTTGGGAGAGCTGAATGCCTCCATCAGGTTTCTATCAGGAGAGGAAAATAAATGTGTACAGCAGCAATCTAAACACAGGCCATCTCTAACCATCTCGCGATCACGGCATGATACTGTAGATATAGCGTGACTAAACATCGAAATCACGATCTAGCCTTCTTCAAAATGTTCGATTGCATACATCTCTGTTAAGATGGATCATTTACTGTATTGCTGCTGCATTAGAAGACAGAAACGTCAACAACAATTTGAGGTAAAAATATGCTAATGGTTTCAGGTTAAATTTGCAAAAGCAATTTATATGGAAATGTTGAGTGGTAATGTAGCACAGGGAAATCAACACAGTGGCCAATGTTACAGATTGATAAGTATTCATACAGTAGATTAACTAAATAATATTCTCCCCTACACACTATGTGTCAAAGACTAGTCCGGGTCTATACATTTGCATGATTTACCTTTTATGAGCATAATTGTTACTAAGAAAGTGTGATTGTTGTCACAGCAACATTTGGTTACTATGTCATTGCTACTGTTTTTTATATAGTGCACCACTCACAACCATAATATGTTGTCATTCAACCCATAAATAAAATCTCTAAATGTGTTTTCTAGTGAATATTTTGATTTGAGCAAATTTGAGAGAAGACCTAGAGGTCATAAAATTACACCAATAATGTGTGCTGGTGCCAGTCTTAGTGCAGATGATGTGTGAGGAAAGGCCTGTGCTTGCGTACTTTTCCTTACTTAGAATGTATCAGTCACCAAGTAAAGGTTGTTTTAGAGCACCCTATCATTTAGGTTGTACTTTTCTATTGTTTGCTTATTTCAGAAATAACCCACTAAACTAGGTTTAATTGCTGCTTACATTAAGTATAATAAGCATTTATATCATTAAGTGATAAGTTGGAATGGTTGGAACTTGGAAACAAAAAGGTTGTTGGAAGTAAATATTTTGTTTGGTATGGCTATTGCATCTGCTTTATGTTTACTACATAATTTTAATACATGTATTTTATTTAAAGCTCATGTAGCAACTCTCCCTCATTGGCTTTATAACTGAGGAATTAAAAGAAAATGATGCAGCTTTGTAATAAGTTAATATTTATGATAGTGTAAATATACTAATCATGATACACGGATGTAATGATTACAAAAATTATATCATGTTTCGCTTATTTGTGTCATCAGTAATGGCAGCAGCAGAGCAAGGCCTGAAGCGCATGCACAGTTGACGACACAGCGCGTGCACAGCCAAGAGATGCACATCAAACATGCTCTCCGTATGTCTTAATCATTATGCTGTCTAATTCATTGATAATTGTATGCTGATTCATTTGTAGTACTACACATATATGCAGGATAGTAAACTAGACCAGAGTGCGAATTATGGGACGGTTAGGCTAGCTATAGGATCTGACACCCTAAGTGAGGCCTAATTATTTGTAGGCCTTTTCATATTTTACATATTTTCCATGTTTGTACAGTTTTTTTTTTTTTTTTTTTTTTTTGTAATTTCTGCCAGTAATTTTCAAAGCCAATAAAGTCAGTGTCGCAACCAAAATTGTTGTTTGGTGCCCCAGCAACACAGCTATAACCGTCAACTACTCAAAATATGTTTCAAATATACCATTTTTTTTTTTATTTATTTAAGTAAATAATGATAAATGGTTAATGTGATCAAACAAACAGTAGGCCTAACGGAAAGACCTCGAGCAACGTACTGTTGCTATGGTTACCACCTCAGGTGAAGAGTTTCGGTGAGCTTGTGTTTAGCTTTTGGGGTTATGCCTTTTTTTTAACTCTGTTTTGTGTCAGTTAATAATTCGCACTCTGAACTAGGTTGTTTTTAACATGTATCAGATTGTTTGGGTACCTGCAGTTGTATGTTCGGATTTCCTTGTTATCCCTTTTGCACTTGACTGCCACAAAGATCATTGTGACAAACAGGATGACTGCGATAGAGCCAAGGGCAATGATGAAAATGAGAGACAGGTTGACGGGTCCGATTTGCTCCTGTGCATTGAGATCAGGGGATAGATAAATGACAATGTATGCCGAGGCAGATAGAGAAGTTTGGCCGTGGTCGTGCGCCACCACCGTTATTTGATAGGATGGTTTCGCGTTCTCCCCAAACGTCTTTGTGGTTCGCACCTCTCCATTTATCTGGTCTATTTCAAAGTATGCCATGTCTCCTTCTGAAATTGAATACGTCAACCTTCCGTTTTCCCCCTCATCGTAATCATCAGCTTTTATTTGCGTAACCAAATAACCAACTCCAGCATTTTTCGGAATTGACACCTCCGCGGTGCCATTGACCAGGGGCGGGGTGGTCATCACTGGTGTGTTGTCATTTACATCCAGAACAACAATGCGCACGGTGGCGTTGCTGGTCAAAGGAGGATCTCCCCCATCCTTTGCAGAGACTTTAAACTCAAAAGTCCGCGTATCTTCGTGATTAAAAGCCCTAACGCCGTATATTTCACCGTTTGAGTTCACAGTAACGTAAGATTCCACAGACATGCCCCGCACCTCCGATTTGATGATTTCATATGACACAGTGCCGTTCATGCCCAGGTCAGGGTCCCTGGCGGACACCGCCAGCAGAAACGCGCCTGGGACGTTATTTTCGAGGACCATGGCTTGATAATGTGGCTTAGTGAAGTACGGGGGGTTGTCGTTTTCATCCGTAACTTTCACTGCAAAAGATTTCGAGCTTCTTAACGGGGGATATCCGCTGTCCTCGGCTAGAATGGTCAAATTGTAGATGTCTCTCTGTTCCCTATCCAGGCGGCCATCAACAAGTAAGGTGGAGAAGCTCTCGAACTCGTTTAGTCTAAAAGGCACATTGCCCTGCAGTCTGCACTGCACTTTTCCATTCGCTCCCGAATCGTTGTCTGAGACTCTCACCAGAGCTATTACATATCCTAGAGGAGCGTTTTCGCTCACCTCTACGATCTCACTGTTTTCTGACAACAATTTGATTTCTGGCGCGTTGTCGTTTATGTCGATTACATTAACAATCACTTTGCAGTGGGCAGGGATTGAATTTGGACCCAGATCTTTGGCTTGGACATCAATTTCGTGGACGTGCAATTCCTCGTGGTCCAAAACGCCATTCACGGTGATCACGCCCGTTTTAGGGTCGATTTTAAACATTTGTTTGGTCAGATTGGAGACAAAGTTTATGAATGAGTAGACCACCTCGCCATTGGTTCCTTCGTCTGGGTCCGTAGCGTTCAAGTCTATGACTAACGTACTTATGGGGGAATTCTCCAGCACATTTACAGTGTATACTGGCTCATCGAAAACTGGGTTATTATCGTTGGAGTCTATGACTTTGATGTTAAGTTGCACAGTCCCAGACTTTGGGGGGTCTCCACCATCCTCCGCTGTGAGTTCAAACGTGTAACGCGACTGCGTCTCTCTGTCTAAAGTCTTTTCCACCACAAGTTCTGCGATTTTGGACCCGTCTCCCCTCGTCTTAATCTCGAGACCGAAAATATCATTAGGGGTAATTGTGTACGTCTGAATGCCGTTGCTCCCCGAGTCCGGATCGCTTGCCCCCTCTAGGGGAAACCTGGTCCCGGGAGCGGCATTTTCCGAGATTTCGATGTCGATGTGGTTGGTGGGGAAGCGGGGCGCGTTGTCGTTTACGTCGATAATCTCAATTTTAATCACGCAGATCTCCATTAAGTTCGACATCACCTCCAACGAAATAAAACACTTCGGTGTCTGTCGGCAAACAGCATCCCGATCAATTTTTTGCTTAGTGATGAGCAGTCCGGCGGGGCTCAGATTAACCCATCGCGGCTCGGAATTGGAGATAACCCGTAAATAAGGCTGTCGGTTTGCCAAAGCCAAACCCGCAACTTTTGCGTCCGCCGTCACGTTGGCTATCTTTGTGCCTGGACGCAGCTCTTCTTCCACTGTGTATTTTAAATTGAAAACGGCATTGACTCCAGCCCAGCACAAGAGAAAGCACAAAAACATTTGTACGAAATCCATGTCCTTGGAATGCATTGTAGCCTACCTGTTGATGTATGTCTTCACACGCTCATTTGCATGATCTTTAATTAACATTTAAACCTATTCGGTACGAGGTAAAAAAAAAAATGAAAAAAAGATCCAATAAGTCAAACGAACAAAATCACAGTCTGGTAGGTATCCTTTAGAGTGAACGAAAATAATTATATCTGCGATGAAATTCATCTGACTTGTACTGATTACGCAGTTAATAACTTCCATTTACTTTATCGAAATCTTATCAGGCCACCCATCTCTTGCATTATTTTTGAAAAACATATGAAGAAACCTGGTGAATAATTCTTCATATAATGAATGTGAAAACATTGTGAATGGAAAACATGGCTTCAACATGAACATTTGTGTAGTTCAGGATAACCGAGATTTAAACCGACCATTTTGAGCCAGTGAAAGAAATATTCAACACAAATGTAGGCTAAATGTAGCCTACGATGGAAGGTCCTCAACTTGTGAATGAATGAATAGAAGGATCCAATTCAAAAATGTTTGCTCTCGGTATCATGATCGCGATGAACACTTGCCATTGAGTTAAAACATCGCTCGTGACTAATCAATCCATTTAATGATGTGAAGTTGGGATGTCTCCTCCTTGATCCGCATTCATGTCCATGCACATATCCAACGGATACCACTGTGATTCCAATTTCAGAAGAAGAAAAAAAATCGGTGCAATCTCTGAAACTGGAACAATGATGGAAAACCAATATTAATAAAATATCAGTCCAGGTCACAATTCGGTGATATTCCCATTCGAGCAAGAGGTGGGTGTCTTCTTGTCCAGTGAAGATTTCTCTCGACAAGCTTAAATTTCTTGTATGAAGGTATTTCAGTTGGCCTTAGTCCAGAAAGAATTAAACTAAATCCGAATAAAACACTGAGGAAAGATCAGTGGGGAAAAAAAGAAGAAAAAAAGCAAGCATTTGTAAGTGCAGTCGTCTCGCCGTGATAAAAGCGGCCGGTCAGAAATATCCAGCCTCTGGATGAAGCGAAATAGTTCTTGATAGTTCTTAAATGTGTCTCACTGAGGTAAACGCACGGCGCTCATCTTCAGCGCATACTGTCGAATGCACAGCTCAGAGTCTCGCGCTCAGTCTCAGCACCCGCAATCCCCACAGCCAATCAGAGGTTACACTGGAGAGCTGGATTTGCTGGTGGGTGGGGCAAAACTACAGATATGAACTCGGCCAACTAGCTCTAGTTCATGCAACACGGCATGTTACGCGTGCCAGTTATGAACATACAGTGTTTGCATTGTAGCCTACAATTCTTGATTTTCAGGAGGGCCAACTTTTTTATAGGGAATTGCAATTATATATATATATATATATATATATATATATATATATATATATATATATATATGATTCGTCCGATTTTTTTGTGTTGCTATTCCTCCCAAAAAAATAAATAAATAAAAAATAAAATAAAAATTCGCGAATTCCGTTCTTTATTGAAGTTTTGAGGGCTGTAAGTTTATCATAATTTAGATAAGGTAATTGGCTATATGTAATTAGACCTATAATGACGATATGATTTATGTCTATCCAAATTAAAAGTTGACGATTAATATTCTCAGGCGAAAGTAGGCTCCTGGACGACTCTTGATCGGCTACCTAATCAATATAGCAGGTTATTTAAAATGAGTCAATTTTCTAATATTTTATTGACCTAAAGCAGGTGTGCATCTATTTCATCCGCTGACAGAAAGGACCCATCAGTTCATCAGTATAAATATCAATAGCCTGCATGACTATTTTTAGATCAGACAGATCTGGGTAGTATCCACGTCATATTAGCCTACGCCTGACACAAGCCTGCACTTTCGGCAAATAGCCAATGTTTTTAACTCACTTGTCTATGCGAGATTCAGTAGCTAAAGGTGAGGTGCACGTGTTGCGCTTATAGCTATGTTAAGAAATACTAATGGCATAGATGCATTGCATAGAAAGCGATCACTGCACAATATCAACACTAGGGCTTGAAAGCGTTTGCGTCATTGATCATTCTCATCACCGATGACGGCCACAACATATTACTCTCTCTCTCTCTCTCTCTCTCTCTCTCTCTCTCTCTCTCTCTCTCTCTCTCTCTCTCTCTCTCTCTCTCTCTCTCTCACACACACACACACACACAGAAAGAAATAAGAGGCGCGCTCGGGCGTAACATGTAATGAAATGCTGAGGCTATATGAGAAAAATAATATTAGGCTAATTATTGTTAGCTATTATTGCATTATAAATCCGCGTATATTTGTCATTAGGCTATTTATTCCTTGTCTTTATTAAATAGGTTATACTACGCTTTTTTGTATCATCTAAATGCCTCAGTATCTCGAACACGCACAAAGACGAGCCAGGAGCGGTCTATGGTCAGGAGTCATGCACACATGACAGCATGTTGAGGGTAAATCGTGTTTAAAGTCACAAGGCTGACACCTAGCGGCCGACACCACTGTCATCTCCTATTTGAAGAAACTATTTTGTTTGTTTGTTTGTTTGTTTGTTACACTCAGACATAAATGTTGGAAAACAACAAACAAATGTACAAATTTATACTGCTGCAAAAAGTATTTAGGCCTATTTTATACAAGTATTTAAACTTATAGGATTACACATATCAATGTATTTTAAGTTATTTATATATGTATAGTTAGTCAGTCAGTCAGTTTGTTTAGTTTGTTCGTTAGTTGACTAGTTAGTTAGTTAGTTAGTTAGTTACGCATTTAATGATGCATTAAGAATTTTGCTTAAACTCCCAAGGTGGACAAGTGCAAGCCAAATGTTCATATCTAGTGATGTACCAATGGTGATAATAGTCTTAAATAATCCAACAATAAGTGATACAAGGTATTCCTTCTGCTTCTAGAAGCACTGGAATTCAATATTATATGTCCTTAAATTAAGTTTGTTGTATGTAGGTCTATGTTTGTATGTTATTTTTTTTTCTTTGTTTTTATTTTACTTTGTGAAATGAACCTAAGGTTCTGAAATATAGAATGAGTTATAGTTAGTTAGTCAGTTAGTTAGTTAGTTAGTTAGTTAGTTAGTAGTTAGTTAGTCGCTTCCAAAATATTTTACTGACCAGAATCATCACTTCTTTTGTTTGCCAGCCATGAAAGTTCTCAAGCAGTCATATTAATGAGCAAGCACAGAATGTCATCATCTTTTAATATTCCAGTTTATGTTTGTTTCCAGTTTGAAATGCTTTAGGGACAGCTGTCAACCTGTTGCTCTGACTGTTGAAACCTGCCTTGCTTCAGAAGCAAAAACAAGACACTGAAGGTGTATTTCAGCTAGTTTTATCATCTTGATGTAAAAAGATTGAATTATGAGGATGACTGTTATTTTTCCTTGAGCCTTTAGCAGTGGTAGGTTCCATCAATAAAACTATGAAGGAAATGGTGTATGTGTGCAATAGACTCCTGCCTTGACAAGTTGTTAATCTCACTTTCCTCACACAATACATGTTATGACGTGCACCTTCACTTCTTTGACATCAAGGTTAATAGAATTAGCTGGTTTGTCCATGTCAACACACACTGTTAAATGCCTTATGGTATACACATTTTTATGCTCAAATGATATTTGTTGATTATTGTTCTGCAGCATTCTTTTAGTAGCCTACTCAAAAGCCTCATTCTTTGAATTGTTTTTGATAATAGTGAAGATGTTGATTCTGCAATAAGTAATGTATACGGGTGAGGTTTTAATCTTGCTGTGTTCCATTGATTGCAATTGAAGAGAAATATGGGGTTAGAATTGTTGCATTACCGGTATGGTAAATTAATAGATTGAGATTCACAGACAAATGTAAAGAGATTCACAAAAATGTATCAAATTCACAAATAAATAGATTAAGATTTTCAAATAAATGTAGAGTCACACACAAAAAAAAAAATGTATGAACTAATAAATAAAATGAGATTTGCACAAAAAAAAAAATGTCACAAACACAAATCTGGCTGGCATTTTTTTTAAACCGTTTTCTGTGCATTTGTAAATTATTGCATGAATTTGTGGCTTGATTCTTGTGCATTTGTAAATCCCCTCACGCATTTGTGGATTTTGAAACACTACTAGCGTCAATGTGCAGACAAATCGACAAATGAGTGGACTCTACCCACTGTTTCCTCAAGCCAATCAGATAACAGCCATATTGAGCTGACCAATCGTAGCACATTCTCGTTTTGACCAATCAAGTTAGGCTTTACACTCTGGGCGGGAATTGAATCTGATTAATTTGGAACATATTTGCACCCTTGAAATGGAGCTGTAAACTATAGGCGCTGTGGTTAAACAACCTGTTTCCAAAAGATTGTTGGTGTTTAAGTCTTCTTTATATTTCCATCAGGATAAACTCAGGATTGCACACAAATCATGATCATCAAGCGGTGCGACACAGCGCGTCAAAAGCAAATAGCCCATTATCTTCCCTGATGCCATAGAAGTTTCAATAATGTAAAACTAACTAATATTTGCAATGTTTATAAATTTTGCCCATGACATCTGTTTTCTTACCTGCTGCAGATATATGACATGTCTATAATCTTCCTAATTGACTAGTGCTGCTACATTCATATTTCGTGACAATGTCTACACTGGCACAGTGTATATATAACCACCTCTCAAAAATCAAAATAAACAGTTTTCTAACCAATCACCGACAGGGGCGGGTGTTGTTTGTTTTTGCGCTCGTTCACGGCGCCTGCACGCGAAGTCAGAGCTGAAGAATAAGCCATCGTCTATCAACCCAATGGACCACATACAGTACATTTAACATGGAAGAGGCAATCCCCAAGAAGAGAAGGAGGATTAGGGTGAGGGAATACCGTCGTTTTTCGTCAAAGAAATTAATAATAATCGGGAAGGCTTTTGAACGGTGGAGAGAACTCAAAGAATTGAACATTTTTAAGTCAAACGCCAAGGTTGCACTGTTTCTGGACAGGCGAGTTGATTCTAGTGCTGATTTTTTTTGTAGCCTATGTGAACTGTTTGTGAAAATATCATTAAAAAAGTGAACCTTGACTAAAATTGGAAAGCTCAATATCAGATTGTAGGGATTTAGTGTGTTTTCATGATGCACGAAACGGGGGGGAGGGGCAAGCTAACTTGTTTTTTTGATCACACAAGCATGAATATTTTGCTTTAATACATACGTACAATTTGGATTAAAACAATTTTTATGGACAAAAGTCGATAAATTGCATGTGATACAACTGGATAATGTAACATGTTTGCTGCTGTGAAACAAGGAGCGTGAACTAGGAGGATGAGCATTTCCCTATGGCAGTTGCTGCGCATGCACGGGAAACTTATGAATATCAATGTACGCTCCGCCCACTGCCTCTACAGATAGGATGAGCAATTCCTCGCGCATGCCCCGGAAACTCAAGATGTGGGCTCCGCCGACTGCCTACAGATGCACAACTCACTTTTGCACCACATTTCACGGTGCACTTGGTGCAAAAGGGAGAGCGTGCGAAACTTGTCTCTTGCAAGTGAAAAACAGTGTTTGAGATTTGTCGCAGCAGATTCAAGCAGCTGTAGTTATGTACTTGTGTTTGTGCTAGAAAAATATACAAGACGTGAGAAAATATTCTACAAGTCTGTAACTCTCATTGGATGAATTCCCATAGGCTACTGATTTGCAGATGAGCAAAATTTCTCTCTGTGACTTCAAATTTCCTAATTCACATGTGTGGCTATTCTTTACAGCTAATTTCACTGTCAATTGCGTTCAGTAGTTTTGCACCAAAAATATCTCCATAGTCCAATTATTTGTGGATTTGTCTGCACGTCAATGCTAGAAGCCACAATTGCGTGAGGGGATTTACAAATGCACAGAAAGCATTTCACAAATAAATGCCAGGCAGAGTTGTGTTTGTGACAAAATACATTTGTATTTTTTTTTGTGCAAATCTCATTGTATTTCTTTGTGAGTTTTATACATTTTTGTGAATCTCTTTACATTTGTCTGTGTATCTTAATCTATTTATTTGGAATAATGCAACAGTTCTAACCCCATAGAGAAATGAACATCAAAGACAGGTGATTGTAGCCCAGTGGGGAGAGACAGCATAAAATGGATCCTGCGTCAAAAAAGCAGTGATGGCTCTCAAATAAATAATAACACTGTATAGAAAAACAAATCCTTTTCAGTAAGGGTTAGGGTAGAAAAGAGTAAGAAGAATGGGAAATCTGTCTTTCTTCTGGGCTGTCCAAATATATTTTTCATATGAAAAATAATTTTATAAATGATAATGTTGTTTATAATTTATGTAAAATATATTTAAATGTTCTAAAATAACTTTCATAATTGAGAATTCAAATTGTATTTGTTATTTATGCATTTATACATTTTTTTTTCTTTTCTTATTGCAATACTTTTATTTTGAAGGCTTGAGATGAGCAAAGTCTGCGCAGACTTGCACTTCCCAGAGCCATGTATAACTGTTTAGTGACACTTCAAATGAGTTGAGAATATGATTTATTTTATTTTTTTTAATTTATTTTAATGTTCTGAGCTCCTTAAGTCTATTTGTTCTCCCTTGTCATGTGATCAGTGCAGAGGATGTCTTTTTGGATGATGTGCGTGAGGTGTGAATCTTGGTTTGTAATACATTAGTATTTGTATTGTACATTTTGAGATTGTCATACGCTCTTTCTTTGTTGGATTTCTTTATTGTTTGTTGTAATAAGTAAAAGTTCAATAAAAAAAAAAAACTTCCCAGAGCCATGTATTCTGAATACATGGCTCTGGCACTTCCTGCCTGATGTCTGAGCGACTGCACAGGCTCAAGGTCTGACTGTTGTAAATCTTCTAGTAGCTGTGCAAAGACAAATCTGAATCACCTAATTCCTCAAAAACGTTGTTGAAATATTTTGTCCCGTTGCTTTTATAGACTTTCTATCTATGGGCTTCTCCCTTGACTTTGTGCCTCTATGTCTTCCCGATTGCCTCATAGACAGTAAAAGATTGCCTGCGAGCTTTTCCTTCTGTCTATACGGTAATGTCTCTATTGTGCGACAGAAAGTCCCTTATGACGCAATCTTTAGCCTATTTTTACAAAAAAAAAACGGCGTCTACAGGGCTGTAAGGTAAGATACAAAGTAAGGGAGCAATTTATATATTGTCATGTTTCTTTAGAAATAAATAATGGACAAATTAAGTCTTTGGACACCTCAAATGTTCAGTTAATCGCTGTCAAAGTGACACCAAAATGAATGGGAGTCAATCAGATGCTAACAGCAGGTGAAGTTCTGCTACAATGGCGTCTCCGCCAGGCTTAGCCTTTGGAACCAAACAGTTGTTTGACACCATTGACTTTCATAGTAATGTTTGGCACCCTGTAATGTTTGTAAACAGGAAACCCGTGTTTTAAAATCCTTGCTTTTTTTATTGTATTATAGAGATCAAAGCGCACGGCACATATTTACAATTTCATCTAACCATTGCTCTCAGCAGCATGGGCGGCGTCATGTTCGATACCAGTATTTTAACCTTCGTTTGACTCCTAAACAAAGAACAAAAGAATAAATTCGCCATGAGAATATTGGGGCCTTTAGTTCCTGCAAGCAAGCGGCAAGCACGGGCATTATGCCTTGATAAACACTTATTCTCATCAAAAAAGGACTTGAACGCTCATAAGGAAGATTCAAAGACTAATTTTCTCTTTCGCAGCATGCAGCCAATTAGTTATTTTGTTTTGTTTTTCTGTATTTTGTGTCAGTAAAACACCATTACATCTGTTGTGCAAGCTTGTATCCTTTCGCTTTGTGTCAAGCTGATTTCTGTATTGTTGCTATACTGTGTTTAGTTTTCACAGTGGATTTGGAGAAAAGTCTTCAAATAAACCAGGAGCAAGAGAACCACTTGTATGCTTGGCGGGAGATACAACTTTCTTAGCGCTGTTGCTGTAGTGTTTCCGGTCCAGTGCCCATCTAACTGCTAGAACCCTTTGTGTGAATTGCTAAGTAAAGTAGCTCAAAGGTGCACACAGTCTGTAGTCCAAGCTACTTTGTTCAGCGGGAGCCACTCAATCATGCAGTGCTTTTGAACTTTTTTAAGACACTTTTTTTTGCTCCTAGACTTGAGCCAACACTTTCCACAGTACATAGAGAATAACTGATTTGATGCTATTTTGCTGCTAAAGCATGGCACACTTCTGTAGTCAGTCCCTTCTGCTCACTTTGAAAGGAATATCTGAGCTTGGATGATATGTTGCTGCCTTATTACCCTTAGTGTGCAGCAGCCTATCTCTTCTACTGAATAGCATGGGCGTTCAGTGAGACTCAATCTACAGGTGTCTTTAGAGAGAGAGAGAGAGAGAGAGAGAGAGAGAGAGAGAGAGAGAGAGAGAGAGAAATGAGAGCATGATTTATTAGATGGAGGCTCTTTCTTTGGCTGGATGTAGCTACAAAGAGGACTACTCCATTATGGTCCTCATCTTAGGGCTTTTCAGGCATTTGATTTCCTCCTATGATTGTGGCTGGAGGCAGACAGCTAGATGACTGACAGGCCCATCCTCAGCATTGCCCTGCTATCTGTGCCTTGATGCATTGTTTTAAAACATCCTCTCTCCATCTGAGCACCCCTGCTAAGCTGGAGGGGGGTAATTTTGCATCAGTGGTAAAATGGTCACTTGGTCAAATGGAGTTGCAAAACGGTAGTCTTTTTTTTATTTGAATTACAGACGATTCATTTTTAGCACATTGTTTGTGTTTGTACAATGTTTTAGTTTCATATGCATATATTTATTTATTAGGAGATTTAGTGTAGTTTTTCAGCTATACTGAGCGCTATCACCATTTTCTGCCCTTTGCTGTGTCTGGCACAAACTGTTTAGCAGAGGTCATGATAAAAGATTTGGTATATTGAGCCGAGCTACCCTGCATTGCTGAGGAGGACCTTGAAGTACACCTTTAAATGTTTTATTGACAGTAGAAAGTATACAGGAATAATTCTCCACTTTAGTCTTGTCTCCTTTTACCATAGCCTGGCAGATGGTGAACTATTTAACAGTTGATACGTGATATTAACATGTTACTTTAAACGCAACAACTGTTTCCACTGGAACCTATAAACGCTATTATAAGGCTCTGGGAGGTTTTAGCGATGGCTGTATTTAAGATATCATTAGAAAGAAAAAAAAATGTTTGTAGTGTGAAATGAAACTTCTGTTAACTGATGTTGGCAACTGTTTACACAGCCTGAGTAAAGACTGGCACAATACCAGAAAACCATTTGCCTCAGTCATCATTTTTCAATAGAGCGTATTGTGTCATGTTTTTACAGATATGTTACTTTGAAGATATTTCATTTTTTATAGTGAGTTAAATTGCAATCTTGTGCAAAAACAAATGACTATTTAAAATGAGAAGTCATAAATGTGTTTGCGTGTATTTAGATGGACCACATGTACTACGCTATTAGATTAACTCTAAATTATAAGCAATTAGTCCATTTAAATCATTGAAATAACATTGCCAGCTTGGCCTTGTAATGTCAAAGACTTGCTATCAGCAAGAGCTGGAGAGGGAATACTCAAGGGATGAAATGTACACAGTGGTGCCAGTCACGTTGTAGGATTCATCACTGTAACTGGCACTCGGCACAGCTGCAACCAATTAGATTTCGCTCCACTCTAGCCCCAAACAAGATTGAGCTGTATTCACACTTCATTGTGGAACTTATGACGGTTGTAAGTGAGACTAATAATTAGTAACCCAACATCCCATTTGCCTTCACTTTGACATGTTTCAGAGCACTGTGCTCTATTTATGCTAGATTAATTTGAATATTTCAGCATTTAGATAGCAATTAATACATGTAGTTCCACCATCTTTATGGAAAAATGTAATCCCATTTAGGCTCATGTTTCTCTAATTGCCGTAATGGCTTTTAATACATGCCTCTTGATGATGAGTTTTGAAAGCTGGAATAATTTAATAACAATGCAGACTTGATTTATCTTAAAGGGGTAGTTCTGAAAAATGAGAATTTAAAAGGTTTTGGTTAACAGGGATCCCCCCCCCATTTTATTTTATTTTTATTTAAAGCCAGGTATATTTTTCAGTTCTATATTTAAAAGGTTCTATCAGCGCTACGTATTTGGAACCCTTGAAAGGTTCTTTACAGAACCCTTTTTTAAGGGTTCAATAATAAGAACCCTTTAGTGTTGGAAAAAACATGGAACCTTTTGGTTTCAATCATTATCATTTGTTTTGTCCTTTCCAGATTAAATATTTCATATTATTGACAAACATCAAGACCCTAAAATGTATTATGAATGTGTATGTAAATGATCACAAAATTCAAGATATGGGGGTTAGAAAATGTATATATTTATAAAATTTTATGTAGTTAATAAATATCACACAAAGAGTGCCATTTCAGTTTTTCTCTTCCAGAAATCAGCATGATTAAAATGTGATATTAAGTTACTACAACAGTTTAATAAACTGTAATTTAATTACAACTTCAAAATGTTGCAAAATAATGTAATATATGAATGAATAATGATGAATAATAGCCTATAAAGAACATTTGCACCAAAAGGGTTCTTTCTTGTCATTATAGAACCTTTTTTTTTTTGCATATAAGGTTATTTGGAGTTGAGTAACCCTATGCTTCATATATAGAACCCCAATGAACCCTTTTTTCTAAGAGTGTGGTGTGTGTAAAAAATCAGCAAGTAACAGATTATTAGCTGTAACATAGTCAAAATAAAGGCTAATCGTATTAATTATTGTTATGATTATTGTTATGTGTCTGACGTTGTAAAGAGTGATACCATTTTGTCGAGTTTACGTCATTAAGTTGGCCGAGTGGATCTCTGAGCTGGCGTGGTGGAGCCGGGCTATTTTGCATATTCATGGAGTGCATACTGAATGAAGGATGTAGAGTTGCATTCAAACTATTTTCAGACATGAAGATTTATTTTTTCACAAGGAAAAAAAAAACTTTTAAATGTGTCATTTTCGTGATCAAAGATGAGTTTTAAGTTATAAAAGTATTGACTTCAGGGGGCCTTTAATAATAAACCTTAACTTTGTATGCCTACTGCTGATACTGTTTACAAAGACCTCTGTGTAAATCATGTGTCATTTTTTTACACCTGTAATCCAAATTAAAAAAAAGCCTTGCATAGCATTGCATCCTCACAATTTAGTTGCCTTTAAACTTCTGCTAAGGAAACAATTGAACACCTGCAAAATTACCACATTGCCATTTTGTATCCTTATCTACTGAGCATTGCAGGCAATGGTCTGAAATATCAGGTAGGAATATTTGCCATCCGACTTTGAATGGTACACAGAATAAAAGCAGTGGAAATCACATTTTGATGTTAAACGGAAGTTCTTCTCCAGGACTGTGTTTCCCTAAAGCATAGTAAGCTAACCCTGAGTTGACCGTAGAAACCATTGGTGGCAATTGACTTGGCAAAACTTAGGCATACAATGCTTTTGGGAAACACAGCCCAGAATAGACACCCTATTTAAGTTCACTGGTTTTCAGCATCAGATAAGGACTCTGAAAGGCCCAGTTTCTACAGTTTTCATTTGAGCGCTAATGTTTAGCATTAATTTCCTTACTTCCCACTACCCAGACAATGTGCATAATCATGTTTTCAATATACCATGAATGACTGGAATTCCAGTCGTGATTACCCCTATATGCAGAAATCAGTGGTCCTTGTTTAGCAGTCAGCTCAAGTGCAAAGACCACCTGCACAATCATAACCACTAAAAAGTACAATAGCGGGGCATGGTCCATTCTCGTTGCCTTCTGAATTACCTGGATCTACGGTATGATTTTATGATTATTTTGCAATCCTTTTTTTTAAGCCCTGTGTCTGATGTCGAACACGTAGGCTAAAACACCTGGAAATGAGCAGCACTGGGCGGGGCAGGCCTTTGTCTGATAGCATCAGCAGGATGGAGAGCTTATCAGCCCTTGTCCTCCTGGGTGTGTGTTTACAGCTGTTCTCTAGTCAAGACAAATTAGTAGACTATAAGCCATTAGGCCACTTCAGACGCTTTTTTTTGTGTGTTCGCAAAGGAGGTTTTTGTGCTTATGTGTCTTTCTGTTTAGATCAGATAATTTCAGGTAAATGAAAGACAGTGGGTGGTGAAAGCATAATCGAAAACAGGGCACAGAGATTCATTTTGGGCACTGCTTGACAGCATGGTAAGAGAACATATGTGACATCAAGTGTAATTATTCACAAGGGCTTAACAGGGAATGAAATGTTGTTGTTTATTTTCCTTCTAAATCTGTCTGCCTAATCTAAAATCTTAAATATATATTTTTGAGCAGCTGGGCCAGCTTTATCCTTTATATTACTGCATATCTGCTTCAGTCTCTCTCCAGTCAATTGTTAACTTAATCCACAGAAAGAAAACATGTACTGAGTAGAGTGCAAGTCATCGCTCTTAATGAAACTAAGCGTGTTTATGTGCGCTTACAGGGTCAGGACAGGAGGAATCTTTCATCAATAGTTAGATAAATTAAAACACTATGCTCAGGGATGGTGGTACTAGCTTTTGAGTGTTTTTATATAATCAGCCTATTTAATCACACAAAGTTATTTTTGAAAGCATGTTGATAAATTCTTTACACCAGGGTCGATACAGCACATTGTTATATAAACCTAGTCTTACTATCATCATAAAGCCTATGTTCTACTTCTACTTTGCAATTTATTCTGGCCAAGAACCACCCACTTAAACAAGACCATCTGAATATTTTTGACAGCACTTTTCTGTGTTGATTTTAAGTTGTGCCCTAAACCAGATGCACTGTAAAGCAACAAGCCATCTCTATCATGTTACAGACTAATCTCATGAAATGGCGTTGACTTAACATTACATTACTGTAAATATATGACCTACCCCAACACCGTCCCTACCAGTCACTGGGGTTAATACCATTTATGAGTCTTCCCCTACCATACTAGGAGAAAAAAAAATCGCTCCCCAGATGTAGATCTACATTTCGCTTAGACATTTAACGGCTTGTGCATACACGTGGAATCAATCATTTAACAGCGTAGACATACGCGTACACGCAGATAGCTCAAAATGTGATAGATAACACGCCACTTGACTTGAAAAGGGTGTGTATGTTTATGCAAAAGTCATGGTGTCATGTTGCATGTTAAGTAATGTATTTGCCCTAACCATGTGACAACATTTCAGGTGTGTTCAACTTCTTCATAGTGTTATAATGTGTCATGCTTTATTAAAATTAAACTGATAAAAAAGTAAAAAAAAAACATTATTTTTGGTTTATATTATCTAGGCTGTTATTTACTACATAACACTGTAAAACTATTTTTTTTGATTTTAGTAAACTAAACTTTATTTACTGTGTTTATACAGTTGAATCGTCCAATGTATCCCTGAAAGCATACATATCCAGACCTCATTTGGGCCAACTATGGCACATATGGCTCAGTTCTGGCAGTGGCAAAGGTCATATGAGCCATATCTGGGCCACACACATCAAGACGGTTTTAGTATAAGTTATGGCTTGCTGTGTGTGGCCCAGTTGTGGTCAATGTGAGCCTTTGCCGCTGTCACTACTGAGCCATATGTGCCATAGTTGGCACAGAGGAGGCCTGAATATGTATGCTATTGCCAGCCACTCTCAGGTTGAGTCATTGCTGTCATTCCATGCAGTATGTGGGTCAGAAGAATGTGGGAGATGTGGGCCACAATTACGCCAGATGTCATTTGCTATCTGGTTAGCCTATTTGAATGGACCAAAAAACAACAACAGTAGTTATCTCAACTTTTGAGAGTAACTAAAATTCAGAAAAGCAGTCTACATAAAATTGACCTATTGAACAAAAAATGTTTCTGTTTGTGTATCTGACAAATGTTCCATCTAATCAACTTCATCCAGATACAGTCCAAAAAAAGTGTCTGACTTCACCCCTCCATTTTCAACTCTTCCCCGGACTGCAAGTGGCAAATCTTGCCCATCAGCAAATTCTCCAGTTGGGGTTCCACCATAGCCAAAGTCGAACAGGTAAGCCACGCTCACATTGTATGTATTTATATAGGCACAAGAGACTGTTCTTTTTTTAAATCGATTTTTCTGACTTATTTCATAGGCTCTACAGATATATTACGTAACATAACACAATAATAAACTGTGATAAGAATGCAATAATAGACTGTGATTACTGTGTTAGTCTACCAGCAAACAGAAACATAGTGAAATATGCAGTTCTGCTTTATCTACTTGACTTTTTTACTTTGACTTTTAGCAGTTGACTTTTTTACTTATTGCTTCAAACACAACTTTTTGTACATATTTTGAAATATTCACTGCCACTAAGTCAATTCAAGTCACCTTTATTTATATAGCTCTTTATACAATACAGTTTGTATCAAAGCAGCTTTACAGTAATAACATGAAAATAATACAACAAAGTTTGTTTCTAGAAGAAAATTGTGGCAATGTCCACCTTAAGTAAGGTGGATCAATAATATTGTTGAGTATTAAATGTCCCCAACTAAGCAAGCCAAAAGCCAAGGCAACAGTGGCAATGAACCAGAACTCCATCAGGTGATAGAATGGAGAAAAATACCTTGGGAGAACCCAAGCTCAGTCGGAGGCCAGTTCTCCTCTGGCCAACAAAGGAACAGTGTATGATTCGGGCAGCATTACAAGTCAGATTGGATCGGAACATTTAGAGTATTTATCCATTTCCATCTGTTTGGAAGTCAAAGTAATCACGCCGGTATTGAGAGTTGTTGAGGATCAGTGCCGATGGCTGTCATGTCAATGAGGCCTTCACAGGGCTGATGAGGCTGGCACTTTAGGATGAGTTGGGATGGCTCCAGGCGTAGGTCCACCATAGAGGGTCCCTCTGGATAAACAAGAGAGACTAATATTAGCATAGGCGCCATCCTTCTTATGATGTACCAAGTACATCAGGATTTACGTGACGTGTTCCCAGTTCCGGCTGATCTAAATTATGCAGCCTAATTTTGAAGAAGGAAGTCTATAGTGTGTGCATGCTAGGCCAAAGAGATGTGTTTTTAGTCTAAATTTGAACTCCAGAGTGTGTCTGCTTCCCGAACAATGTTAGGAAGATTGTTCCAGAGTTTTGGTGCAAAATAGGAAAAGGATCTACCACCTGCAGTTGACTTTTATATTCTAGGTACTATCAACTGGCCGGAAATTTGAGATCGCAATAGACGTTAAGGACTATAATGCGTTAAGAGCTCGCTCAAGTACTGGCTAGCTAAACCGTTTAGTGCTTTTTAAGTAATCTGTAATTTTTTAAAATTTTTACAATGTTTAATAGGCAGCCTAGGCAGTGTTTATAGAACTGGGCTAATTTGGTCATATTTCCTGGTTCTGGTAAGAACTTGAGCTGCTATTAGCTGTATTTTGTTTATTAAGCATGCAGAGCAACCACCCAGTAGAGCATTGCAATAATCTAGTCTTGATGTCACGAACGCATGAACTAATTGTTCTGCATTTGTCAATGGTGTAATTTTGATATATTTTTAAGATGGTAAGATGCGGTTTTACAGATACAGGTGATTTTCAAATGAAAAATTGGTATCAAAGAGCACACCCAGGTTCCTAACCGACGATGAAGACTTAATAGAGCAGCCATCAAGTGTTTAACAGAATAGGTTGTACTAAGATAGCAAACATTGGCAAATTTAGTGTAAACCTAAACCTAAATTTCAGGAAAAAGGCCATTAAAAATTTATTAAATGCAGCAATCAGGGCAGACCCCTGTCACAGCAGCAAATATTGATGTCGCAGAATATTGGACAAGTGATATAACAAACCCTTGCGAGAGCTCAGACAAACGTTGCCAGAAAGCAGCTCTGTAGTGTGCTGAAACGCTTTTGCCAACCAGGCCCCGCCAGACTCCCTCGTCCAGATGATGTGACAGGGAATTGCAGGTATTTTTTTTTTTTTTTTTTTTTTCTATCTGGATGGTTATATCAATAAAGGTAGCTGTCTGTCGGGAATACTGTCAATCCAATTCCCTTCTCCCAAAGTAGAGTTATAAATTGCTACTGTGTTGTTTACGTGTGCATTGTTCTCAGGGGTGTCTCGGACGACTTTTTAGATTCCAAACATGTACCCTTAATGCAATTTGCCCTTATGCTATTGGATGAGGCTCACGTTGGTTCAAGAATTAAAGGGGACGGCAAAGAAGAGAGAAATTAATATGGAAATTAGCCCGTATAACGCCTCAGGCGATTAAGGTGCTTTAAGGGCCAATGAGAAGGTGGCAGTTTCCATTGCAGATAGCTGCTGTACTGCAAACGCAGGGATATAGAGATTTCATTTCTTGGGAGGATCATTCTCCTCCCCGCTGTACGGATTAAGGAAATAGCTTCTGAGAGGCATAGCATGCTGTTTAGTGTGTGCTAATTGCACATCCAGTATTGAAAAGTCTGTTCTGAGCAGATTGTGGCTTTTGTACGTATTTTCCATTTTCTCTCTACCCCTCTCTTTTTCTTTTCTTCTCTGCAAACTCTCTGGATGAGATTTTTATTGAGGTTGGACTAGTAGCGGTATACAAGCAAGAATAGCTTAGTGCTTAACCTGAAAATGCAAGCAGAGACCGCATGCATGAATATATTTGCTCCTTTAGAGGGTAGGAAGTCCCATTGTGTGTGTATGTTTACCGAGAATGGGTCAAAGTGTGGTTGTGGGTGGGCTTGTACTAGATTGATCCATCTATTTTTGTCCCTGCTTTTTATCTGTGGTGGTCCACCCCACCCAGCCATGTGCTTTGGGGCGAAGTGCAATCCTAAACATTGGCTCTCGCAAGGTAATTGTGGCAAAGATGGCTGCTGGCTTCATTATCTGGCTTTGCAGGTAACAGGCATTAGCAAGTACGGGAGGATGGGATTGCCTCGGGTTATGGGAATTCCTTCACTATCAGTGGCAGCCAATGTTTATTCATCCCTCAGGGACAAGGGAGGATCACAGGGTTTCGGGACCCTCAGGTCCCAACGTGTGGGCTGTGCAGACGAGTAGAATTCCCTCAGTGTCAACATTTGTTTTGTTCATTTGTAATTTTCCCAAAGCTAGACGTCTAACGGAACACACACACACACAGACACAAAATAAAAAGGAGAGAAATTTTGTCTGTCTTTCCAAACAGCAGGCTTATTTGACAGAAACACAATTGTTCAGAACATATCGCCCAATAAAAATGTTATTTACAGCCCATTGTGAATGGATGCTGTAAGAAAGACAGCTCTACATTTTTTATGTGTTTCTTTGTCTTTTTTGTCAACTGTTTCATCCTAGAATATACTCGAAATATACAAGATATTTTGTCAAACTCGGCATCACTGGAGGTTACAAAGACATTCCCCTGCTGTTTTTATATCCTTCTGGAGACCGAACACACCAGGAATCCTTGATTTGTAATAATTATTGTAGTGACACTTTGTAAGGTTGATGTCTGTGTCGGTATGATATTCTATTACTTGCTAAGAACTCCCAGACACCGTAACTCCTTTTAAGCCTTTTCCATATAAAACAGTAACACCAAAAGCCATTTTTATAATAAAAACAAGCCAAGCACTGCCACCCTCTCCTTGAATCTCTGTAACATTAATGCTAGTTAAAAGTTAAACTGCCCATTTTTCAAACAGCAGGTGTGATGAGAAGGTTTGTAGGCCTATGTTTATGTCCATGTTTGTCATCAGCATTGTTTTGCACACTGGGACTAGCTTTGGATACTGGTTGCTGGCTTGCTGGTCCCCAACATCCCAGCTAAAAAATATGTTCTAAGAACATTTTTATAACACGTCTTATCTTATTAGGTTATGAAAATGTTTCTGAACGTTATCTCAATGTTCAAAACCTTTTAAAAATGTAATGCATTTATTAAGGGTACATTCCATTTAATAATGGTCCATTTTGGTCCATTGGTTGATGAACTCTCAGAAAAATGTACAACTTTTGTTCCTTTTAGGTACTAATATGTACATTTTGAAAAGTACAGCTTTTGTACCTTTTTTATGAGAGTGTGATGGGATTTTCAGCAGGGTTCACAATGTGAGTAGTAGTTTTAGTAGTGAGTACTGTAGTAGTTGGTTTTTGGATTTGTGCATTTAACTACTAATTTATGAGTCAACAGGATCAGATCTCAAAGCTTATAGTTTGAGTAGGAAGGGGAGCGGCTGTTGAACAGGTGACCTCTCCTCTTGTGTGAGAGCACGTGTGGGTGTGTGCACAAATATGCGGAGAAGATTAATTCAGTTTCTAGAAACCTTGAATTTCAGGGCAACAGAATGTCACACACATTCACGCACGCTGTATACATGTTCCTTTTCAAAGCTAAAATGTCACACAAGAGCGCTCAGGGACACATCGTTTTAGTGTTAGCATTGTAAGTAGCATGTGCCAGGGTTTTTGTTTTAGCACCAACTGCGGCTGTTTCTTTTCAGTCATACTCCCTCACTGAGACCAAAGAGATTTCAGTTTTTGATCAAAAAGGCCAGAACAGTAGTGGTTCCCTATCACAAGAGATAAATTGTGGGTGCGAAAGGCCAACATCATTCGCCATTGTTTACTGAAATGGTGGCGCTTGTGATAGATGTGACTGAAAAAGAGATACCGTAGCATTTTAAATCTGGCTTTGAGCTGCAGTAAACGCTTTAACTAATCTCCTCTTGCTGCATGCGCATATTCCAGGCTGGTTGATTTTCTCTGCCCTCGGGGTGGGCTACCAGGACAAGAGAGGAGGGACGTATTGCCTCTGCACAGCTTTGACTATGGAGAACATCAGAGAGAAATGTCTGCAAATGCACACATACAGACAGATACACAAACAATCCATGGCTGTTACACACAGCCACTTCTCTGAAGGCAGGGGTGATCTTTGCCAGCGCTGGTAAACAAAGGAGCAGGGGAGCCTAATCCACCAGTAAATCTGAGGATCATAAGTAAATCACCTATTTTAGAGATTAACTCCCATAACCATCTAAAAAAAAAAAAAGAGGGAGATGGGAGTGGGAGGGGCTCGTTTGCAGGTAGTTCTCGAAGGCGGTGGGGTCTCATTGGACTTTTTTCTTTTTGCTCGGCTCCCTCACGTGCGTTCGCTGTTAGATAAGAACGTAATGTGATCTACTCAAAGCTGGGTAACTAATCTGATATTTCACCTCGGTGAGAGATAGGAATGATATAAAAACACATTAGGAGTGGGCACTAAGAGGATTACAGTATGGAAACGGATGTGTGCTGGCTGTCTAATCCACTCATGTTTAACCCTTGCAAGCTAGCCAATCCAACGCAAGCAAATTATTATTCTTTGTTTCTTCAGTTGATCCCGCTTTAGGTTTAGGCTGATGCCGACTCGACCACCCTCTCTGGAATAAAAGCTGATAAGAGCGAGCCCCAGCCTGGCCTTGATTAACACCCTCTGTCTGCTGACAGCACCGTGCTGTGTTTGGGTTGCAAGCTTTAATCTGCTTGGAGACTGTCATTAGGAGTTTAGTAGGCTTTTACGTCTGACTGCTGGAATATTTGGAGTGGGGCAAACATGTGTGTTTTGTATTAATGCTGATCTGCGCATGTGTGCGCTCCATACAATTGGTCCAAACTCTGATTGGTACTGGATTGCACACAATCTTTGTCTTCACCTTAGTCTTTTTATACCATGACTGGGGATCAGATGCTTTCAAACAAGCTACTGCAGCACAGATTGGCTTAACCCTCAGTTCAAAGCCTGTTCCTTGACATATCTGTCATTATAGCAGTGGCTATAAAGCTTAAGACTTGAGAAATTACATAGAGGTGATAGTCGTTTTACCCCTGCGGGGCGTTCTTCAGAAGTTAAAGAACCGGGCTTGAGGCACTGACCTTAACTCACCTCCCCTAATTAACACATATTAGAGCGACATGACCTTCAGGGAAGCCGTGGGGATCAGTTACGGGTCTGAAATAACAGCTGCCAGTCTTCATTACATAGGATCTGCTTCCTTTCAAAATTCCTTATCAATCATCAATTAAGAGGAATGAGACTGAGGACACTTGTAGTATGTGACATCCTAATTAATTGCAGCTAGAATGAGGGACAGACACCTCCCTTCCTATCAAATCTTCTATGTCACCTTGGACTAGTCCGTAATTAGCCGGAGTGTAACGTAAGGTTCCGGTACATTAAACAAGCCTCTGTTGGATGGTACAGAATATGTACGTGAGATAATACATAAGCGCCAGTGAATTGTAATGAGTTGAAATCTGTGTGAATTCGTATGCATGATATGTGTGAAATAATGTGGTTTATTCTGCTTCGTTAATAGACTCTGGCAAAGAGATGTAATGCAGCCGTGCTGTGAAATCACAATTGAAGTTCCATTATCAGATTAGATGTGGTGAATTAAAAGACTTGTCATTTGAATATTTAGTTGACCCTCAAACTCCATGCATTGCTGAAATGCAAAATCGCTCGGACCATTTTTACCGGATGATTAGAGATTATTCTCTCAGAGAATAGATGTAGAATAATCAAGTGATGGAAAAGGGCTTCCCACTGTGCAACACTTGAAATACAGAAAGAGACACAGATATAACAGTGCTTCCTCACTATAGTAACACAATGGATGACACAATTCCTTGTTCGGCTCCACTGTAAGTCTCTGCTCCAGTTAAGATCATCCCTTCTGGGCTGCGGTTCATTACTGGGCCAGGTGTCTGCATTCTGAAGGGAGCTCATCGACTCTGGGTTCCCTAGAAAGAGAGTTAGGCAGTACCATTCATTTTCAGATTCTCTTTACTATGAATACATGAATGTATTGTAAGACTTGTACTTCTACGGTTGGCTTTCAGCTGAAAAAAAAAAAGAAGCAGTAATATTAATCTGTATGCACTCAAGTGCTGTGAAAATTCAGCCTACATGGATTCCACACAAAATGCCCTGTCATTTCCATAGCTAAGGTGTGCTTTTGATGTTTTAATTCACTTTCATTCACAGGCCATACCATCTCCACGGTGCTCTACTTCTTAGCGAATTGTCAGCCAACTTGCTAAGTGAGTTATGGGCCCTAAGGGGGGCTCGACAAAGTGTGCCATTGGCAGTTTCTACCCTGTGTCACTGCGATGCCAGTAATGCTGCACCGATCAGTGCGATGACAGCCCGCTGAAACCGTGTCTGCATGTAACATGCTAAATAACTCAACAACCAAACACCTGCTTCAGAGACAGAAGATGTCTCTCAGGTCAGGACTCACTGTGAGAGTTTGTGAGCGGTATTGTAGATGAAGCGCTGTCACTTTAAGGTGATCAGATGGTAATGGTGTATTCTGTCAATAAATGCAGGTGCATTCAATTACTCTAGGTTCTTTAAAAGCAATGCTAAAACCGTGGCACTTCAAGATTTATTACACTTCTTTCATTATACTGAGACGTTTGTCCGAGACAGCACAATGCAAATGTGCAATAGGTACCGACCACACATTTACAAGACATTTGCTCAATGACGTTTAGGATATTTGTGTACCAAATCCTCCGACATCATCCTGTCAGTCATAGCCTTACTACATAATAATTTAAATCTGGTGTAATGTAGGCTAACCTGCTACCACAGCAAGCCTAACCATCCCTTTAGGGGCTCCGTAGAATGCATCATTCATTCTTTCTGAATTCGGATTTGCGCTTCGAGCGCATCCCTTTAAAGGTGCTATATGTAAATTTTCTTCTTAAATGAATGCTTTTTTTATTACCTGTGTGTGAAGGAGTCGTAATCACACATTACAATAAGCCTCTTGTCGGTTTTTGATATTACCTCTGAAGGCCAGTGTCAGTTGGGACTTATTCAAATTTACAGTTGAAAGCTTTGACTCGCAGCTAGTAATTCATCAGCGAGCGCTATTTTCTGCTAAATCCATCGGATGTGACGTGCATGCACGCTTCCGAGCCTCTCTCCTTTTTATATGCAGTCTATGCGATGGCACTGCACCTAAGGACATGGAGTCAATAACACCAAAAAACGAACTCCAACACAAACTCCACATAAATATAAAAAACAAAACAAAAATGTATCTGCTGAAGCTTGTCGACTTAGGATGAAAAAACAGATCAACATCGGCAGGGCGTTTGAATTATGGAGAGACGTCCACTATTGTTATTGTGATAAATTACAAGTTTTCAGATATGCTGAAATAAATAATGTTACACTGTAATGAAATAGCAAGGTAAACTACAACATACATTAGACATGAAATGAACTCAGAATACTGTTCCAGGATAACAAAAAGTAGGTGCTTTAGGACTTTTATTTTATGTACTAGATCGACTGTCTGACGTCACTTATCCCACTGTCATATTGTTTATAATACACATTTCCAGACAGGTTCAGTACAGTAATGTTATCCTACGATCATACTGTTACACTAAAACTGTTCAGTGTAGTTCACTAATGGTTTTCGTTATCATATTATACATATGTTTACATTGCCGCCTGATTGTGAAAGATACACGAATAGTTAGTGAAATGCTAGATTACTCCCATAGACTGTAAAAAAGAGTAACGCCACATGTCAGCTAAATGCAGTCAATGTAACGTTATCATGGAGCATTAGTTCAATGTCAAGCTGATAAAAGTAATCTATTATTGTATAGATTACTGAAATTGTATAGATTACTGATTGTATAGATTATTGTATAGGTCGCTGAAAAATACTTATAGCACCTTTAAGTATAACATATTTCAAATACGAGAAAAAGTAAAAATATATAGAGTGCCATTAAAAAGTCTGAAATCACTAATGAGTGCTACAGATGATATATTTTTAATTTGAAATGAAAATGAATTTCTAAGTATTTGGTATTTAAATTATTTAAGCTCCACATGTTTGTGTAAAACATTCTCCAGCATGATATGAGAACAACCCATAAGCATATTGAGCTTCAAATGGTACACCAGGTCACATGATCAATGTCAAAAATGTACTTATTTGCTTAGTGACCTTTATGTGACAACTTTAAGTAACATTTCTGGAATACTTGTCTCTGATTGGTCAATTGTGGCATTTTTTTTAAAAATATATATTTGTCATCATCCATGGCAACACACTACTGTATATCATTCCGCTTAGGTGGGTAATTAACTTGTGACTTTCATGTCTCGATATCTAACTGCAGACTCATTCTCTCGTTTCATAACGTCATCTTGTGTCTCAGTTACTGGTTGCAGTAATGAGCACAAAGGACTTCAGCATTAATATTACTTTAATATTGTTGCAGTGTTCGTCTTGTTGCATTTTGTACATTTTAGTGGACTATGTTCTTAAAGCTTCCACTAAGAGTGAAATACAGATAGCATTATAAAATATTTTGACTCAAATCAATATTTCCACATGTTTATTTATTATCTGAGTTTTGATCACACTGGCGGGATTTATTTCGAGTTAATGAGTGGCTATCTTTACAAATTAAAATTCTGACATGTTCTATATGTCAAGGATTAAATTAGTCTTTGATGTTGTCTTTCATTGTGGTATCGTACTTTTAGACCTGGCTGTATAGCATAATACAACAACAATAAAGAGTGGGTATTTGACATTTATAAATGCAGGAATATGAAGACAAGCTGAGTGAAGACATCCAACCACCATTAAAAAGTTATGTCTGGATTATTACAAAATTTTGACTCGCCAAATGAATAAAGAACACAATTCAGGTCTAGTTTAAAGGCACACTATGCACTCTCTGGTTTTTTTGTAAAACAGTGACCTCTAGAGCCGCTGTGGTGTACTTGCACTGTCGTAAATAACCGTTATTCCCCTGTTACTGCATATACTGTCAAGTGCTAGACTGCTTTTTAATAATAAAGTTGCCTATCGCGTTTGCTGGCTTATAGCGTTTTTACATGATTTCTGCAAAATCAGAAGTAAATAGCCTATAGTGTATAGGCTACTGTATATTTCATTCATGTTTTTTGATTGTAATGTTAAAATTACAAAATGTCAGATGACATCAATCAAGTTAAATGTACGTCGCATTATTTCATAACATTGGACGTTATGATTTAGACATGATTACAATTTATCATAATAGCAAATTGTGTTCAATTATTTACAACCTCTAGGCTTATATATGTCCTAATAATTATGTGAGATATTGACTATGTCCTCATGGTAATCGCAAGAATCAACATCAACAGCGTCAAGATTTGATTGATTCATAATCAACACAATTTGAAGATACAGCCGGGAAGTGTACTGTTAGTCAGATAAACTTGATATAACAGTAACTTACACACGTCATAAGAAATCCGAACCAGACACAGGACTAAAGATACGTGATAAATACACATCACAACACCTGCGTTCAGCTGGCAAACTAGCCCTTGTGGCAAGCTCGGCAATAAACATAACGGAAAAAACAACAAGACTAAGAGAAACGACTGTTTTTAGGAAGTCTGCTTAAAGCTCTGGTAATCGAAAGCTATAGACATGTGAGAATTATTGAACTGGTCTTATTATCAACAACGGATGAACGAACAGCACCGTAAAAAATTACATACCACAAGCCAGTGCAGCAACATACAATATAGAAACAACTAGTATACAAATACAAACAAGTTTATAAATAAGAGATTTACTTACAAGTCCATCAACAAGATCGCCAGGTCAGCATCGCAGTTACAATCCAGTGCAGCTTTTAAGCTCGCGCCAACGAGTGAAAGCCCGACCGAGTGGACTCTTGTCCGGTTTCTAGCACGGTCCGATTCTCTTTCCCTGTTTCGAAAGTAGCTTCATACAGTATGATGTTGTTGATGCGTGTGACGTCGTTGCCGTAAACCATTTCGTGATTCTCACGCGCTGTGTCAGGGGCGCCACTCTCAAACTTGCATGGCTGGTTTTTCCGGCGGCGTCCCCCCCCAAGCTTTCCTACCAGGATGATTCGCCCTACTATGACTTTGTTAACCACCAAAACGACTTTGAAGCTGTTATATTAAGGTACAGATCTTGCATAGAGTGCCTTTAAAGAGCTGTGTATGTGATGCAGGAAGAGTTTGTCCTGATTCCAGCGTAGTGTGAGATAACCAGTAGAATGAAAATGTGTTGCCTCATAAGCGAGACTTGTTCACGAGATGAAATATTAATGCTTGTGGACGGCAGCAGTAAGCATTTGGAGACGCTCGCCTGATGAACGATCACAGGGCTGTATTTGCATTGCAGATGAAAATGTTGAACAAGATTCATGACTGCATCATTGAAACGTAATATACGTGACTGCACAAGAGATTCCCGACTAATGTCATAATCTATGGCTTGGCTTTCGACGAAAGAATGCAAAAACACAAGGGGGAGGGAGGCCGTCAAAGCCTGGGATTGGAGGGGGTTTTATTGGGGACTTTTTGGTGATGCTGTGTTTTTATTAGGTCATTGTCTGGCTTTGTTGTAATTCCAACTTCCATTCTGCTGCAGCCTCACAGCTGTTGCGCTAATATCCACATTAATTTAAAAGTGACAGCTATTAACAGAGCAACTAAGCTCTAGGACTGAAATGAGAGTTTTTCTTTTTGGAGGAAATCTCTAAGTGCTGCGCTGAAATTAAGTGAGGGTTCTGAAACAACTGCAGCCTGTAAATATCTGCTCTCTTAAATGAATATACTTACAAAAATCGTAATATGCTTAAAAATGATCCTATTGTTTAAATATTGTATTTTCTAGTTGAGGCAGAGTATTTCGACATGTGTTAAATTATGATTGAGTACTTATGCATTTAACATAAGCATGTACTCAAATTTGATTGACAACTCATTTCAGAGATGTAGACTGATTTCTGTTTCAAATATGGTAAAAAAAACAAAAAAAAAAAAAAAAAACAACTAATGGACCTTTCTGACAATTTGACATTTGGAAGTTTTATTTAAGGACAATATACACAGACATTTGGGAAAAGGGGGCTTGTTTAACGGGCACAAATCAAAGATTATAGTGTGAATTATAGCGTCCAGTCTGATGGTTCACTCTGGAATATGAATCTCATTTCTCATAAATTTCTCATAAAAAAAAAAACAGAAAACAAGAGGCCCACTAATTGTGATGACAAAACTAGATATGTATTATAATCAACAGAGCTGTCAGTATGCTTTTCATAGGCGTAAGGGGGACACGCCCAATATTAAAATTCCAATAATGATTTTTTTTTATATGTATTTATTGTAACCCAACTTTCCTCCAAAACAGCCAGTCCTCATCAATATCAGCCTCTTGTTTACGGTTTGATTTTCCATGCAGCCTGCAGCCCGCTGAGCCAGTCTGGGCTTCATCAGCTTTTTGAGACGGCTAAATCTTGTCAGTCTTGACAATGAAGCCTGATCTCCTCTGTTCTCTTTGACGGCAAAATCGGCCTACAGCTCAGCCTATTCAAACAGCCCCGATTCCCGCTGAATCCGTAATCATTTCTATTAAGAATATGAATGTATCCGACTTTGAGTAGTGAAGGCAAGGATCTGCATTCAGCTGAACATAAGCCAGCCAGAGTGAATACAAAATGGCTTCGCTAAATTCCAGCAGCTTCACACCCGAGATACGAATAAAGGACGGACGGAGTGAGAGAAAGAAATAATTTCTCTGAAAATGAGAGTGAAGACAAATATCTTTGGGAGCATTCACAGAATGGGTTGCGGAGGGAGAGAGATGGAGCTTTAGGATCGGTATTAGCACAAGGCCACTTATGCCGCTCTGCAGAGGGCACTTAATCAACCCCTTTGTAATGGAGTATTCCTTTCCTCTCCCTGACTGTGTTCGAAAGCACACTCACCCACATCAAAATCCAAAACTGAGAATATCAGTTCAGAGCCGACTGCCTCCTGCTAAAAAAAACCCAAGATGATGTTCATTCAAAATATAGCCGCCTTGTGATTCATTTCCATGGCTGGAAAGTAATTCACGTAGGAAGTTGTATTTTGCTCTCAGATGATCAAAGGAGAGTGCACGATTAGTCATGAAATACTAAAGAATATTTGGTGGCATGAAGCATTGCATTACTGTCACAGTTTAGCTGAAAGGCCTGTAAATGCATGTGCAAAAACGTGTGTATTTCAGTCAGTGTTGTTGCATGGGAACAAAACGATAATTAAGCATCATCACTTTTCTCTCGCAATTCTTGGCACCTTCTCGCAATATCCTCCATGGCATTTCAAATAGGATAGCGGGTAATGTTTGACTGCGAGCAGACTCTCAACCACAGAGTCACTTAAAGATCCAATCACTGCCTGCCTCAGAGACCTCACTTAGTAATTCTGTATCACTGCATCCTTCCCCTCCAGAATCTTCCACTAGAGAGAGAAAAAGAGAGAGACTTTCCTCTGCCAGTCAGTGCAATGATGTCTCTGATAATGTATTATCTGCAGGTAAGGCCTGTTACTTCTTACCCAGTTACTGCGAAGCCCTGCTGTCACTTTTTCCCCCTCCACTGAATCATACAGTCATCAGTCAAACTCACATTCTGTCTGGAGTGGCTCAAGTTCGGGTGCGCATGAGAGTAAATTACAACCTTAAAAATATATTTCACCGGATAACATTTTTGTTTGTTTGACAGATTTAATTTGTCCCAAAGCGTGCATCAAAGATCCTATTTTACACTGCACAAAGTTCAGATTTTCACCTGCGGTGTTTGAAGCATTAATCAATGCTAAAGGGCCCGACTGGGGCCCATTAAAAGGACAATAAATCAATAGCTAAATAGAGCTTTAAGTTAAAGTGAAGGCAGACAGTTGTCAAGTACTCGAATAGATTGAATCAAATTGGATATTGCATTTCAAGTGACAGCTGCAAAACAGTGTATAAATGCTGCTGTAACTTAGTAGAAAGACAGTTGTCAGGCCTTGGAGTTTTTTTGCTGGCGGAGAGAGAGTGACAATGCGATATGGTGGTGTTGCACATCTTTTCCGGGAGTAATGGCCCACTCTGCAACAAGCCACTGTGAAGGAGGAATAGAAATTGGCTTTGATTCGAAAGGGAATGGATGAAGGCTACATCTGTCTCTCTATCTCTCTGACTCTGTAATGATGTCTTTATATTCCTCATGCAGAGGGGATGAGCTGTGTTGGCTTAGAGCCCTTTTGTAGGTATCAGGTGGTGTGCTGCTTTCCAAACATGTCTTTCCAGCTCACATCTAAGCTAATACAAGCTTTTATTCTTAAATATGTTCAAGTGGAATAATTTAAGCCTGCCCTAATTTTACATGGGGCTTGAACATTTCTGTCACACTTGTACATCTGATTACCATTCAAAAGAAGGGCACAGACCTTTTTAAAGATTTTTTTTTTTGGAAAGCACATCCCCTTTCGTCATTTCATAATTAATGCTTTCCACCACGTGTTCTAACTTGTACCAACACATGTACTACAAAGCCCAAATGTTATATATATATATATATATATATATATATATATATGAAGAGTTCAGATGCAAAAGCCTCTAAATGGCATTTGAAATTTTCTTCTTTAATGATGATTTTTATCAAACTTGTATATTTAAGTTCAGTAATTTCACTTAAATAACAATTAATAGGTAATTATCATTGCCATTTAAGTGAAATTACTGAACTTAAATATACAAGTTTGATAAAAATCATCATTAAAGAAGAAAATTTCAAATGGCATTTAGAGGCTTTTGCTTCTGAACTCTTCATATATATATATATATATATATATATATATATATATATATATATATTATGTATTATATACCTCCCGTCCTGAAAAAAAAAAAATCTGCACAAATTTCCAGGACTGTGTTTCCCTAAAAGCATTGACAGACTACCATAGAATTGTCTCTATGGTCAATTAGCTCACAATGCTTTTGAGAAACACAGCCCAGACTGATTAATTCTGCTGTTAAACAGTCTATCAATCAAAGAATCCTGTAAAAAAAAATTAGAATCATATATTAAGGATCATATGACTGAAAGAATGAATCAAAGTTCAGCTTAATGGAATAAAGTTGGCTACGTTTTAAAGGTACACTATGTAACTTGTTTTGTTCAAAATTAACAACATCTAAATAATGAATCAATACATCATCAATGCTTCTTCCAAAATGATTTTTTTTTGTCTGACCCTGATTTGCTTTGATAAGTTTATTCTAAGATTTTTGATTCTCTGATTATATTTAGAAGTTTCTGAAAAAAAAAAAAAAAAAAAAAATTGCCCATGCGTGTCTCGTCATATTCGTAAATAGAGTTCAGTTGCGACAGAGGTCATATTATAAAGCAAGAAGAAAGCATCCAGGCTTTTCGGAAATGGCGGGAACTGAGGGATTTAACCCTCTGGGGTTGTTCGTTTCAGAGTCACACTCTGGGTGTTCGGGTCCAAATGGACCCAAAGGGCGGGATTCATATTTAAAAAAACAAAAATCATGATTTTTTTTTTTTTACCCGTTTTTTATAATATTTTTTCTTTTCTTTTTTGGTGTTTTGAGAAAATTTCAAAAAAAAAAAAAATTATAATTAGTATTAATGCAATAATTATGACAAAATGTCCCCCCATTGAACATAATAGAAAAAATATATTTTTAAAAATATATATATATTATTTTTTTAAAGCTGTATTTCATTTTAGAGTCAAGCCTAGGCCTCATAAAAGCAATTTTTGAAATGAGATGGATGCCATCTGGTGGACAAACTGAGCATTTTAAAAATGCAAAACACATGTATAATCAGAATTTTTTGGTGTGTTTGTGTATAAAAGTGTGTTTGTGTATGTGTGTCTGGATGTGTCTGTTTTGCACTCTTGATGTTTTATAGATTCACCCCTTCACTGTTGTGTGCTTTTTTTCAAGATCGTTGCTGATTTGTAGATTGTACGCACAAAAACACTCAGTATTTTCACATTTTAGCCAATTTCCCATTCATTTTCCATGTGGGTCCATTTGGACCCGAACACCACAAGTGTGACTATTTTTTTTTACAACCACTTAGACTACTCGCATCCTGTCCCCAATATTTTTGGGTCTTCAAATACCAAATAGCAACAAAGTCACCAAATTTCGGACCATTCCGGGGAAGCTGTGATTTTTAAAAAAAAAATAAATAAATTTAAATTCTTCGGGTCCATTTGGGCCGAACAACCCCAGAGGGTTAAAATGTTAAAATGAGGAATATTAAAGCCAAAGCGAATATAGCTGTTTTATTACTCAACAGGTAAGCTATTTTATTCAACACATAAATTTCCATATATAGCTCTTTTTCCAGAGTTCATTGTAAAGCATTATCTACCATGAAGGGTCATTTCATTATGGTTTGTTGTTCTAGCCATAGATATCCATAGAAGGCTAGATGTCTCATCCACGCTGCTGGCCAATGGAGGTTGACTTCCGCACCTGGCGGCCATCTTGTCACAGGCAGTTTGCTCACTCATAACATTGTGTTTCAATGGTGCATATACTTTTTAAATAACCATAACTTGCTCAATTTTCTACCGATTTTCAAATCGTTTGGTTTGTTCTAAACGTCAGAGATGTAGTTATGACACTGCATACTTATGAATAATAAGTATATAAATAAATAATCATCCAGAATTATAGCCACGTCAATAACGTTTGTAAGAAACCAATCTGTTTGAAAATGGCCAAGACTATTTGGGTTCATGCTGATCACTCATCTTACATCAGCTTGCCTGTGACAAGATGGCCGACGGTGATGACAATAAAGACTCCATTGTAAGACATCTAGCCTTCTATGGATATCTATGGTTCTAGCGCTGTGCTGGAATTGATTTTCAAGGAAGTACCTTGTCTATTAATGGGTATTGCTAGTCAGCTTGAAATACTTTCCACCTAAACCGGTTATATACCAAAGCAGTGATCTTTGAATGTTTTATGAGCTGTAGAATTATCTCCCTCACTTTTTAGGGTACATTTACATCACTACGAGATTTCTTTGTGCAGATGACAATGTTGTCAAAACAATCCCCATCCACACTGATCCGTGAAAAGGACTAAAAATTCTATATTATTCATGCCAGGCTAGTAATTGTTGATGTAACTTTGTAAAGAGACATTACACGCCTTTAGACGTAATATGCATGTGCATGCTGTCGCTGTCACTGTTTTAACTGATTCATTTTTGTAGTTTACCCTGAGACACTAACAGTATTATATATATTTTTTTTAAACTTGACTTGAAAACCTGTTTTGAAAAGTTTGTGTTTTTATGCCCCCAAAATGCTGCTGTTGTGTAAATGAGCAGCCAGTAGTTAGCACTGGTCTAGCTGAAGAAACATTGTTGCCAAAAATTCTTTGACCAGCAGTCCTACTAATTAAGATGCTTAGGATAGTAAACATCTTGTTGAGATCCAGTGCATCAGTATCCAATACAGCAGCACTGGTCTTTTGACTGGGGATGTTATGCAATGTTATTAACAAATCATTTTATGCATTTGACAGAAATGACTTGCACTTGAGCATGGCTAAATGATGTGTCATACGATGTTGCAAACAAAGACACTCAACATTAAATAGACACAAATGCTATTGCAAACAATTAGTATCATCTGGAACTTGTGTTTAGACAAATATGTTCTAGTTTTCAGACAGTATAATAGTTCTAGCTGATGAATTTCTTGAATACAAATATGACAATCATGAAAACGTGCATGCCCTCTCAAGAGAACCCAATGGGTTGTTTAAAAGACTGAATTTAAATAACATTTGGCAGAACATTTTCTGGTAATTCTCTTGCGCTCGTGAGAGGCTGATTTACAACTAACAAATAATGAATGTTGTGTAATAAAAATAGTACAGAAGGTAAACACAAGTATAGGTTATGTGAGGGGTAGCCTTTTCCTGGAAATTATGAAAATATCATGCACATTGTTTATTTGTGGATTTAATAAATGTCATTCCAATATACAGTATATGTCTGGTCTAAAGGATGTCCGTTTACAGAGAATGTTTAAAAAGCATTTTCTCTTAATGTTTGTCCCCATGAGTTCAGTAATCAATAAAATGTTTTTTTATTTATCTTTTTTTTATAGACCTATGGAAACTCATTACTGTCTCCACTGCACTATCAGAAGAATATATTGATGTAGATGTATGCAGTCAATTCTGGTCTTCCTAATTCACTGAGTCCATTTGCAGTCACAATGTCTACATAATAGTCACAGGCAAAGAATAGATTGGAAAGAGAAAGCAACCAATCTTTTTCCTCTACCAGGATGGTAAGGCCACAGACAGCTAATTATGGTTGTCACACTTCCTTTGAGTACTTAAGCCTGTTCTGTACACACTGCTTGCAGAGTGTCTGCCTATAATATAAAATTTACGAAACAAATATATAGTCTTTTGCTAGGAAAATCTGACAAGTAACTTTCGGACAAGCAATAGCCAATCAATGCAATAACACAAGTCAGAGGTGGGAGACTCGAGTCAAATGACTTGAGACTTACTTGACTAGATCTCTGAAAAGACTCGACTTGCTCCTTGTGACTTTAGACTTGACTCTGACTTTTTATTTTTATTTTTTTATATATATTTAAGAATGAACTACATATTTTCCACTAAATTGGCAAACCCCAGCTACTCTTCTTTATAAGCATGCGTCAACCGCTAGACGCTATCAGGAAGCCGCTTGCCCGGAATCTAGATCTCCCGGAATCTAGAGCGAGATACTGCGCGCAACGTAAATGCAGTCAATAACGTTGCATTGACTGCTTTTTGCCGTCATGTGACCTTATCCTTTTTTACAGTCTGTTGATATGGGTGTTATCTAGCATAAGGCATTTCACTAACTATTCATGTATCTTTCACAATTAGGCAGCGATGTCAACATAGATGTATGTAAACGATAATATGATAACGAAAACGGTTAGTGAACTAGACTGAACAATTTCAGTAACAGTAAGATCGTAGGAAGTAACATTACTGTACTGAACGTATCTGGAAATGTGTATTATAAACAATATGACAGTGGGATGAGTGACGTTAGACAGTGGATCTAGTACATAAAATAAAAGTTACACCCTAAAGCACCTATACTTTTTGTTATCCTAGAACAGTATTTTGGGTTAATTTCATGTCTAATGTATGTTGTTGATTACCTTGCTATTTCATTACAGTTTAACATTATTTATTTCAGCATATCTGAAAACTTGTAATTTATTACAATAAAAATAGTGGTCTCCCCATAATTCAAACGGTCTGCCGATATTGATCCTTGTTTTCATCCTTAGTCGATCCGATTCACGTGTGGCCTGACGAGCTTTAGCAGATACATTTTTTTTTTTTTTATATTTATGTGGAGTTTGTGTTGGAGTGTGTGTTGTGCTGGAGGCAGTCCTTAGCTGCAGTGTCGTTGCATAGACTGTATATAAAAAGAGGTTCGCACATATCTCCAAGGCTCGGAAGCGCGCATTCACATCACATCAGATGGCTTTCGCAGCGTTGAGCGATCTAGTCAATATTATATATATATATATATATATATATACAGTGTTGTGCAAGTTACTTCCAAACTCTAATACATTACTTGTTACTGTTATTTAAAAGTAATTCATTACCTTACAATATTACTGTCCCAGAATTGTAATGCGTTACATTACTCATGTATTACTTTTGAGTTACTTTCACCAAAATAACTAAGTAGAACTTAACTTTTGGGCTGTAACGATATGCAATATGAAACCAAAATCGCGATTCGCCACATCCACGAACCTACAGAATCGCGACACACCTCTTCCAACTCCAGCGTTATTCTCCTTACCGTCCATATCCAATGCTGCCTTATCTTTAAATTAGGCTATTAGTATTATTTGAACTTAACATTATAAAATACGTAGACCTACACCACAAAACTAGTTGAGGATAAATTATTTAAAATTGGGGAAGTCCAGCATTATGGACATGACATTTGCAGTCAAAACTTGAAATAAAAATTCTCAGAAAATTCATCTATTGAAACGTATATAGGCTACTTCCTTAAAGGACTCCAGACATTAGACAAATATCAGTCTATGTTTTATTTTTAATATTAGGGAAAAGACACACATTCATGCGTGACAAAAAAATAGGAGGCAAAATATATTTTTTGTAATTCTGTTAATTACACTGCGCAAATCGGATAAGAAAGGGTTGGCTCTCCAGTCTCCATAGAACTTAAAATATTCATTTTATTTTAGTTTTCGTGTTCGCATTTATGAGTAAAAAACAATGTTACAGACGCGACCGCTCTGAACTGGCACTAAAAGATTGCTTTAAAACTTTCACACAGTCTGTTGCCTTTAAGAAGTAAAAGCAGACAATACACTGTAATACAACTGTAATACAAGCCTCACTGAACATGTAACGAGTAAAATATTACTGAAAATTGATTAGTAATGCCTTACACTACTGCGTTACAGCAAAAAGTAATATGTTACTGTAATGTATTACTTTTGTAATGCGTTACTCCCAACAATGTATATATATATATATATATATATATATATATATATATATATGTACATATAGTACAAGCATAGACAGTTAATTACACACTTTTGTGTTATATTAAGAATAATATGTAACATTTGCGCTTGCAATGTGTGAAATCCCTGAAGGTCCGTATATCACATGTGTTGATCCTTAGGCAATGACTCCAAACTCCACATGAGATAAACAACATTAATAGTATGTCAATATTCCTGAGCCCTTGGCAACATACAAAATGTAGCTAATCATAAAGTAAGTACGTTTTTGCAAATTAGAAAAATAAGTCAATGTCATAAATCTAGGTTATAAATCTTGGTTTGAAATCTTGTTCAGTTCAACATTCACATTTGTTGCCATGGTTCGTGTTAACATATTAAGAGTTCAGATGCAAAAGCCTCTAAGTGCCATTTGAAATTTTCTTCTAGAATGATGATTTTTAGCAAGCTTGTATATTTAAGTTCAGTGATTTCACTTAAATGGCAATGATAATTACCTATTAATTGTTATTTAAGTGAAATTACTGAACTTAAATATACAAGTTTGATAAAAATCATCATTAAAGAAGAAAATTTCAAATGGCATTTAGAGGCTTTTGCATCTGAACTCTTCATATGTAAGTAGCTTTATAACAGAGATACAAAGTCAAAGGAAGGCATTGTTTGATCAACTCCTGTTAAAGAAATCTATATAGCTACCCTGTGGATTTATGACAGATTTGTTAAAGAAACAAAGGAACAGCACACAGAGTGCAGCAGAAATCCCTCAGTATGCTGTTGATTTGAGATGTGCAATTTTGTGTTTGTGCTTAAAGTTACTCTCTTTCCTTTAAAGTTTAATAACACATCACGACTTATACAAAAAAAAAATATGTGTTGTATGGAAAAGCTACAATGTTCCAGTTATTATAATGTCTCCTCCAGGTGCATAAATAAATCTATAATCAAATATTTCAAAATATGCAATTCCTTTAAGATCAGTGCTTTTACAGCCTTTAACATCATTCGAATCAGTGTTGGTCAGAAAAGGCGTACAACGCTTTCCGAAGGGTCAGTGTATATTTTTACCCACTCAAATTATCGACCATCTGCTTGTGTCCTGGATGAGAACATGTAAATGTTCCAGTTTAACCATTTGGCTTTGACACATTTCTGTAATAATGTGCTTCCAATTTTCAATGTGAAAATGCTTCTGGTTGTATTTGCAGAAATAGTGCCTTTGTTTTCCAAGGGTGATAATGAAATACACCAAAATACCAAACAGCGTTGTCCACAGATGTGAATTGAAAAGCAGGGGTGTCACGTCTTTTTAAAGCTGGCTCATTGAAATGCGCTCTAAATGAGACTTGCTCCGCTGTGAAACAGGGCTACACATCTATGAAGCGACACAGGAAGGCCTGTCAGAGCCAGTCACGGCTCAGATGTTGCTACTGCTGGGCTATTAGGGCTCTGCTTATTAATTCTGCCGCGAATCACCACGGCCCCTGTTTTCGTCCGGCTAATCTTGACTTCATAACTGGTACATATGGCACGAGTACAGTTCATTACTGTTCGGCTCCGGCTTCTTGGCCAAGTGGTAATTTAATTCCGGCGAGGCATCAGGTGAACTGAGACTGCATGAAGATAGCTGCTCTCTCTCTTTCTCTCTCGTGGATGCACACAATGAGACACACAGGTGTGTGCTGCGGTTCCGATGAGAGGAAGCATGTGCTTCATCTCGGCGGAATGTGAATGTGAATGCGGTTCCTGTTTAGCAGCTGGAAGCCGGAAGAGTGAGGAAGGCGAGGTGAGAAATGTTTAAACTGAAATATGCAGACTGTATTTAATAAACACATTGTAGGAGTGAGATTTAAAGGGATACTTCACCCAAAAATGTTAATGTGTTAAGAAACCCATATGACTTTTCTTCTGTTAAACAAACAGATACGAGACAATCCATACATAGTCAATGACTGACCAAGGACTGTAAAGCTCCAAAGCTGACAAAAGAAAAATACCAAGCTTTGTGTGACAAACAGACTGACACAAAGCTATTATTCACTCTCCCCCTTGTTGTTGTAGCTCTCAAATCTCATTTGTGTGATTTGAATATGTGCATATTTAAATTTGGCACGTCACATCAATTACAAGGCACACAAGAAGCAATGATGTTTTGCATGATTATCATCAAACCTGGCATTACAAAAACGAATTTGTCATATTTGAGTACACATGAATGAGATTTCATAGCTGTGTCAGAGTGAAGTGTGCATCCCTATTGAATGGCTTGATTTCTATGGTATCAACTACTTTTATAATGTTTTTTATATTATATTTGGAGCTTGGCAGCCCTCGCTTACCATTCACTTCCAATCTATATAGGAACAGCATAAACATTTTACTAAGGATAAGCTATTTTTACGTTTACTGTGGAATATGAGAGTAGGTGAATGACAACAGTTTTACATTCTTGGTGAACTATGCCTTTAAACATATTATTTTGCTTGATGGAGAGGAAGGAAGGAAGTATTTGTCATGATATCTTGACACTTGTGGATGTCTCATGGGAGAGTGGAAGTTGTTGTGACTAGCGTACCACAATCGTAACAGGTGTGACAACATTATTTCACGAGTTCACATGTACATGAAATCAAATATAATTTTAATGCGTATTTGGCTTGCTGTTCGGGGGAGGGCTCCGAGCCCGGAATTTTTTCCCGAACCCAGAGTTCCCCCCCTATACTGGGGTAGACCCAGCCCAGAGTGAGGTGATGGGGTGGTGGAGGGATGCTGAGAGACTTGTCGTGAGACATGAGGTGAGAGAAGCTTTATTTATACCGGCTTCCTTTGAGTTGATTGGTTGATTACCTGAACATGCTCCTCCCGAACTTTGTTTACATAAAACTTCATTTCACGAGTTCACATGTACATGAAATCAAATATAATTTTAATGCGTATTTGGCTTGCTGTTCGGGGGAGGGCTCCGAGCCTGGAATTTTTTCCCGAACCCAGAGTTCCCCCCAAAAAGCAAGGTATGGGACAGCGAGCGTAAAAATATTCCCCCCAAAAAGTGAAGGGCATGAGAAGGTAATTACCAAAGAACGAGCTTGACCGTTCGACCATTGAGGGCTCTCGCGACGTCCGACGGGAACTTGGATGCTCACAGCATCGGACGGATAAGCCCCGCCAGCAGTTGAACTGACAGCTCGATGACGCCAGATTTAGACGAGCGGGATATTGGAACGAGTTAAGCCGTTCAACCGGGAGGGCTCTCGCGGCATCCGACGGGAACTTGAGTGCACACAGCGTCGGAAGGGTAAGCCTCGCCAGTTGAACGGGGGCGCCCGCTGTACTCGGTCGGGAGGGCTCGACCGGCGCTTCGAAGGGTGCTGGGGCACGGGAATAGACCTCTCGCGGCCCAACGAACGGGGAGCCCTTGCGGCGACACGAGCGCGGCCGTCCAACGATGATGAAAGTAGGCAGGCTCTCACTGCGATTCGGACGGGAGGGCTCGACCAGCGGCTCGGAAGGGGGACGAGCCCGACCCACGAGCGGGGAGCCGTCACTTCGTACGAACGGGGGAGCCTGCAATTTTAAAATGTTACGCCGTAATTTGGATATGCTTACGACGCGGGCGTGGAATACGGTGATGGTGTCGATGAACGGAGCGCAACAGGTGATGGAAATTAATTAATTAATTAATTAGTAAGGGTTTGGTGAGCGTTTCGGATGTGGAAGCGGCTGGATCTAATGTAAGTATTGAAAGCTTCAGATGACCAACGACCGAGGGTTTGGATTTGTTGTTGGGAAAGACCTTTTTGTGCGGCTGTGGTTGCTGCGCCGATGCGAAAAGAATGGCTTGAAAATTGGTTTGCAGAGATGCCGGATTTGATGAGGACTGCTTTGAGATGTTTTTGGAACCAGAATCTCGTGGCTGGATGATTGGAGTCGTCTGTGAAGAGTGGATCGAGAGGGGATTTTAGCGTGGAACGTTTATACTGAAGGTAATTTAGCAGGGAATGGAACGGTTGAATGGGAGTCGGCAGATTGAAAATATATACAAAATGACCTTTTTTAGCTCGATCTGTTTTGCTTTGTTTGATGAAGAAAGATATAGTTTCGTTATCCACGATCTGCAAATCTGAGATGGTAGGGTGAATGTTTGGATTGAAATTGGAAGTGATTGTCAATTCTGAGCAACGGAGAAAGCCGAAGAAAGCCAAAATAAACATAGCTTCTAGTGTGCGCGCTGTGTTGGTGGAGTGGTATCCTAGACGGAGTGATGTAATGCATTTGGCGAGTATATCAATTGTAATGGGTTGTCTGGTATCCGGGCGAGTGGGGTGAGTTCTTTGAATTCCTTTAATGAGAAGGGACGTTTGGGAGTTATTGATAGCGGGGGCGGGCTTACCATAAGTTAGTTTGTGAAAGAATTGAATGCCGCTTAAATAGCTTTTTATGGATCCGGCTTGGAGACCTTTAACTTGGTTGAGGTGAGATATGAAAGAAGTAACGGTTAGAAGAGAAAAATCAGGAAACGGTAAGTTATGCGAGAGGTGAAATAATTTGAAAGATTTCCACGCGGTGTAGTATGATTGGAGAGTTCTGGGAGAAACTGCTTGCAGGATAGAATCGATGGACGTGACCAGAAGGGATTTCAATGGATGGTTTATGGGAAGATTAGTTGAGAATAAGGAGGTACTGGGGTTGGAACGGGGTCCGCTTCTGGTGCCAGCATCCTGAATCTCTGAAAATAGAAACGGGAGAGAGAGTCAGCGATTTGGTTGAGAACACCTGGGACGTGTTTTGCATTAATGATGAACTGATCGCAGGCGGAGATCCAGATGAGGCGTCTGAGGAGTGGCATTATTGCAGGTGAGCGAGAACGACCTTTATTGATGCATTGAACGGTTGCTTCATTGTCGCAATGAATTTGAATGCTTTTAGATGACCATTCTTTCCCCCATAGGGAAGCTGCGACGACAATCGGGTAGAGCTCAAAAAGGGCAGAGGAGGCTGAGGACTCGGGAGTGTCTAGCAGCTGGGGGGGCCATGGAGATGCAAACCAGCGACCCTGGTAATAACCTCCGAAACCGACTGAGGGAGCTGCGTCTGTAAACAACTTGATGTCGAGGGGGAGAGAGATAAAATCGTCGTAAAAAAAAGTTAGACCGTTCCACTGATTAAGGAAAGTGATCCATAATTTTAGCTCCTTTTTGCACTCGCAAGAAAGGTTGACTTGGTCTTCCAGCGCGTGGACTGATGACGAGAGTGCGAGGAGATGCGTGATAAACGGGCGGCCTTGCGGGATGATACGCATTGCATAGTTTAAGTGACCAAGCAGCGAGAGGAGTTCGCGTTTGGAACATTTTGAGCGGTCCGTAAAATTGGCGGCGATTAAAATGATTCGATCTATTTTTTCCTTTGGCAGTGAAGCCTGGAAATTAACGGAATCCAGATTGATGCCCAGAAATTCTATGGATGTGGTTGGCCCTGTTGTTTTTTCCTGAGCTAACGGAATCCCTAGCTCGGCGAAGACTTTTTGCACCCTGACGAGGTGAGCCGCGGGGATGGCGTCGTGAGGTGAAATGATTAAGAAATCATCGAGCAGATGGAGGAGGTGAGGAATTGCGTAATTATTGGAAAGGATCCAACATATGGCTTCTGATAGGGTGTCAAAGATTTTGGGGCTGCTTTTGCAACCGAAAGTTAGGCGTACCGAAAAATAAAATTTTCCCCGCCAGTTCACGCCGAATAAATGCCACGAATCTGGATGGATAGGCATTACTTTGAAAGCAGAAGTGATATCTACTTTCGCCATCCACGCGCCGCGACCTGCTATTTTGATCATGGTTATAGCTTGATCAACGTCGTGATATTTAATTGAGAACTCTTCGAGGGGAATGAGACTGTTGATGCTTGGATATGGAGAGTTGTGAGGAGCTGAGAGGTCGATAATCAAGCGCTTTTTTCCTGAAAATTTTCTTGTAGCCACGCCTATGGGGCTAATGCGGAATTTGACGAACGGGGGGGCTTCGAACGGACCGATCATGAAACCTGATTCTATTTCTTTTTTTATTAGCTCGTCTACCACTTCGGGCTCTGCTAAGGAAGACTGAAGATTATTGCAGATGATGTTTTTGGTAGGCTGGCATTCCACGCCAGGTTTAAAACCTTGGCTGAGACCGGACAACAGGTAATTTGTAAAGTTGGCGTCTGGGTGATGGAATAATTCCTCAGCCAGGCGGGAAATATTCACTGGAGTCGAGAGATAGTTTTTCTCGCCTTTATTTACAGCTTTTTGTACAGGACATACAACACGGGCGTGGGCACCGCCACAATAATTGCAAATGTGGAGAAAACGACAGCGTTGTCTTTGGCATTTACCCTCGTTGAAATTATTGCAGACTTGTCTGTTAGACGCGACGTTTGGGGCTCTGCTCGGAAAGATGCTACCGGAAGAGAGGTCCTCTCTTGCCGGTCGCGGGACGTAGCTTGTGGGTTTGATGGGGATCTGCGCTGGGCCGGGAGGAATCGAGGGATTGATTTGCGGGCATGCTGTGGTGGCATGGTTTACGGACCTGCAAATTGCGCAAGAGATGTTTCGGCATCCGAGAAAGACGCGATTATGGAGATCAGAGTCCAACGCTCCCCAGTAAGGACACTGATTCCATTGAGAAATACGGACGGCGCATTTAGCAGAAAATAATTTGTGATAAGTGTAAAAATGACTACCCCCATACGACAGCGCAAGCTCCGCTATGATGGAAAGGTAATCGTTGAGCTCGCGCCGTCTATGGGGAAAAACGGAGCATATAACTTCGGTATAGCGGTTAAAGGAAATACAGAATTCGGCCAAAGACAATGTGCGAGATGAAGCTTGCGTGTTGTTTTTTAAAGTGACGGATATATCGCCGCAATCCACCTGGCGATTGGATTCCGGCATGGGGAACATCGAAAGTAGGGAGCCCAAGTCTACATCCGCACCTGCGAGGATTTGAGCTCTGATGCTGTTCGTCACTGGCGGAGGTTCTGCGGCGACGGCGTTTGGAGGGGCTGGTTGTGGAGTGGCTGAAAAGAGAGAGAAGGAAGATCGAGCGTGTAGAGGATTAGAAGTGGGGAGGACCGGAGCTGAGGTCGTTTGCGGAGGCATCCTCACGCCAGAGTCAGCCCCTGCTCCGGGTGGAGGGGGAAGAATTGAGGGTAGTAGTGAGGAAGAGGAAGAAAATGCGTCGGCGTCTGACCGGCTAACGGAGGCATCCTCGCGCTAGGGTCAGGGTGCGCACCTGGGGCTTGAAAGTAAGGAAAATTGAAAGAAGTAACAACGGGAGGGAGAGGAAGCGTTTGAGGAGCTGATGTAATGTTGGTGTTACAGAGATCCGGCGCGTTCGGTGCCACGGTGGGAGGGGCTGGAGGGAAAATTTGACCTGGAAGAGAAAGAACCCCTTCCGCGACTGGGTCTGGGGCGCGGCCCAGGCTGGCGGAAGGTCTGCGGCGACGTGGCGCGTGGGCGGAGCCCGGCACTGAAGGTGGATGGGCTGGGAGGCGAGCAATCCGGGTCCGGCAGGCTCTGCTCGTTCGAGCCGGTGAAATGGCATCTGGAACAGAAAGGTGAGTGGGTTGTAAAGACACGTACAAATTATATAAATCTACTTTTTTCGCTCTGCGAGAAAAGTTGACGTCTGAATTAATCAGGGCTTGTCTCAGCGCTTTAACGGTCCACTTCCCTATGGGAGGTATGTTTGGGTGTGTCAAAGAGTGCGAAGACGCAGAGGAAGATGGTGGGGTCCTCGCCGGTGGTGGTGAGGGGAGTCCTCGGCGTCTTGGCGTGCGTGGAGAGGATCGTGGAAGTTGGCGTCCCCGGTTTGAGGAGGCTGGAGATGGAACGATCCTTGGATCCGCGGGTTGTGAAGGAGTCTCATCAGTGACGAGAGAATCGTCATCGGATGGGAAAAGCTCTAGCTCGGACATGACGGCACAAGGGCGGAGTCAAATGCTGAGAGACTTGTCGTGAGACATGAGGTGAGAGAAGCTTTATTTATACCGGCTTCCTTTGAGTTGATTGGTTGATTACCTGAACATGCTCCTCCCGAACTTTGTTTACATAAAACTTCATTCTGTGACTCCATGCTAGAATTAGTTTTCTCCCACAATGTATGGTCTGATTCTGCGCTTTGTATTTTATTTTTATGTTTCTTAGCCAAACAAAAGTAATGTTAATGGCATCTGTGCTCGCAAATATTGTTAGTATATCATAAGGGCTGGTCGTGCAGCGACATTTCCAACGTTAATTCTTTATTTAATCATTTATTAAATCCATTTATCTGATGCACAATATGGTGACATATTAGCTGTTGCTTTTAGGACATTTTGCCTGCGTGCATGTCAACTTATTTTCCAAGCACATCGTTTAGTGCTGTGTTGAGAGATCACTGTTGTAGATCATTTAGTTTTCAGCTCGACTTGTCGAGTCGGACTTCAATGAGAACATCATGCATATTCATGGTTTCTCCGGGGTTTCCCACCCCCTTTTTTTTCTCTGGGTAGATGTACAGTAAGCCTTTTTTGAGATTATCGCAAGCATTTATTCCACAATGCAGGTTGCAGTGCTCTAAGAGACCTGTTGCTGAAGAGGCTGCTGGGTAAAGGGGCACATCTAATACATGACAGAACACGCGTCTCCAACAACGCTTTCTGCCAGGAACTTTATAATTATTTACGAAAGCACAGCTGTCAGTCACCCATGTGTGAAGGAGCATGAATGGGGAGTAGAAGGGGATTTACTCTCTTGGATTAAAGCGGGCTTGCTGTCAACATTTGAGCAGCAGGACAGAGCAACAAATAACATGCTGTGTGCACTGAAATAAATCTGAAACAAATATGGGCTTTTTTTTCGTGACTGGTGAATATAATTTAAACCTCAACGTCTTATTTTGTTTGTTGTCTATATCATAATAAAGCTTTTATCGTCTCCTCATGAAAGCAATTACTGTCACCAGGCACATGGTGTTCAAGCTGTAATCTAAAAAAAGAAATGGTGAAATCGATCTTTTCTTTTATTTCTTTACATCTTTTCTCTTTTCATAAGTCATGTTAAGAAATCAATGAAGTCAAACGTTTATCCCCCCCTTGTTGCAACAATTAGCATAGGTAAATACAAATGCAGTGCCTAAGGATTTTGAATTGAACCAACCACCAGGGGGCAGTATACATGTAACATTTCCCTGGGGTAATCAACCACAGCAGTGTCCCCTCTATGTTATCATACAAACCAAGCAAGTACTGTAATTAGCAATCATTGCCACGGATTCCCACCAACACATCTGCATTCCACAAACTCGGGTCAAAGCAAATGAAAAAAAAAACAAAACAAAAAAAACTGCAGATAGATAACCTACGCCTCATATTAACACGTTCTTTCCTGCCCACACCTAGCCACATGCACACAAACAACCTTCTTGAAATGTGAAAGTTTGTTTTCCCTCTCACATCAATATTTCCTCCATTAAATAATGTTCAGAGCTATGAGAGCCTGGCAAGGGATGGCAGTGACTGGTTCAGAGACAGATGCAGTGTAGGTGATGCGAATTGAGCACCTTCACTGACACGGCTTCCTGCTTTCGAAAGCCGCGCCATGGGACCTGAGAGACTTCATTCAGACAGCAGGTGTTTAGCCAGGGAGATGGATCACTGTCATGACACCTTGGGATTTTGTTAAGCTTTGTTGTTGCTGTTCACATAAATTGGGCCAGCCAGTCTTTGCTCCCTGCATTTGCTAATGGATGCTGATTAGTGTATTGACACAAACGCTCAGAGAAGGGGATTTGGCTTGTCAGACGCCGACTGGCCAACGACCTTCACCTCAGGGTCGAGTAGAAGTTGAGGTAGAGCACTGTACATGCATGAAACTACATTGGGTATCAGTGCTTGTCTGTATTCAGAATAGCACACTACTTGCTGTTTCTGTGGTGTATACTATGCATAGTGAGGGGGTGTAATCTTGCTTCTGTATTATACCTGAGAAGTATGACCCATGTGAATCATGAAATTGGCAAGTCAGATATGAAACTGTGTTTTTCGCCAGTTGGTACAATTATCAAATCGAAAAGGCTGTGATTTGCATAAAGTGTGATGAGCAAAGTGTTTCTGAGTAAAGCATTTTACTGTCTTTTGTTATTAATAATAATAATAATAATAATAATACAGAAGCGATCTGAATATTATTAGTAGTAGAAATAGTTAATACTGTGCTTTTATTTTACAGTAGGGGTGACTCAGGTTTGTGTTTTGAGTATATAATGCTGTATATAATGTACAGTATACAGTAGCATGCTGCAGAGATTCAGATTAATGGTTTGTTTGTAAAGAACGTCTCAGAGTGTGTGTGTAATAAGTGTGTGGGAAACATGACCACAAATCCACCACATGGTGATATTCTCTACATTTGTTGTAAGTGGGAAGTGCAAAATTAGCACGTTACTCTCACCTCATAATGATTAGTGATCTGGATGGTAGCTTACATGGCTGCATTACAATGAAGCATTAAAGCACCTTAATATACATGTTTGGAATGTAGATCAAATTAAGCCCTCAATGTACATGAGGTAAATCAATAAAATCAGTCAGTGTCAGATTATTTAATTTATAATGCAACAGATAGATGACTAAGCGACCATGTACATACAAAATACACTTATCGTTTTGGGGGAGAAAAATGCCATTCCTGAAAGTGAGTTGTGGATGCCTATTATCTCTCTTTGTATTTAAAGAGATATTCCACTTTTTTTGGAAATAGGCTCATTTTACAACTCCCCCACTCAGCCAATCTCCGGTTCTGGTGGTACCACTTTAAGCTATTTTAAATAGGAAAAATATCGAAAAACACTTTGGTTAGTGTTTTTTTTTTTTTTTTTTTTTTGAGAAATGCTAATGGTCTTGCGCACTTCAATGATGTATGCTAAGCTATGCTAAAAGTGGTACTGCCAGAACCGGAGAATGGCTGAATGGATTCAAAAACGGTAAAACTCAACAGTTTAACTCTGGTGGAGTTGTAAAATGAGCCTACAGTATATCCTAAAAAAGTGGAGTATCCCTTTAAGGTGTGATTGATCCCTTTAAGGTGTGATTGAGTCTGTGTTGTCAAGATTTTCTGTTTTTTATGCTTTCATATAGCACTTGAATGTCTGAACACTTTGACGTTCATTTGGCTCACTTTGGTTCATTTGACTTAGTCCATTTTAGATCTCTCTCAGTACTTAGTTTGCTTGCTTTAATGTGTTGCATTTGCATGAAAATCAGTTTTCTGACATTTAATTGTAGGCAGTGCTGAGATCCGTAGCAGTTGAGCCTGGCGAAACTGGAAAGGAAAAAAAAACCTGTTTTCAAGGCAAACACCATCTGATCTCCGCTGTGCCATAGACAGCATAAAACCCTAATGACTACACATGTAGTGTGTTCATTGCCTTTTCTCGTCGAGTCACAGGCTAAAGAGGGCGGTGACTGGCATGTAATTCACACTTGTTGAAAAAGCGCCAAAGTAGGAGTTTATTTTCTTAAGCTTGGCAGTGGTTTCATTTCCCCCGGTTGCCATGCGAAGTCGAGGGAATGAATGTGGAGCTCCCAGTTACACCGTACTCATTACCACTGGAGCACAACTGTCAATGTTTATAAGCCTGCTGAAGGAATGGAGAGAGGGAGAGACAGGTGAGGGATCTGGAGAGTTTTTGAGATAGGACAGAGGCAGACCGCCTCTCCAGAGTGTTGCGCCACGGCTGATCTCTCCTCAGTATGTTTGCTCTTATTCACTGCGACAGCTGTGGGCAGCACATTGCCTCTGCTCACCTGTGCTTCTCGCCAAGCCCACCAGACTGGGACATTCATCAAACCAAACAGCCCGCGTTTAATTGGTCCACATCCCCACCTGCTGTCACTCACCTTGGCGGCACACGAGCGAGGGATGCAGACGTGACGGCATGAACACAAACCCTCTGCACCAACAAACCAGGCAGCAACAGGGTCATCTGAATTGCAGATGGGAAGCTGAATCTCTCCTTTTCTCATGCTTTGGTTTGGTTTCCATAGGGGTGTGTGCAGGGACAGTAATGATGGGCCCTATCAGTTTACCTGCAGTCACCCTCGGCATCCGGGTATGCCCTGAGGCTGAAGGCATGAGAGGGAGCTGAGCCTCCATCGGCTCCAGCGAGCGAGACTTCTTTAGTATTCGACTCTTCTGCTACTTAAAAAAAGTTTTCTGGAACCAGCTTAATAACACCGCTGACTGGGTCCCTGGAATAATTCCCCCTGTCTTATTTGAATGGCGCATGGCACTTCAGATATGAATTGCATATGCCCCCATAAGAGCAGAATGGCACCAAGAAGCACCTAATGAGCCTTTAACATTTTACTGTTAAACCTTCCATAAAACATCCGGTGGACGGCTTCAATAGAATTCCATGGTTTTAACATTTTGGCTCAATAGGCATGAAGCGAGAGCACCATTTATTCAGGCTGATTTTAAATAAATAAATGCTCAAGCTCTTTTGGTCAAGTGTAGATGAGGCCGGAGCTTTAACTTTGGCGGTCTGAAGAGTTGGTTTAAGTGCGGCACATTTGCATTTTTTCTCTTTGTTCATGTGCTTTGTCTGAGTCTCTCTGTCAAACTATGCAAATATGGCTGTCCATATCTATTACTGTTCGCTGTGATGGAGACCAGCATACTTTGTTCAAATGAATGAGGAGACAGACACTGGCCTGTGACTTTTAATTACATATTGCCTTCTTTTATGGCTTTGAACATAATTATCCTAATTTTTCATGAATTCTTTTTAAAGTATCTACAAAACCAATGATGGGCTGAACCTGTAAAATAGTGAGTATTGTTATTTCAGCTTTACAATATTGTTCTGTTTTGACCTGGAAAGGCATATCTGCAGTGCATACCAGGAATCATACAGCATTTTGTATACCTGACCATCTAGAATCTGTCTGTGTCTGCTGTTCTGGCAAAACAACTAACTGAGCCTTGTAGATGGATCTTGTTAACACCTGACATAGTTTTATCATGGTTATTAGACCGCTTTGATTAAATCACTAGCACACTATGTTTTTATTGTGAAAATAAGACTGTTAACTCAAATTATTATTAAATATAATTATGAAATACATTTGTTTTTTGTAACAATTTAATGACAGACAGGGATACAGTTACTATTAATAGTAATATTAGCTTTGAATATTATTAATAATATTATTAGATATTTGAGTTAATGGGCATATTTTATTGACAAATAGTGACTATATTGATAATTTACAATTATTATTATTCAGTACTAAATGTTTAATGCCATTGTTTTTGTTCTTCCTCCTTTTTTTTCTTTGTAAATGCTATTATCATGAATATAAGCTAACGGTGAGCGATATCTTTGTGTCCTCATATTTTTAAAGGGTTAGTTCACCCGAAAATGAAAATTCTGTCAGTATTTACTCACCCTCATGTTGTTACAAACTTCTATGTGTTTATTTGTTCTTCTGAACACAAAGGAAGATATTTGGAAGAATGTTTTAATCAAACAGATCTCAATCCCCATTGACTACCATCGTATGTATTTTTTCCTACTATGGTAGTCAATGGAGACTGAGATCTGTTTGATTACAACATTCTTCCAAATATCTTCCTTTGTGTTCAGCAGAACAAATAAACTCATAGAGGTTTGGAACAACTTGAGGGCAAGTAAATACTGACAGAATTTTCATTTTTGGGTGAACTAATCCTTTAAAGACATTTGAGATACATTTTCCTCAGGTTAACAATAATGAGTGTTCTAGGGGGGGGGGGGGGGGGGGGGGGGGGGGGGACTTAAATTAGAACTTACCTAGAACTTAATTTAGACCCTGGTTCTTGTGGTGTAAACACACCGAGTACCACCCCAAAGTTCCTAGTTCCTGGGGAAAGTTCCTGCGGTGGAAACGCGGCTTAAAATGCCTAAGGGAATGAGAACATAGCTTAATAGATGATAAAGGGTACATTCATTAGGACAACGGTTCCTTTAAGGGCCACTGTGTCTTTTTGCATAATGGTTATCTAAGTCCAGTAAGTTGCCATGATTTTGATGGGGTCCACCCTTATGTGAGACCCGCTTTGACAGAGGTGTAGCTCCCTGCATTCAGAAGCCTCATTAAAAGGCTGCCCAATTAAAAAGCTGTAATTGATCACCTGTTGCTAAATGCCTACTCCGCTCTCGCAGAGGTGGGCTGGAGGTCAATTTCAAAAGCTCCAAGACAGAGAAATGGTTTGTGTCCCCACGACCACGCAACTGGCTTCCTCCACCTCCTTAAAAAGACCCTTAACATCTCCTTTATAAAGATGAGTCAGTCCACTTAACAACTCCCGCCTCCCTCCTTTGTATGATATCACAGACTAACTCAGTGAATGATCTGGTGATAGGCTGTGCTGAGGGAGCTTTAGTTGAATGCAAATAAACCTTTCGTGGAACCTCTTGTGCATTTTGATTAATAGCTGAGGTATAGCAGATATTTGGAGCCTAGTGTTTGTCAAGTATAATGCAAATCTGGGCCTCTAGGTGACAGGAAATATATTCAGTGATTTAACTCAGTCAGTAGAGCCTAAGAGGTAAATCAAATTTGGTAGGCGTGCGTGCATTGCACAAGTTTTTAGCTGTATATGTATCTATTTCTAATTATTTGTCAAATTAATAGTTTTTAAATACTATTCATATATATAATAAAAAAAAAAAAAAAAAAAAAAAAAACATCTGGCAAGTGTGTGTGTATAGGATATAGGAATGTAGGGTATGTGAACCAATCATGAAACCAACATCAAACCATTTTAAACAAACATTTTCCTACAAGTACATTTCTAACTTGACATGTGCTTTCATTTTTCCTTCCTTTTAAAACTGTGTTATTTATTTATTTTATTTTATTTTTTATCATGGACACCCTTATATGCCAATGACCCATTTGCATGTTGGCCATCATGATCACACTATTGGTAGTACCAATTATCACATGAGCTTTATTACAAACTCAAAGTGCTGATCTATCTTTTCCTGAAATTAGAGGCATTCTCAAATAAGCAACTCAGAATGTGTGCTCTGCTGCATGATTGACTCTGAAAGAAAGATAATGGCAGGATGGAGCCAACTATCATCTGAGACAAAGCACTCAAAAAAAAAAAAAAACAGAAGACCAAAACTATTAACTGCCCTAAAGCTGGTGCTTTAAATAACTGGATCTGGGTGTGCCTTTGGAGTATACATAACTCGGCTGGAGCCTCAGATGTCCTCATAGACTCTTCAACTGCCATGTTATTGAGAGAAAGACAGAGCTCCATGGATTCTGAAGTACGTCAGCTACAAGGCCTTAATCATCTCTCAATTAGATCTATCTCTTAATATTACCACTGTCTCCTATGATGTGTACACAGCATAAGACAGTTCCGCTGACTCCATTATGAATAGAGACACCGCCTTATGTGGTCTCATTATTGGATAAGTAAGAGGATACAGGAGGCAGACAGAAGTTTTAAAGCCGGTTGGAGTAGACGCCATTCCCATTAGCGGCAAGGCATTAACAATGTCAGCGACACAAATGAGGAGAGGAGAACAAGAGGGGATAGAAGAATGATGGGAGGGGGGGACTTTGTGGGACATAGTCCAAGAACATCAACAGTAATTACAGTGATGCTGCCATCTTTCCTCAGATTTAACATGTGCATGATGATTGTGTGTAGGATCCAACAGCCGAAGGGATAGTTTAATAATGTTTGTGTATCAGGAAAAGCTAGAGTTTCTGTAAAATACATGTTGTTTTCTCTAGATGCTTAAAGTATGACAAAAGGTGCACATGTACCATGGTATTCTTTGGATGACTAAACTAATTAGTATATGAATGCATGTTGTTGTTTTTAATTGAAACTCTTAAAAAAGCTATAGATTAGTGAAAATTACAAACGCTGCCTTGGCAACTACCTTGAATGAAATAGTATTTCTAAAACTAAAACAGAAACCAGCGCACATTTCACTGACTCCTACGCAAGCATATTGATCAATGAGTTTGAAACGTGACCAAAGCTGAGATGCGTGGCTTACTGCGTTTACATGAGCCCCTTTTGTTTGATTTAAGAATAATTCAAAATTTATGACTTGTGATTAATCAGTATCTAAGATTTTTAAGTATTTGAATTGTCACCTGTTATTCATACGAAATTAGGAAACGCGAATGTAAACCACGCATCGAGTCCCGTTTCAAACTCATTGATCAATATGCTTGCGTAACAGTCAGTGAAATGTGCGCTGGTTTCTCTCCGCATTCTGCACTGGTGTGCGAGTCTCATCGACAATAAACGCAAGCCAAACGCAAGTAGTTACCCTATAGTCTACCCTTCATACAGAGGGTGATATACATGACTCAAAATGTGATGTCCGCACTCTTAAGTTCCGTTTGCTCACACACGACAAGGTGTCACTGTGGCCTCAAAGCTTCAGCACTGCCACTCTGAGATCGATTGCTGATGTCTGAATTAAAACACGCACCCCTCATTAGCATACAGAGAAAGAAATGTAGAAATAATTAAATGTAGAAATAAATAAATGTAGAAATAATTAAATGTAGACATAAAAACATAAATGAATGTGGAAATAAATAAAAGTGAAAATAAATAAATGAATAAATGTATAAATAAAAAATAAAAAATACATAAAAATGTGAAAAAATTAAATTATACATAAATAAAGAAATAAAAGTGTAAATACTCATTAATTTGTACTTTTTTACCATCTTCGTATATTTATTTATGTATTTATTTATTTTTAATTAAGTCAGCTTTGGCATTCCATACACTATACCACAGGTTGCTGTGCCAGTAATGCCATTAATATTGCTAGTATATTATAATGTTAGTAATATTATCAAATTCAGTGAATGTTTTTCCAAAGAATATTTTTAAACAAAGGTTTAATTGATGTCAATTAACAGTGCTAAAAATGCCTTTTTTTGCATTCATTTATTTTTTTTTATTTTTTCAAATGATCCACAGGCACCCTAGCACTCATTGGCTAAGGCTGTATTATGTAGCGTCTAATTTTCAATTCCAAATCACATTTTTCTGTTTTATTTTGCAATACGCAGTTAATGTTTTATGGTTTGACAGCAGGTTTTTATAACCTATTATGAGACTGAACATGCAAAATGCAGTATAAATGGCCTCTCATTGATATCATTCATTACTTTGATAAAAGCACTTAGTAATTATCAATTTTGTTTAAGCACATAACAGAGCCGAGCACGACTCGGTGATGGAAGACAAGTCATTCTGATGTGTGTCACCAAGTCATTAAGCTGCCTTTGAGGGAAGCCTGCAATCTGATTCATCACTGCAATAATGAGCCAGAGATGAACTCATCAATTTAATTTTTCCTAATATTACCCTTAGACGAGCCCTCATATCTCTTTATATTTCTTCTGCTTTTCATTCTCTTCTTCATTTTGTGTATTCTTCTTCTCTCTGGTGCATAATGTGTGAAGGAAGTACTAAAGCAGACTCATGTGCAGCCAGTAAGGAACAGGTCTTTCGCATATTTTTAAGAGAGCTGACTGCAGAGTCTGTGCTCCAGTGCCTCGCTGTCTGTCTGCCCCTGCTTGCTTCGTCTTCCTTGTCAAGTACATTCTTCACGACATTGACATGCCTCCTGTCACTGCTCTCTTCTCTCAAGAAGCTTATTGCCTGCCCTTTGTCATTCACTCTTTGTCAAAAAACAGTGGAATTGAAACAATGTGTATCACTCCCCTGTTGCCCTATTGTTGATTACAGACATCTCGTTCTATGAAAGGTTTTGTTTGAAAACTATTTGAGGAAGCTCATTTAAAACAATTTAAATACAATACACAGCAATGAGCACTATAATCGTTCCAAAATCAATGCTTACAGTACGCATGTTCTATAATTTACATTTCTAGGTGAATGACAAAGGGCAGGCAATAAGCTTCCTGGAAGTAAGAAAACAGTGACAGGAGGTATGTCAATGTCGCGAAGAACGTTCTTGACAAGGAAGACGAGGCGATCAGGAAGCAGATAGACAGCAAGGAACTGGAGCAGACTCTCCTGAGCCCTTTAACAACAATAATAATAGTAATAATAATTAGTACTAAGCGGTTTGATTTTTTTATTCTGAATTTATTAAAAAAATTAAATTACATTTTTTAAATTAAAAAAATTTATATCACGTCTTTTTTTTTCATAATCTGGTGTTCAAAGCATTTTCTACTGATTGAGAGAGGAATTACTGCAATAAATTGACTTAGAATGGTCTATTTTATTGTCATTAGTTTATATCGTACAATAGAATATCGCCTTAAATTGTGATTTCTTAACGTTATAATAACATTCTTATAACCAAGCAAGAATGTTAAAGGGTTAGTTCACCCAAAAATGAAAATTAAGTCATTAATTACTCACCCCCATACTGTACCAACCCCGTAAGACCTTCGTTCATCTTTGGAACACAAATGAAGATATTTTTGATTAAATTTGAGAGCTGTATAACTACCACATAGACTTCCGGGACTGGCTCTTGATGGCCCAGAAAGTCAATGAAGAAAATGTTTAAATATTCCATGTGACTACAGTGGCTCAACTATAAGTTTATCAAGCGACGAGAATACTTTTTGTGCGAAAAAACAAACAAAAATAACGTTTTTATTCGACTATTCCTTTTCTTCCTTGTTGGCCTGAAACGAGACTTCCTTAGATTTCCACGACGCATGCGCGAGAATTGCGATCTCCTTACACTACTTCAGTTCAGTTCCCGCGCATGCGTCGTGGAAATCGTATGGAAGTCTCGTTTCAGGCCAAAAAGCAGGAAAAGGAATAAATTTACTTACAGTTACAATAATCAATCCTAAAATTCATCATAACTTACCTTTCATGCCATTCATGCCAGACTTGTGAATTGGAGACTCGCTCTGAACGGATCATTGAATCAGTGAGTTGTTGACTGGAGAACTGTCTAATTCGCAAATAAATCGTTCTGTGTGATTTGTTGATTTGCGAACCAATTTAAGAGGGTTTATAGAAAAGAATCGTAAGAATCGTTCAGTGGACTACCCTACACTAAAATGCAGATACTCAGAATTAGGAACATGTCTGTTTTCTTTATAAATCAGTATTTACAAACAATGTAAGTGTATAAGACAGTATCTAAAACTATATGGGAAAAAAAAACTATATCTCGATCAAAAGATTAAGTACAAGTACAGGACAAATATACTTAAAGGTCATCTGAAATGAAATGTTCACTTTCTGAGTTTTTTTAACATTAATGTGAGTTCCCCTAGCCTGTATATGGTCCCCCAGTATACTTTCTTATTTTTTTTAGTTTTAAAGAACTATACTCATAGCACACTTGAATAGACTTTTTCGTAAGGGAACATATGTTTCTTTATTATCTTGGGTCATGCACTGTCCAGATTTGGGACTCAAAGATTCCTTTCTGACGCAGTCGAATGCATTTCCCCACTGGCGCTTTATGATAACCCATATTGACCATAACTGCAGATTAATGATTCATGAATAGGGGATGTAATGGAGTAGCTGCTTCTCTAGTTGTAATTGAGTGGAGCCATTCTGGCGAGCCGGGGCAGTTAATGTGGCCCACTGATCAAAGCTGAGCTCGCCTCTGATTGGCATGCGATGCATCAGAGGAAATGATGGCGAGACACGACATCAAGGTGCTGCCTTGGCCCTATTAGCATATCTTTGAAAGGAAGAAGAGAGCCGTCCCATTTCAGGAGGGCTGTTCGCACTTGTCATCTCAATGGAGTGAATCCCACTCGTTCCGCTAGCAGGTTGCAAACTCGTGCAGACTTTCTTTTTTGACAACAATGCTGATTTTAACGAAAGAAAATGAACGCAAAAGCCAACTCTGACTGGTTTTAGTCCTTTGCACACATACTACTTCCCACACTGAACTCAGGGAGCATGTCTTTAATTAACAGACCCGCTTTAGATCATCCCTGTCATCCTGTCTATAGCGGAGAAGGTTCAAGAGCGCAGTGGAGTACGGCTTAATTAAACCACAGCGTAGAGGAAAGTCAGGCTATCGCACGGCTGCAGTGCAGTGAGGAGACATGGAAAAAGTCACATCAATTCTGCATGGAGACACAGCAGGTCAGGACAGACAGGAAATCAGAATTTTACTATCTAGCATGTAGCAACACCTCTGAGAGACACCGCCGCATTATTCAACCTGGTGCAATCCAGGCTGAGACTGTTATCACACTAGGTTTTTTGGTAACACTTTATTTTACGACCCGCAAACAACTGGGTAAGTACACAGAAATTACGGTGTACGTTTCTGTAATTATAGTGTACTTCCGTGTAAGTATAAGGGAACAATATGTTAAGTTTGGGGTAATAAAGGGGTAACAAGCAGATATACTACCTGCAAATCACTTCGTACGTACACTGAAATTACGATGTACATTTCTGTAATTATAGTGTACTTCCGTGTAGGTATAAGGGAACAATATGTTAAGTTTGGGGTAATAAGGGGGTAACAAGCAGATATACAAGCAAATTATTTAATTAGTTAAAAAATAACAGGCACTATTCTTTTAATATATTCCAGGCAAAAAATGTACGTCTGTTGTTAATAAAATGTATCACATTTCTGGCTAAATATGTTCTTGTGCAATGTTACAGGGTAATTTTGACATCTGTGGGTTTAAATTGTGAAAATTAAACATATATATATATATATATATATGATAAAAATCAAATTTATTGGCTTTTCTTACTAGATTACTTAATGTTAAATCAAAATTATTTTCTGTTATGATTTTAATTTAGACTGTACCTTGTGGTAATGAGTACTTACCTTATCCCATTGAATTGCAATGACACTTAAATGTCAGGGCAAATATACTGTGTAATTAAAACTTTTTTGTTGTTGTTGTTGTTTTATTTTCTTGATAACAGTACCGTTCTCTGTAATTACAGTGCAAATAGTGTTGTTTCGTATTGCTACATAGTAAGTAGCTTTGTTACCCCCTTGTTCTGTGTAGTTACAGGGTAAGTGTAACTCCTGCGGGCTGTAAATTAAAGTGGTGCTTGTTACCCCTTATTACCCCAAACTTAACATATTGTTCCCTTATACTTACAGGGAAGTACACTATAATTACAGAAACGTACATCGTAATTTCAGTGTACTTACGAAGTTATTTGCAGGTTGTATATCTGCTTGTTACCCCTTTATTACCCCAAACGTAACATATTGTTCCCTTATACTCACACGGAAGTACACTATAATTACAGAAACGTACACCGTAATTATTGTGTACTTACCCAGTTGTTTGCGGGTCGTAAAATAAAGTGTTACCGGTTTTTTATGTTTTTTTTACTAGTGCGCTTGCAAATATTATGTAGATAGAAAACTTGAATTGTTTCCATTGTGTTCAACTACATATACACATTATAGAAAAAATTCTTTGTCTGATTCTGTTTATCTTGCAGACTGACGTTGTCTGTGCGCACACAGACAGTGAGAGATACATAGAGAGAATAAGAGATAGCAAGAGTGCAAGAGAGACTCTTTTCATCTCTCTTGGAGCATGTGACTATGTGGTGGATGCGTTCCCCACCCAACCCCTCCATCACACTCTGCTGTGTATGCTGGGAAGGAGGTAATGTTGACAATTCCCCCCTCTTACCTTGTCAGCCAACAATCCCGTGTCACACTTCACCAGCACCACCATTCTCTGACACTGCTGTCAAGAAATGACATTTAATTTTCACACCTCTACTTCTTACATAGCCTTTCTTTATGATTTTTTCTCTTCCAGAACAGCGGCAACCCAAGGCTCAACCCAGGGCTGTCATCCAGATATCGATACCTCTGACAGTCTGGAAAGTCTTTACCCGTTTTAGTCCTCCCACTCTCACCCTTTAGTCTCTGTTACTTTCACCATGTTTAACCGAACAAACCAAACAGAGGTCACAGGAAAACGCTAAGTTCACATGTACCTCTGAGCGCTTGCATGTGGTCAGTGACTCACATCTATTGGCATATGTGGTAACCGATTCAGCCCTGGGAGTTTTCGCAAATGAAGACTTAGCATGCATGCTAGAGGACTAACAGCATTAAACAGAGTAGAGTTTCTAGTTTGTAAAATATGGACAGCTTGAGACACAGCTTCTGACGGGGCACCACAGAATTTATTTATTTAATTTTTGAGGCTGATCTGATTTATTATGCCCACTTTGTCCCTCACTCCGTTTTATCCACACCCCTAACAGCTGGGAAGATCAATAATTATACCTTTATTGACTAAATTGAAGGTTGCTATTAGGTATTTTTCCAACTAAATGGTCACGTGGCTGGTGGTCGCTCCTCTGTTCTTGCTTTTTGACCTCTGGAGTTTCTTGCCAGTTGTAGACTTCATAAATTAGACATTGAAGGGACCGCTGTCACAGTCAGCAAGTGTCCCAATTTCATTATCAAGAGGCCCAGAATTTGAGATTATAAGTGATTATGTTCAGCCATTCTCGTTTGGAAAATCTCTTTAATCCTAGTCTCCATGGCTGCCCCTGACAGGGAACAGACATGGCCGGCTGGTCAATGGCCATCAAAAGGCAAAAAAGAGAGAGCATACGGAAGCAGGAGGAGCCCTGGCCTTGGATTGCAGGGAAAGTGGCCAGTTGGCCATCAAACAAGAGGTGCGGCGTCTGATCAGGCAGAGGGATCCGTCGCTTGGCCAGAGATCACAGTGGTCAGTGGGGACGTGGCTGGATCCACTTTGTGCTCTGGGAACACTCGAGGACAGTGTACATCAAGCTGCTGTTGACCTTAGCAGTGTCAATACCGTCTGTCAGGTGCACTCAGCAGCCACTACCACACAAATCCTAAAGACTCCATAGTTTGATGCAATGAGGCTGAATTTTGTTTTGAATTCTGATGTTCTGATGTAGTCTTGATGCTTGTGAGGATGAATCTGCAAAGTCTTGGGTTCACTACATTTGTAAAAAATCCCAGATTGTCCTACGAAAAAAAGAGTACGGCTCCCCGGCATCCTGGCCAAATTTTCCCATTGTCCATCAATATGGCCACCTAATCATTCCCATATACTGATTGGCTTCATCACTCTGTCTCCTCTCCACTAATAAGCTGGGGTGTGGTGGGCTCTAGCGCAATATGGCTGCTGTTGCATCATCCAGGTGGATGCTGCACATTGGTGGTGGTTAAGTAGATCTATGTAAAGCACTTTAAGTGCCAAGAAAAGCGTTATATAAATGTAACAAATTATTTTATCAATTTTTCTTTATTATTATTAATTAAAATTAGACATATATATCATTAAAATAATTTTAGTGTTGTCACATTATGACCAGCCTATTATACGGCTATTCAGTTAATTTTAAAAGGTAATCTTATTTAAATTGTTGTTTTGTCTACCAAATGTTGTGCACTAACACAATAATTTTAACCGTGTAGTAAAACAATTAATAAAATAGCTAAATTAAAAATATCCATGAACGTCCTGAGAAGAGTTAATGCAGATCTTATTATAGTTGATTCTTGTATGAATGTCTGCCAGTGTAGATTTATTGTTTAAAATACCTCTGTGACAACAGTCCCCGGTCTCCTCTATAGTGGCTATATATTATAATATTACTCATACCTCAAGGATTCAAACAAGCAAATCATCTGGAATTACTCATCACGGGCGTTCTTTGAAGAAATGTATTAGTAACTCCCAAGCTAATGCATCTGTTTATGTGCAGTTATTATCTTAGCTTGTTTCAAAAAGCTCTATAATTGTCATGAGTTCATTAAGACCTCATTAATATAAAATTAAGATCTTTTTGGGCAGTTCAGACTTTGCTCACCAAGAAAAGCTTAGTTCACCTTGAATAAAGTAATCAAAGATTCATTCTTTAAGCAATGGCAGGATTCTTTTGTGTTTGTATATTTTTTTTTGTAGTTAATGGAGGACACGTTGTGCAGATTCTATTTAAAAATTTGAAATTGATGGCCACATATTGATCACCCACAGACTTTTGCTCATTAAATGCTGCCAGATAGATCAATTTCACTTGAAAGCCCCTCTCCACCAAAAGAGACTTTTTTAGCTATATGGGACAGAAATAATGAGGGTCTCACTAATCAAAATCAATTTATAGTGTATTTATACACCTTCCTCTGTTGTTCTCTTACGAGAGTACTCTCGTGTTGCATAGAGCTTATGCTATGGAAAAATCCCTTTTCTCAAGAATACTAAAGCCAGAAAATTGTTATCCTTTAATTTCTTACACGTAAAACGCATTGTTGCACAGAGCAGAGCTAGGCGAGGCAGCTCGCACGCCTATTGGTCGCACTGTGGCAAATGCTGCAACCTATCGATGGACTGGTCATGACGTACTGTAAGCACCAATGAGGGTGTGGACGTCCCTGTGCGTTATGTCCGGCCGAAATAGACGTGGCTTATCCATATATGAGCTGAGTCCAGATAGGGTGTTCTTTGATTGTTCATCTCTTCAGCTAAGTGATCTCTTTATGTCGCTTAATCTCCAGAAGAAGCCATGCCGTCGACGAGCATCTCAGCAGGATGAGCCATCTGCTCTGCAGTTCGAAGCTGCTCTGCATCGCCGCTTCACCTCCGTTCCCGCTGCGCTATTCCACATCGCCCATATCCTTTCTTTGCTATTTCATTGCTATTTCTCCCAAACAGCACAAAGCCTTGTTTCAAATGTCTCGTTTTTCCGTAGGAAAAAACTGCATAGCTGTGTTGACGCTATGGTCTCGAATTGCCACTCTCAATGTGGATCCTGCACCTCCGCTTCTCTCGTCTAGGCAGCACTGAAAAATGCGGCGTTCACAGAGAATGTCTGAGTTTACCACCGTGAGCGAACGTATATCGGCGTTTTCCCTGTGTGCATCGCTTTCTGATTCAACCGTCTCGATCATGACCGGCTAGCCATTGCTCCCGCCGTGCATCTGGGTCTGACAGAGACGACGGGGATGAATATGTCTGCTCGCTTGCCACCTCAGGGAGGGAAGGGCACGCCCCTTCCATGCTAGAGTCTAGCGACGTGCAGACAAGTCTGGACGCTGAACTGACACAGAGAAGACAAAGATGGTTGAGTCCTGCTGCGGCCAGACTGCCATAAAAGACAGCGCACCTCGCTCTCTCAGCTCCCTCAACAGAGGTGGCAGGAGAATTGTATTTTTCAGCCAACGAGCATGTCACACGACCTGCTCGCCTGTATGTACTCCATTATGTCTTTTTGTCCGGCTCACGCCGAAGGTGCTGTAATCAATACGGCCCACATCAATAAAACCGGCTCACGCCATTTGTGTTTTAAATGTAGGAATTGTGCCCACGGTGCAGTGCCCACCCCTACTCATAAACACTGTTTGCCATGTGATACACGCTCACTCAGTGTTTTTACCATTAAACATAAAATGTGTCTCTGGCACGCCCACATCAATAAAGCCACCTCATGCCGCCTGTGTTTCGGATGTAGTAAATGTGCCCACTGTTCAGTACTCACCCCTACACATAACAGCCCATTCTCACCCCTAAGACGTCACTTAACTGACGCCTTGGGAAGCATTTGGACATGCTTCAATATCTGACGCTTTAGGCGCCCTATAGCGTCAGTTAGATGACGCCCTAGGATCGCGTGTACCCTACCCCCACCCCACACCTAAACCTAACCGCGTCCTCTAACAGACGCTTTTTTCTTTAGCGTCAGTTAGATGACGCCGTAGGATCGCGTCATGTAAGCGACGCTAAAGGGCGCCTTTTAAAACGTCAAATATTGAAGCATGGTCAAAGGTGACGCCTTGGGGTGAGAATGCATTGCACATAAACACTATTTCTCCCGCCATGCACACTCACTCAGAGCCAACAGAGTTTGCTCTGACAGGTGCTGTGAACTGTGTAACACACACAGCGACCAAAGACCGTGTATCATTCTCACTCTAGCTTTGCGCTTATAAGCTTGGGAAATGTTACTGGGCATGCCAGAGTGGGTGATAAACACTATAAGGCAAGGTTATTCACAACGGTATGCACATCCCCTGAGACTTCATAATGCACAGGTTCTTATTGCTCGACCATTTGCGAGACCTGGTCTTCAAGTCAACTGGACAAAGAGTTCGCACTTCACAAAGAACAGGATGCGCTGGCCCTGGACTGGCCCAATCGCCCGCTTTACGTGTTTCCCCCGCTCGCACTGTTAACAGGTAATCAAGCGAATCAGGGAAAGCAAGCCATCCTTGCTCCTAATAGGACTGTTCTGGAGGAACCGTGTGTGGTTTCTGGAACTGATGCAGCTCACGAGCACAGCTCCGTGGCCGATCCCGTTGCGAAAGGACCTCCTCTCTCAGGCTGGGGGCGCGTCTCATTTGGCACCCGCGCCCAACTGATGGGTAGGCTACTGCACGTGTGGACTGTCAACAGATACCTGCTGACCTCACAGTTGGAGTTCTGAGTACAATTATACAAGCGAGAGCACCCTCTACTAGACGGCTCTATGCTTCTAAGTGGTCAGTGTTTTCTGGCAGGTGTGCGGCCAAAAGCCTAGACCCTCAACACTGTAGTGTTGCAGAAATTCTCTCGGATGAGGACAGGTCCCCCTCCTTGTTCAAAGTATATTTTGCAACCATAGCAGTGTTCACAGTCACTGGGAAAGAACGGTCTTATCATCCGTTTCATCAGGGGATCTAGGAGACTGAATTCTTCTCGCCCCCCTATGGTCCCAGCCTGGGACCTTTCCACAGTCCTAGAGGATATGAAGAGTGACCCTTTCGAGCCAATACAGTCAGTGGACTTACCGTTTCTCTCATTCAAAACAAATTTTCTCATGGCTCTCGATTCAGTCAAGTGAGTGGGTGACTTACACGCTATCTCTGTGAGCGTGTCGTGCATGGAATTTGGGCCTAATGACCTTAAAGTCAAGCTCAAATCAAGACACGGATATGTTCCCAAAGTGCTTTCCACCCCATTAAGAGCTCTTTGCAACAATGCGTTTTACGTTAAAAATTAAAGGATAATTTTTTGGCTTCAGTATTCTCAAGAAAAGGGATTTTTTTCGTAGCGTAAGCTAGCTTACGCAAGATTTGTTCCCTATACTAGAGAGAACCGATGTTAGCCAGTAACCGAGTATCATTTTCTCTTATGGAGTTCAAGGTGAAGGCTCATTCTGATATCTTACAAGAGTTAGAGGTGGTCTGGAGTCTCTTTAATTTGTGTGTATATTTAAAGCAGTAGCTCTTTACATTGTTTTGAAGTATTCTCTTTATCTCAGTCAGCAACTGTTGCTATTGGCAACTCCCCAGTCAAAGACCTTTTTTGGTCAATAACGCATTCAGAAGACGCTTTAGAATAATAAAGCTGCTGAAAGATGACTCAAGCAACTTGTATGCAGACTGTGTAGAATCCTTTTAAAAGCCAAAAGTATGTTTCATCCATTTGTCCAATATTTCATTACATCCAATATTTCATATATTACATTACATCCAATATTTCACCCATTGTCAGGTTGACCAATTCTTTGTATGCTTTTAGCCTGTAAAATGCTGTATGTCTCACAGTCACAACAAGGGCCCTTATGTTTTCTCTTATACAGTGCGAAGACCATGCTACTGAACACCTTTTTTAACAAACTTCCAGGACCAAAATGAATGTCCTTCGTGGTGTGTATAAATTAATTTCATAAATTCCATTTGCTTGCTTACTAAAGACATAAATGAATCCAGTGAGCAAGACCTGGTTTCATGCAGTCACAGCCTGGTTTTTGACTTTGTCAATGTGTGTTCTCCTGTCTTGTTCACTACAGTGAGAGCTTAATGATCTCTTCCATTTAAGTAACTGTTTCGACGGCCTGAATCTCACCCTAATTGTTCGGGATAATAGGGCCATGCTCAAGATTTGTGTCTGATCTACTGTATCAGAGTGAGCGGTAGATAGAACACTGATCTATCTGTTCTTACAAAGGAGAAATGCAGATACTAAAGCACTATTTTGACTGCATTAATGGTGACCACAACGAGTGAGGTCAGGGCTGCAGCGGTGGAGGGAGTGAACGCTCTCTCCAACCACATCGCACCGTCATGAATCATTCATTAAGGAGTTAACTGTTTCCAGTGTGTCAACAGCTTGTCTTTGAAGTGATAATCTTAACATTGAGAGAGCCCTTGAATTTTTGCTTTTAATTACATTGGTTAATGGGAAATGATCTCTATAATTCAGTGAGGAGGAGTCGCTTGAGCCTCCTGTTAGAGAAGCTACGTCTAGTAAATTCTTCAGGGAGCCAACGTGTGGGGAAAGAGAGCTGATTCTGGAAGTGTTTTCCTTCTGGTGTTAATCAATTTTCTGCAAATAGAGAAATAGGACTGCAAATCTGTTTCTCTGAGCTATTTTATTCATTTATTTTATTTATTTTTAAAAACTATTTTAGTCATTTTAATGAGGCATTCATACTTTAAGGACAGGCAGAGGGAGGAAATAATGTCTAACCTCGAAAATGAGATTCATACCCAGTTATATTAATTAATGCAACTGAATGAGGAAAAGTTCAGTGTGCATTATTCTCTTTTTTGTTGTGGCTGTGGCTGTTGAAAAGTGCGCTGAGATTCAGCAAGGTTTTTAGTAAAAACCTTTAGTAAAAATGTAGTGCTCCATATTTCAAGGAGTCCCGTATGAAAAACTAGGACAATTTCTGAATGAGTAATGGCAAGCTTTTCAGCATATTTTTCAGCGGATCAGAGAATACACCCAAACCCCTTGATTTGGTAGATGCATAGTTTCTCAGTGTATCGCAAATGAAAATACTTCAGGTATGTGAGATGGGTAATTTCCTCAGTGACTTTCAATGACAGCGGCCAGAAATCTATCACCATCATACGGTAGATAGAACAGAGTTCTCACCTCCTGTCTGTAGTAATAGGGGTTGGTTTTAATATTACCTGTCACATTAGCTTCTTCAGTATTCGATATGCAGATAAAACAATGCCATTTTCTTTCTCTCTCTCTCTCTCTCTCTCTCTCTCTCTCTCTCTCTCTCTCTCTCTCTCTCTCTCTTTTTTTTTTTTTTTTTTTTTTTTGCGGATATGGAAGTCATGGGACCGCCATACTTAGTTAATATGATCTGAGACTTCCAAATGGCCTCAGCCATTTAATCCTATTCTTGGCTTAGCTTGTAACGACATTACAATCCAGTGCTTTGTGAGACTCAGACATATGCCAGCAGATTAATATGTTTCTATGTCTCTCAGTGGGGGGTATGATCAAATAACAGTCACTTTTTTGATGTGTAAAGCTCTGGTGTTACTGCAGCAGAGAAAATTACCCCTTAGATTCCATAGACAAGGACAGATACAGATTAAATGTTAATATACCGAGGACAGCCTTGTTTACAAACGAGCACTGTCACACTGCACTTAGATTAAATTTAGATTAAACCTAGATTAAATTGTGTGTATGTGTGTGTCTTTGATACACTCAGGGTGTTTGCTGTGCAGATAAGCACTGCTCTTCATAACGGACCCTTCCTCCCCTGTGCCATAGCCCTTTCTACTCCAAACAAACATATTATTTGCTGTGACCCCAGCCTGATCAAACAAACAATTTGTAATCTCCACTAATGAAAAAGCTAATCCCAGCTCTAGAAAGAGGCTACAGAGGATGCATTGTGGCTTTCTATATGCCTTTATGGAATACGTCCTGGCTTGTAGCTTGTTCATTAACATCTTTATTATTCATTAACATCTTATTAAAATTAACATAATGCACAAGATAGTTGTACAGACTAGTTAAATTGTTCTACTGCTAGTCATTGATATGGGCTTGTAGTCGCAGATCAAATAATCTAAATTGACCATTTTGTGCACCACAAAATGTGCACAGTCCTAAAACATTCATTAGCGACTGTTCTACTCTTTAAAAAAAATAATAAATAAATAAAAATAAAAAAAAACCTGCTTAAATTGTGGTTTCAAAAAATGGCAGCGGTGCCATTAATTCATTTGCTTTAAGCCAAACCATTGGGAAATTTCATAGTCAACACCATTTCTGAGTGTGTTCTCCTTAAAACTTTAGTTTACCAAAGACGTGGTTTGAAACAATCCCCTTTTCATACTGTCACAAACATAATAACCAATCCTGTCAACATCCGGGACGGGGCTTTTAAACAATGAGCACAAGAACACTTTAAGGAACGGACAAGAAAAATTGGGTACATTATAACAATATGGCGAGTGAAATATATATGATGTTATGATGAACTATATGCCTTTCTCCTCTTTCTCCTGACTTACTGTGATGTTCAAAGTGTTACTAAGACATTTTTGTAATTCTGAAATACTGTCTGGGCGCATGGTTTGTGTAACATGTGTAGCAACACATTATTAGCTGTTTGATAACATAGTCAAGCTAAAGGCTAATCATATCAATAACCATTGTTGAAGAGAGTGATACATAAATGCATTACCATTCTGATAACACCAACTTGTAGAGTAGACAAACCTGTATAACTCTCTCTTTCTCTTCTTCTGAATGTATGGAAAACATTCAAATATGTCATTTGGATTAACAAATATGAGTTTGAAAGGGACAATGTGTACCTTTTATGTATTTTATTATTTAAAATCAATATTTTTATTTATAAATATGCCCTCAATGGTGTATAAATAGCTAAGAATTTATTCTCTTCTCATGGGTCGGGTAAGTCCACAGAGGCTTCCATCAGTGCCTTCGTAGGTGGGGTGCGAGGCCCTGTGCGAACTTGAACTTGATGCGTTGTTGGCTCTTTCATACTAACAGATTGGCGAGCGTTCATTGCCCGCTAATCCCACACGGTTTGCACGTGATAACACCCTGACCTGTCGGCGAGCTCAACGATTTGCAAATTGGGCTTAAATCTGTTTTAAAATCATGTAGTGTGAACTAGGCTTTAGCTCACCGTTTTTCGGTGAAATGCCATGTTTGTAGTCAAGCAGCGATATGCAAACTGTTGCTTGCAAACTTTGCATTTGACCCTTTTTTCCGTTATCTATTTTAGTAAAATTCTACCATACTAGAATGAATTCTACCACACTAGAATGTGGAAAAACCCAAATGTTGGGTTAAAATGTCATTTAAACATTTAACCCAATGGCTGAGTGTGTCGATATTTGACCCAAAGATGGGTTAAAACAACCCAGCATTTTTTTTTTAGAGTGTAAGCTATTTGAGAATCAATCTGTAGTGGTTAGAAGGATTGTTCTGCCTGATCGATAACATGGCGCAAAATGAACTTCAGCTGTCCTTATCATGCAAGTTACCATGTAATGATCAGTGACATCATCACTTTGCGCTATAATATCTATATCGGTTGGATTGGTTCCATATGATATAATTAAATCTAGTGTATGATTTAGACGATGAGTGGGACCACTGACGTTTTGCTTGACCCCAAAGGAGTTTAATAAATCTGTAAACGCATCATTTGTGTTAGCTACGTGCATGTTAAAATCTCCAACAATTATTGCTTTATCGACATTGACCAATATATCTGAGAGAAAGTCAGCAAACTCTTTTAGGAAATCAGCATAGGACCCTGGAGGTCTATATACTGTAGCAAAGGCAAGAGATAATAGGGATTTCTTTCTTACATATAAGAGCGTAACATTTAGCACAAGTCGAATTTAACCTGTGACCTGTTTTCTGAGTAACATTTAGAATATCTCTATAGATTGTTGCAACACTGCCGCCACGACCGATCAGACGGTGCTCATGCTTATAACAGTATCCTGGTGGAGTAGACTCATTTAGACCGAAATAATCATTTGGTTTAAGCCAGGTTTCAGTACATCGGAAGACAAAGTACAACGAAACTATTATTGACTGTGACGTTCATTTACAATAACTGCCTCAGGTGTGAGCGATCTAATGTTTAGAAGACCTAGTTTTAGAAATAGTTTTTGTTCACTGATATTGAGATTTTTTGGTTTAATTACAATTAGATTTTTCCTAGATCCTACAGTAGATTTATTGTTTGGCCTCACTAAATGAAGAATAGACACAGCTAAGACTGTGATTTGGACTTTGACTTACTAGTCAGATGGTGTGTAACGTCTTGGAGATGTTGTCCGACAGAACAGCCGCACCGATTCTGCTGGGGTGCAGGCCATTAGTACGGTAGAGCCTAGGTCGCTCCCATAACAGATTCCTATTATTTACAAAGAGCAGTTTCTGTTCATTACACAATGACATTAACCATTCATTTACCATTCAACCATTCATCATCGTGTCCGAACACGATGATCGTTGCTTCAGGCGATGTACTGCGTAACGTCACCGTCTCGATTAGGCTCCTGTATATTCGTTAAGAAGACACAAGCGAGTACAGATCTTTTATTCTTTATTCTAAAGTATTACAAGATCCAACAACCCTAAAAATAAACATGGTTGATCCGAACTACAAGTATGAGCACATCCTAAATTGATATGTTATACTTTTTATGCCACCTTCAACATTTTATTTTGACATCCTTTGGAGGTTCTGATGAGGTGGGTCAGACCCCATTACGTTATATAAAATGTATAGGTTGTAGATGATTGTAATGAATTTGAAAACATAAATGTTTTATGTTCTTAAATCCTTTAGGGATCCAAAAGAAATATATATTTTTTTTTATTTAAGAGCTTTAATATCCCATATGCAGTACCCAGGGTGAGCCAACACCCTGCCAGTAGCATGCAAATAAATTCTCTATATTAGAAAAGAAAAGCTTGGATTTTGCACAGAACACATTCTCTAAATTGAGTCAGAATACTCTCACTCAGCAATCAGGCGTTTTTAAAAGCATTTGGTGTCCCAGAGGAGGCCTGCTTGTGTAATTAAACTATATTTTTAGGAAAATGCCAGACTCGAGAATGTTGCTGTTCAGTGTTAGGGTGATCGGAGCAGCTGTTTGCTGGAGCCTTGGGATCTGATGTCGAGTTGAATGCATTCTCCTGTCAGAAGGTTCTCACCTCCCAAGGCGTCTATAAAAACATTATGCGTAGCGACACGTCTGCGTCATCACTCTTCCGCAGAGTATGGTGGCAGTCCGTCACCATATCGCACCCAGCTGTGGGACCACAGTATTTGTGCACCTGGAATGTATACAGAAGATGAGACAGGACACATTAAAATTAAGAAATAGAACAGATTGGTAACTCACGGCTGCTAAATGGTTCATGTCAGAGCAGACAAGATTCAGACAGATGATAATGTAGCTAGTTTCACCTGTTCAGACATGCAAAAAGCTAAATAGCTAAAAGCTTTTATAGAAAAATGAGCCATGCTGCAGTTGACTTGACTAGTTGAAATTTTATGTCATTGCAAGTCTTCATATTTCTTAAAAGTTCTAATTTTAAGTAATTATTTCACTCTTGATTCACTATGTTTCAGCCAAAAGTAGTTTTAGTGAATTTTGTTCTTTATGTTTTCAACGGTTGCTGTCAATTATCTCATGACGTTCTAGGAGAAAAAAAGCTATTTTTAATCTGCACATTTTGACTCACCTGTCCTGTTGTATTTTATTCTTTTGTGTCCTATCCCTTCAGAGAAAGGGATATTGTGACTTCATTGTGACATTCTGTATTGAAAATGGGAGCCATTCTGAATAGAATGGCAGTAAAAAAGGCTGTAGCCTTATATTAGCAGAGCTCACCGTTGCTATGTAACAGGGGATTGGTTCTCAGTTGAGTGTGTTTATGGTCTGGCAGATCTTCCATAAGACAGAACTTGATCAGACTCTGTTGCTTTCTCCCGTCATCACAGAATATCTCCTCTGCCCCGTTTGAAGCTGGCATCTCCTTCCACACAGGCCACCTATGTTTACACTGTAAAAAATATTGTTGGTTTAAATTAAAAAAGTAAGTAACCTGGTTGCCTGAAATTTTAAGTTCATTGAAATGTGAGTTAAAACAATGAAGGAGAATCATTTAATCATCAAAAACTCAATTATATGTTATCTGAACTAAATAAATGATTTAAGTTAATTTGGCAAAAGAAAGAATGTTGTGATTACTAATCGTGAAAAGTTTTTTTTTTTTTTTTTTTACAGTGTACAAATCAAATTTCTGACAGGACCTCATAAACATAGCTGTAAAACATTAGTGATTAGTCCATCTCATTTTGCACAAAAAGCCCAATCCATCACATAAATCAGTGCAGTTTGGAGGGGTTTCTGATTTATGGTTGCTGTTATTTCTAGGTTGACCTGGTTTTTAGTGCGTGTGTTACACGTCTCATGTGAGGAGTTGTTCGTTTTTATAACGTGCTATTAATTCCGATGTTGGAGGGATATTGGGAAATAGTCTTGAGGCAAAGAAAATTGGTTGTCGGCCGGATTATATGAGCTGATGGTGTTTTTCACCTCTACAAGATGCAGAGATATTTTTATAGTTTTATGCTTCGTTTCCCCGCTTAAAATTCTTGAAGTGTTCAACGAAAAACGGTCAAGTTTTAGTTTGTAGAAATAGAGACTAGTATACAGTACTAGTCTACACTATATAGACTAGGCCTACTATATGTGTTGTATCCATTAAATAAGCACATTTAGTTTCATATTTGTTATTTTTACATCTATGTTGATAATCAAAAGTATGGAGCCCCTAAAGGGACCTTTGCAAAAATAAAAAATAAAAAAATAAATAAAGACTATCGCTTGCACGATAGTTTCTCATGCCCACGCAATACATTCTCGTGAGAACGAAGGTCTTTGGGGGTTGGTACAGCATGGGGGTGAACTAACCCTTTAACTAATGTTAACTAATTGTGCTGTTAATGTGAATTGATGCATTAGTATGTGTGAGTTAACGTTAACAAATATTAACTAATTCTGAACAGAGATGTTGTTCATGGTTAATTCATGTTAACTAATGCATTAACTAATTTTAACTAATAGAACCTTATTGTACAACGCATTCTCACCCCAAGGCGTCACCTTTGACCATGCTTCAATATTTGACGTTTTAGGCGCCCTTTAGCGTCACTTACATGACGCGATCCTACGGCGTCATCTAACTGACGCTAAAGGAAAGCGTCTGTTAGAGGACGCGGTTAGGTTTAGGTGTGGGGTGGGGGTAGGGTACACGCGATCCTAGGGCGTCATCTAACTGACGCTAAAGGGCGCCTAAAGCGTCAGATATTGAAGCATGTCCAAATGCTTCCCAAGGCGTCAGTTAGGTCACGCCTTGGGAGTGAGAATGGGCTGTATTGTAAAGTGTTACCGAATTGGTGTTTTTGGGTGAATTAACCATTTAACCTAATGTTTAATAACATTAATATGCTGGAAATTCACATTTAATGAATATGCAGCAGTCTTGGTGTTGATCTGTGTGGTGACAAGCATGTGAATAATTGGACTTTAATGAGTGGGGCTGCCCACTCAGACAACAGCACTCTAATGGAGGTGGATAATAATAAGAATCTTAATTTCACACCTGTTGGACAGAAAAAAAAAAAATGCTGCTAGAAGGTTATAGATGAAGTGTAAATAAAACATATTTATATATATGTTACCTACAAATAAATATATATCTCGGGTACAGAATGATTAAAAAGGAAAAATGTTCCAAAGGTGTTTTTTTTTTTTTTTTTTTTTCAAAAGTGAAGAAATATTAATTTGACTGAATCATTGCACCTGCATGAATGTTTAATGAATATTGTTTTCATTAGAATGATGCTAATTAATGCTGTGAGAAACACATGGGAAAGAGATATTGGGTGCCACATTGCTGCATCAACTCTATTTTACAGTGATATATTTATTCTGCAACACCCTGGGTGACCCTGCACAATTCAAACTGCCTCTTGCACCCTTTTCCCGTCAAATGCTTTTTGAACAGAATTGCAGTCAGTTCCTCTGTAATTACTGAATGTGTTATTTATCCATACAGGATGTTCATCTCTCAAGCAGATACAGTAGATGACCACTTTCTTCCTTTGCATCTCTGCACCCAAAATAAGTTCAAGTTCCTGTGCCACAGGATTGAGTGCTTTAAAGGGGCAAGATTGGTTAAGAAAGGTGAGACTCTGGAAGTGGGTTTCGGAAACCTAGCTTTGAGATAGAGGTTAAATGGAATCATTCTCACCGTGAATCATTTTGATGACCTATAGCAGCTGAGTCTGCAGCTTGTCATCGCTGTTGTAAAAGGTATCATGTAGCGAGAGCAAGCATTCATCAGCTCTGCAATGCCAATTATTGCTTTCACAATGCTTGTTGAGTGTCTAGTATAGTTAAATTAATTTGTGTGCTAAAATACATTTCAGTGCTGTTGTTCCTAAGGAAATGGGGTAAAAGAGAGAGAGACGGGGTCACAGCCTCAGATTTAGAGTCAGTAGGTTCCCTGCAGGCGTCAGATGGGAATTTTACTTACTGAAACATGTTCTGAGGGCAGAAAGGAAAATGATTGGTTTACAGCTTCAACCAATGAAACTGAAGCAGCGTGAACGTGTGGAGGGATTAGTAGTCGACTCGGACTTGGACAAACAGATGTGCGTGGGAGAAAGCATTATTGCTATTGCAAGGTAAGTTAATTTAATAGTTTGTTCAAATTCATCATCCTTTAATGTTTATTAAGATAATCAGTGAACATTAAAAATGCACAGAACTAATAATCATTGTCTAAATATCGTATACTATGCATTTTGATTCGACTGTTTCGTCAGTCGACCAAAACAAAGCTGCTTATGGTGTAAAAAATGCTTTTCCAACACCTCGATGTGTGTGAAATTGATATGCGACAATAGCCTGGCTAACGCATCATTGACAATGAGACGTGGTCCGGAAACCACATGTTCATTTTCTCGTATTTGAGGTGTGGTTTACGAATGCCCTGTATTATTGGGTGCTACGAATGTCTATCAAATGCGCCTGTACGTAGCTCATAGCCAGTTGGTTCAATGATCATCCTCATTATCATCATTATCATGTTGAGATTATCATCAACAGTAAATTTCTTATACCCATTTTTACTTATACCAAAGACGTAAATAAGCACAGTTACAATAGTTAAATATGTTGTGTGACGATATTGTATTGTATTTGTGAGATGATATTGTATTGTATTAGGTAGCCCTTCAAAATCAATACCACATCAAAACTAGTTATCACATTATTTGTAATTTAAAGGGTTTAATGACAATATATGGTTACACTAAAAATAGATGAGATAACTTCTACCATTAATTGTGCCCAGTATGTAAATTGTAACTTGAAAAAGAGGGAGAGAGTTAAGAGACAAACAGAGAGCCAGAGCAACTGTTACAATCTTATTTTATTCATTCCTTGACTATGTGACTGTTACCCAAATGTGAGACGTTCAAACTGACCAATCAGATAATGACAATTTTCCCCATTGAACTAAAGGTGTGACAAATCGTAGATCCCCCAATTTACACATTTCAGCCTACAGGCCTTCAGCACTCGTTAAATTACAAGTCCTTGTTTCTCTGCAATACTCAGTGAGAAAATGAAGTGTTTGCACATAGATCCACATTAGAATCTTTTGCAATCACATTGTAAGACTGGAAGAACTGGTTGAGAAATAACCACTCCTCGAGAAGACAAAGGATCTTGCTGGAAATTACCATTTGAACTCCCCATTTGAGACAAAAGTCTCACCGTATCTACATTTCTTTCCCTCATCCCCCATTTATTTTATCTCCAAAACTCACACAAGAATACTTTCACGGTTTAATGTGAATGATTATCATCGAGTATTATACATGTTTAGTATAATTTAAAATGTCTCAGGGTGACTTCCAAATAAATTCCAAAAACAAAAGGTAATAAGGTTTTTAAATAGTTTAGAGATAACACACAACAGAGGGTGGGATGCTTAAACCCCACTGTTCTCAAAAGGTGTAACCTCTGAATGCAAATTACCATTGTTAGCACATGTTTCCATGTGAAAGAAGTTTATAATGAAATGCAGCAAGGGGCTCAGGGCCTTCTACTTCAGATGAACCTTTGAGGCTGAGAGCAGCCGAGTCTCTCCGCTTCATGTATTTCCTAATGTCGGGTTCGGATTTGAATCTTTATTCCAGAGCATTTGATGTTTTGTATTGATTATCTTTGAACTGATTATGACATTACTGGACATAATACATTGTAAACATTTGATTTTATTCTAACAGACTCTATTATTTTCATTTAAAATGAATATTCAAACATTCGCTTATATTTAATGATGCACAGATATCATTAAAAATCTTTTCATAGAGTCAGATTAAATAACAAGATGTATGCATTTAATCAAAAATACTTTGCCACAAAAAAAGAAAGACCCTCCGTGTTGGTTCGGATGCCGGACCTTGGGCAGATCGAGTGCCAGTGTACAACATTTATGCTTCACAAACTGAACTCTGTGAGATTGTGCGCTTGTATCAGGTGGAACCAAACGATCTCCATCTTTGCAACTGTGTAGCATCAGAGGTGTCTTCAGTGTTAGCCCCTTTTTATTCATCCCGTTTCTGCCAGCTCTTTCAGGTAACTGAAGAATGAGATAAAATATCAAGTCAATAATAGACCAAAAAGAAATGGTCTACTGATGTAACAATAAAATTATTATTTTTAATAAAATACCCCTAAAATTGTGGATGGATTTAAAAGACTAAAACAAAAAATATAAAAAAAATATAAAAAATAATATACCAAAATTTCAACACTATATAGAACAGTTACACTTATTTTTTACAGTATGTGCACTTGCATGTATTTACCTAAGAAAGTACTGGTTAATATTAATGGTTCATATCCGGTTTAGGGGTAGGTTCAGGGTTAGTAACTTGTTATTACCCAGTTACTATAATGAGTACAACATGGGGAACAGGAAAATAGTGCTAGGTATATAACAAATGAGGGGGGAAATATTGAAATATGTTGTACAACCATCATATAATGATAAAAATCCATGTTTTCCCCTGCCTCATATTGAGCCATTCGATTTCGTCACGCCAATAAAACGGATGCCCCTCCCACAATTATTGATTGACAGCAGCATTTCAACACAGACTTGCACTGAGTGAGCTGTCATCATAGTCTGTCATTGTTGATACACTGGAGAAGAATGGCGTCTAAGCGATTAGGTGTAATAACGAAAACTAATACATCAGTAAACACACAGCGTTAGTATATCACTACTCTACTCTGCCAGTGCATACAAAAATAGATCAAAGTGACATTACTAGTAGTGGGAAGTTCGGATCATTTTACAGACTCGGATCTTTGAGTCTTGTTATGCAAAATCTTTTTTCGAGTCATTTCGTTCATTTCAGCATAATATAACAACAAAAATGTTGATTACATTTGTAAAAAAAATAAAAATAAAAATAAACTATAGGGTAATGCAGCCAAAGCCAAATTATAAGAAACTGAAATGTTTTATTAATTGATTAGTTGTTGGGTCTGTTCAGGCTATTGCAGTCTGATTCTGTTAGTTCACCTAACCTCCTGATTCGAGACATTCTTTCCTTTGCATATTTATCAAGTTTGTTCTCCTCCTCTCGTGTCTCGAGACGCTAGTTGTTGACTCGTCAGTGTCTGACTCTGATCTGTGCTATCTACTGGGCTGTGCCGTGTGTGATACAGGCCCGGAAAGAGAACTGATTAGTTCATCTTTGAGTCTCGAGTTCGGGTTCGTCCGGGTCCGAGTCTTTCGTTCTTTCTGTCAGTACCATAGAGACAATGCTGTCAGTACCGGAAAAAGAAATGGTTTGTTCATTTTCTTTGAGTCTTTGGGTTTTGAGTCCTTCTTTTGTCATGTGACTGCTGGTATCTTGCATCATGCAACATTAGACTCGTATTATTGACTGCATCTGAATGTATATTTTTTTATGTTTAGGAATTAAAATACAAAATATGTGAAATAAACATTATCTGAAAAATAAAAGTTGGAAAATATCATATTTTCCACAGCATGTGAACGCATCATCAAACCCGAAGACTCGAAAAACATGATCTAATCATTTATCTTTCCGGTGCTGACAGCATAACCTCTATGAGACTGACAGGAAGAACGAACGAGTCGGATCTGCCCCGAACTCGAGACTCGAAAGATGAACTAATCATTTCTCTTTCCCGCACAGATTCAGAACCCATTTGTTGCGCAATGGGTATGTGCGGTCAACACAAAATGAACAAATCACTCTTGGAGACAACTCGGTAGTCCCGAGTCATATTGAAGATTTGTTCAAAATGAACGAATCGTTCATGAAAGACTTCTTTGCGGCCGTCATCTTGTTCTGGGTCTGACTCCAGTTCAAACTGAGATACGGTTACACAGATGCGTCCTCAGAGACTCCCGCTGCCATTCTCTCTCCAAAATATACCCTCAACTGTTGTCAAGGCAACACTCCACGTGCATTGTATCAAAACGCCAGCAGGACAGGGGGTCGGAGTAACCAAAGCTCATTATCATTTAAAAGCATATTCACTGAAACGGTGTGCTGAAAACAGAGCTATTTTTGACCAGAAAAAAAAAAAAAAAAAAAAAAAGTGTTTTCCTAAAATACTAATGAGAATTTTTAATAAAAGTATATTACGTTTTCATTTAGACCCTAAACATTCATATTAACTTGTACAAAAATGGCATTACATGACTCCTTTAAATAAAAGTGATTTGAATCTATTGAGTACTCCTGCCCTGAGAGCAGGGCTAGGGTGGGAAATGTATCAGTTTTGATTTGAGTTGGTTCTGTTGTCGATTTCACACACATCGAGGCATTGGAAAAGTATTTTTTACACCATTTATACCATAAGCAGCTTTGGCGTGGTCAACTGATGAAACAGTCGAATGAAAATGCATGCTACTGTATACCATTTTTAGACGATGATTGTTAGTTCTGTGCATTTTAATGTTCGCTGATTATCTTAATAAACATTGAAGGATGATGAATTTTAACAATTTTTAAATTCTCTTACCTTGCAATAGCAATAATGCTTTCTCCCATGAACATCTGTTAGTCCGACTTTGTCGACGACTACTCCCTCCGCACGTTCAAACGTCTTGACCACGCTTTTGCTTCAGTTTCATTGGTTGAAGCTGTAAACATTTTCCTTTCTGCCCTCTGAACATGTTTGAGTAAGTAAAACTCCTATCTGCCATAAGGCACTGCTGCCGCTTTTATGTTGCTTTCACTCACAGCAGGCTTATATGAAACCAGTGCAACAATCACATGATATTAATAAAAATGCTCTTAATCAATCAACCCGTAGAGCGAAAAGAGAAATATAAATAAGGGAAAGCAGTGGTGCTGATCATGTGCTAGTTGACCTACATAACTTATCTTTTGATACTGCTTTTGCTGAAGTGAATAAATTTAAAGTAGTAGAACTTTGATATCTTAAAATAGCTCTTAAATGTAACACTCTGTTGTTGTAGTTTTATATTATAGCAAATATGCTATTCCAAATGCTACGGCAGTGGCAGGGCTTTGGGGACAAAAAAATCAAGATGGCATTGGATCCTAAAATGAAACATTTTAGAGCCGAATTACCTTTTTCTTGACAAATTACAGGGTTGTTCAGAAAAACACATCAGCGAAAATAATGTAAAAATGCATGTAGCGCTGCTGCTCACACAGAAGTCATTTTAAAACCAAGCAATTTTCTGATGGTCAACATGGCGAATTTGTGTGACCGACTCGTACACAAGTGGAGAACGTTTTCACCCTCTCACGAAACTCATAATCACACAGATTCCTGTTGAAATTAATTCATTTTGCTTAGAAAATGTACACACTCTAGTGACAACCACATTATGACGCATATGTAGTTTTACAGAATTAACTCTTGCAAATTTTGTTACATTTTCAAACATTTAAGTTGCTGTCTGAAGCCCATTTTAGGTAAAACATACCACATTGAAAGAAAGGATCTCTTTCGTTCTGGAATAAATGTAAGATATGAATGATGCAATGCACTTCTTTGGCTTGAAAAGACAATTTCATCTTTGATGTCATGTAACCACGTGTTTGTTTGTTTGTTTGTTTTTTTTTTATACCTCATCTTAAGCTTCTTCTGTATTGACCTCTAGAGCTACTGGCAGTTTTGTAGCAGAACTACAGAGCTGAGAATCGTTTTCTATTGAGACATGTAGTTCTTGAAGATTTTACCGTCGTAATAAATGACAAATTTTCCTGCCTTTGTTTTGAAACTCCAAGACAGTTCATGTATCTCTTTCCCCCTCTAGCTGATGCTTCTATAGCAGGTGCTCTACTGCCATCAACAGCTACAACACAGACTGTAAAATCACGCTGAAACGTAGTGAAACTCAGATGTGGCCAGAGGCTGCTCGGCAATGCATTTGAATATTTCCTGATTGAGTTCAAACACGATTGAAGTCAAAAGAGGACAAGTCTCTGAGAAACGTCTGCACCCGCACATTTCTCATTTCACACATGAGGCCCTGATATATGAGACTACAAGAGTAGTTAGGGGAGTGCATTAAATGTATCTCTATTTGTTGCAATTTCTAAATTATCTACATCTATTCAAATAGAATATAGTGTGGTCAAAACTAAATAAAAAGCCCATTTTTATTCAACCACTTATAGCTTCCGCATGCTGACCGCTATTGTGTGCTTGAGACACAAAAAACATGTTATTGTATATTTTCAGCCCATTCTCACCCCCAAGGCGTCACTTAACTGACGCCTTGGGAAGCATTTGGACATGCTTCAATATCTGACGCTTTAGGAGCCCTTTAGCGTCAGTTAGATGACGCCCTAGGATCGCGTGTACCCTACCCCCACCCCACACCTAAACCTAACCGCGTCCTCTAAATGACGCTTTCCTTTAGCGTCAGTTAGATGACGCCGTAGGATCGCGTCATGTAAGTGACGCTAAAGGGCGCCTAAAACGTCAAATATTAAAGCATGGTCAAAGGTGACGCCTTGGGGTGAGAATGCGTTGATATTTTACACGGAAGTTTAATTAAAACACTAATATAGGCGTTTTAACTAAATTAAAACAGGTACAATATTAAAAAGAATAATTCAATTTGTTTTCTATTTTTCGATAGATTTCGTTATTCATTTAGAAGTCGTTATTTGTGCCGAGCAAAGTATTTGGCTTTCCCCTTTTAGTAGTCTGATCATTTTTCATTGTGGTCGGTCTATAACCACTGGCAACTAGATGAAAATCTGCGGACTGTTGAGAAGCCTCGGCAGTACAGTCATTTGCTCGTTGGTACAGAAGCCCCTTTAATCTGCTTGAAGTGATTTGGTATCAGCAGGTTGCATTTACTGACTGGGGTGCCACACATGTTGCATCTATTTAAACACTGCATGAGCTCCATCTGGAGCTACGCCTCTTACTGAAAACACTCTGAATTTACAAGCATTTTGTGTGTCACCATTATAGAGGTCCCTTTGGATTGATTTCACGCTGATCCATTGTGAACGCGCATGGCATGTGTGTCGAGTGAGGAGATTAATAATATCAACCTCAGTCACTGTTCTAATGTCATTCTGTCTTCAATACGGGCGTTATCACTCAGCCGTGATGGAGGGGAGATATTTCACAAAGCAAATGTTAATGCACAGTGTCACTGGGAACCAAATCCGAAGGCTTTGTAATTATCTCACGCGATCCTTACAGTTGTAGCACAAACAGCCCCACGGATGCGCAAAGAAACGCGCTGAATGATTTTCGCGCTCGATTGCGCCGTAGCTGAGAGTATGTAACTATTTTACTGACATGTCTATGAGCTACCTGTAAGGGCAGGGTAAGGGGGTAATGGAGGTTTGCTTGGGTACTGTCACTTCATGCTCCCTGACCCCAGGGAATGGTAGTGGGAAAGTAATGGCCACGGCTGCCAGATGTAGCAGTCACATTTAATCAAGTCTGGTGCTGTCACTCCCGTTGTATTGATCCCTGTGAACTCCCCAGGCAGCTGGCAATCTCACTAGTTTTTGCCAAACAACAACTTTTCGCTTGCCTTTCAAACAACTCCTTGTGTGGCAGCACATCTCGGCCGCCTTAATCACATGCTATTCCAAGAAAACCACCAGCCATGGTAAACAAGACTAGGCGAGGGGAGTCTCCATCCCGTGTGTTTATTATATCTATTGACTTCTGCCTCTTTGAAAGTGGATTTTTGGACATCAGTTTAGTTTATCTTCCTTCAGTTTAATCATGCAATCCACAGAGGATAGTTTTTTTTTTTTTCTTTGACCACTCAATCTGTAAATCCAGAATATTTAAAGTGACTGAAAGCAGCCAAGCTCCAATAGTATATTCCACAGCACTAACTCGGTCATTAGAGTACGTCACAAAGCCAGACTATTAGTCATAACTCAGCGAGACGGCGAATCCTGGGGAGAGAGATATGGGAATCTGTTTCAGATTTCTGTGAATTACATTTCCGCTGATGATAATTGGAATTCGCAATCTTATGAATTGTATTTACACCTGTGAGAATGAAATATGAACTGTTCAAAATTCACTTTGAACCTATAAGAAAATGGATCAGTGTAAGACTTCCGAACCATGAGCCGGCGGAAAGGTCCAGCTTCATATTTTGCCCTGGGCAAATCCTCTGACCGCTAATGTTGTGCCCCTGAGCAAAGCGCTTAAATCCCAGATGCTCTGTGGTTGCTGTGGTCTGGTTGACCCTGTGCTCTGACTAATCTCAATGTCTGCAAATGTCTGATAACGAATAAGCTAAATTAATTAAAGGTAATGTGTCATTTTTTTCCATGACAGAATACTTATTTTAGTTTAATTTGCAAGGACTATAAACAAGCATTTCATAGGTTGATTTCTCCGAAAAGTGAAAACATTTTGTCTCTTTTGCGCTTTCAGCATTGCTGTCCCGGTTTAAGATAGTTTTAGGCTGGACTATTTGTTTGTTTGGACAATGGTTGATAGGAGGAGGGAAACCTGTTTTGAAAATGATCAGTATATTATCAGTTTATAAATCACATATTAAAGCCTTATTCTGCATGACTATTTTACATCCCTAATCCTACCCAATACCTAAACATTAAGGGATACTTCAGGATTTAGCATTAAGATTTATGTAATTTTTGTCTCGAAAAAATCCTCCGATGGTGCAAAAATCTTAATTTTGTGCCATCAGAGGATTTTTTGGCCAGAGGCTAAGGACTACAGTCAGTAGTTGGGGCTGTCCTGCATGTTTTCAACCCACCCATAGAGGGTGGGACCTCACTCACAGAATGAACACAAAGTGTCAGCCATCTTTTTTTTTGGAAGCTACGTTAGCAGGCTATTGTTCTGTGGAGAAAGCTGAGTAGTAAGGGTTACCATCCTCTTTTCTCTGACTTCCTCTTTTAATCTAACTGAATTCATTCTGATTGGTGAATCTGAATGTAGTACATGAGCACTAACCAAGTTATCTGTTGATGTGTGTTTTAACATTGCTAACAAAATTCCAGATCCTCTGTGAGAGATACGAGACTGGTGCGTCTCACTCGTAATCACGCCACTGGCCTCGTGCCGTTCTCCCGCGGTTCTAGCCTTTTCCTGCTCGCCATATTAAACATAATGAATGGCGACTGTAAAACACAATCATGGAGACTCACTAGTAACCTAGACTTGTTGTTTACCTACTGCGCTCTGTTACCAGTAGGCGTGGCCTCCTAGGGTAGCGAAGCAAGTGCATTCTGGGAGGTGTTGCCTTTCCTCCACATTAGCCAAAAATACATTTTCCTGCTTTTCTCAGTCTAGAAAGCTCAAAATTCCAAAATGGTTTCACATTTCTTCTAAATTACCCATTTTAAATACACACTCATCTTTCCGGGGGTGAAGTACCCCTTTAACCTTACTAACTATTAATAACCAATTATTAAGAGTTTGAGGCAAAAGTCATAGTTAATAACTGTTAACTGTGTGAATGGGACCCTAATCTAAAGTGTGACCAGATTGGTATTTCAAATAAACACTTTTTTTTTTTTACTTTCTATTCATTAAAGAATCATAAAATATGTATAACAATTTCCACAAAAATATTAAACTGTGACATTGATAATAATTGGTAATGTTACTTGAGCACCAGATCAAATCAGCATATTAGAATGATTTCTAAAGGTTAATGTAACACTGAAGATGTAATAGCTGTAATAACAAATTACTTCTTTGAAAAAAAAAAGTTTACCCCACACCTTTGAACAATAATGATAAAAATGTATATATAAATTTTATATATACAATATAAACAATTGTGTGTCGTATTATAAATTGTATATAAACTTGTGTCATTTGTTTTTTTCATCTTCCTTTTTATAATTACCTTCCCTCTGCCTGCATGACTTTATGCTTTCAGTATCTAAGCAGATTCAAGTGCATGTCAACTGTTGGAAGGACAACAATGAGAAACCGGCAATTTTCTATTCACTAAAATTCTTGCATCGTTTTTGTTATACAGATGTGACATTCTGTCGGCAGAACGATTTGAAAGAGAAATGAATGTGTTTTGAGAAATTGCAATGTGTGACTACCAGAGATGTGTGATGAGCTGCTGTGTGAACACGTTGCTGGCTTCTTTTGCTTTGCCTCCATCTTTCATTGCTGTGCTCTCAATCCTGTTGTGCACTACCTTTAAAAAACTGAGCTTTTTAAAAAATTAACAAGTAATTTAAACAAATGTTTTTTTTATGAAAAGGTAAATAATACTTTCATAAATATGCTGATTAATTAACTATATTAATTATTACTTTTAAATATTATTTACACATGTTGAAAATGAACAAGTTGGAAATAAAGAGATAAAGTAAATCCATTGCTCAGTGAGGATTTGTTAGCGTTACCTAGCAGACATCTAATAGAGGTTATTTTTCATATTTTGTGACCATTTTTATATCGGTTTCTATTTTTATCAGGCTGAATGGAACATTTTTACACAAATTATGAATCAAATCATGCTAATACTTACTGATCGTCGTGCTTCTGTTTTCATATCACCTTCTGAAGAATTATATTTGTAAGGATATGACTTTTTTTGTTAGATAAAGGAAAATTGCATAAGACTACTGATAGAAAAATGGAGATTATGAACACAGTAAAACCATATAAATTGATAAACAATCAAAACTATATTCCCAAGAAACATGTTTTGTTTAAAAGAGTGAAGAAAAATAAAGTAACCTGAATATTTTCCATTAGAAGCACCAATGCAACATCTGCTCGAACCAAAGTAGTGAATTATTTTTAAAATTCACCCTATGTTTAATTTAAAAACACTATGATTTCCATCTTTGGACATATGGTAGGAATAGGGACAAATATATACTGCATAACAGCAACGACCCATCTGGCTCCTAATATATGGATTGAGAGAGCAGGAGAGAAACTGCTTTTTCTTCTCTTTCTTCTGCAATGAAAACGGGGGAATGGTTATTATATCTGAACCTCACATATTCCAAAAAAAAAAAAAAAAGAAAAAAATTGTCAGATTTGTCTCTTTCAAATGACATTCCTATTAGAAGCTAATAAAAGTTGTTGGCTGAATGGGGCCAAGTCACATCAATGCAGTGATTTATCCACTGAGATGAGACACAAAGCCAAAGAGAATATTTCTATGCTCTCCATAAGGACCCCCCACCCCCCTAAAGACTCACCCATTTTGCTCTTATCACAGCAGACTGCAGCTTCTTGGGATCCTAATCGATAGAGTAAATGCCAAAATTGGGGTTTGGAGGGTCTGAGCCCAGCTGTGACTGATGCCTTTATCTGTCCAGCAGATGCTGTCTCTATCTCAGTAGAGGCCAGGGAGTTAACAGCATTACCTTCCTCATGGCCCGATCCACATGTCTGCTCGTCCAAAAGAAACCATGCTTATTTCTTTGGACTCACACAGGGGGCTTTGTGTTGTGTTCCACTGTTCACCGCTACATCAAATATCACACACGCCAGTGGAAGAACATGCCAGCAAATATGTTTTTGCTGTATACAACCATTTTAAATGCTCTGTAAAAAGAACACAGCATCACTTTTACTGTTATGAGAGATGCATTCATGAGCACTGCACACTCTCTGCAGAAGGTGGAGTTGTTTGTCAGAGCCTATGGAATTATTAGTACAAGTATACCAGTGCTGTTCAAAGTCAATTAATGGTATATGCTTTATTTAAATCACTTTAATTGGCCCACCAGGAAAGGCACCTAATTATCCTCTAAGATGAGCAAAGGAGAGTTCTTATAAAGCGCATAGATTATATGCTTCTCTTCATTATACCTGTAGTGCTAATAGACGTGCTATTGCATTCATTCAGTGCGAAAAAACAAACAAAAATAACGAGTTTATTCGACTATTTCTTTTCTTCCTTGTAGGCCAGAAACGAGATTTCCTTAGATTTCCACGACGCATGCGCGAGAATTGCGATCTGAAGTAGTGTAAAGCAGATCGCAATTCTCGCGCATGCGTCGTGGAAATCTAAGGAAATCTCGTTTCTGGCCTACAAGGAAGAAAAGAAATAGTCGAATAAACTCGTTATTTTTGTTTGTTTTTTCGCACAAAAAGTATTCGCGTCGCTTGATAAACATATACTGTAGTTGAGCCACGGTAGTCACTTGGGATATTTAAACATTTTCTTCATTGACTTTCTGGGCCGTCAAGAGGCAGTCCCTTAGGAGCCAATGTGGTAGTTATACAGCTCTCAAATTTAATCAAAAATATCTTCATTTGTGTTCCGAAGACGAACGAAGGTCTTACGGGGTTGGTACAGCATGGGGGTGAGTAATTAATGACTTAATTTTCATTTTTGGGGGAACTAACCCTTTAAGTGTTGCAAATAATGCATAAAAATAATTTAATTTTGCCTATTTAAATATAGTCACCAGTTCTTCATAAGCTTTAATCATAGGTCACCGTGATTTTGCCAAGTTAGGCATGTTCCTCCATATTTTGTTGATCCTGGAACAAGAATCCTGTCTGAAAATAGTCCTAACCCTATGCCTACCCCTACCTGACTCAGACCTTAAATCAGAGGGAAATGATAGGTGAATAACATTGATGTAGAAGCACCAAGGTTGTAAGCCTAAACTTGACATTAACTGTAAATGTGTTCCTCAAATCTGATTGGTGTATTCCAATGTTGTTCTGGGATTGACAAAGATGTTTATCCAGGAACATGCTGTACTTGGTAAAATCCCATTCACCAATCAGGTCTTATTCTTCTTCTTTTTTTTTCTTTTTATTCACAGAAACATCAAAGTGAGGCAACTCAATAAACACCAAACTTATCAAACACAGATTTCCCGTAGGCTTCATCTGTGATGTGTTTAAACCGGTAACACCCTGACCTACCCTGGCATCTGCTGCTTAATGAACAGACCCCCTGTCAGTGGCCGTCTGCCTGAATCCCCTGGGCCGCTCACCTCCGCGTGGCTGATGGCTACCTGTGACATGCACTGGGACCTGGACCATGCATTATGCATAGCCAGCCCCCCAGTGAGCAGGGAAGTGAGGAGAATGCCCAGAGAGAGCAGACACTGGCTGACTGGAGGCCTTGTTACACAGCCTCTCTCTGAGATGTCCTCATTCAGCCTGTGCTCTGCAGCAGATGTCCAAGGCCAGAGCTAGCTGTTGAATGATGTCTCTCCCTCTTTTTCCCCCTCTCTTTCTCTCTCTCTCTCTGTCTCTCTCTCTCTCTCTCATGAACATGAAACATGAAACATGAACATGAAAACATGATTTTATTTTTTATTCTCATATGAAAAAATTGGAAAACTTTGAAGATATGTGGAGTGTACAAAGAATGTTGTGCTGGATTGAAAATGACACATTGCACTTTATTGAAGAATTTGAGTAGGTCAAGGTGATTTCTTGATTTCTTGCTAATGTAGTGTTTATATATATATATATATATATATATATATATATATATATATATTTTTTTTTTTTAATGTTGTGTAGTTAATTAATAAAGGTGTCTTAAAATCAAAAAAATCTCTCTCTCTCTCTCTCTCTCTCTCTCTCTCTCTCTCTCAAGCAGGGACCACGGTGGCTCGTTGTGTGCCGTGTAAGACAGGTGATTTGACGTTTCCATTGCATAGAAAGGTTAGATTCATGCTCTGTCCTCTTTCTTGTTGCCTAAATTTCTGCCTTCTCTCTTTTCTCCAGCTTACACAAGTAAATGCATGCCTGTGTATAAACATTATGTGTGTATGGTGTTTGCATGCTGCTACATTTCTGGAAATCAAATTTCTTACATCTGGATAGAATAACATATTAACAGTAGGAAACTATTATTCAGTTTGTTAGTTGGTTGATGCAGCATGACACATCCATATTTATGAAACATTTGACTGGTTATTGAATAAATGAAGATGAGCATTTTATTTACCTGGAACATTATTGAAATGAACTGGATATTTGCATGAAGAGCTTTGATTTGTACTGCTGTAGGGAGCTCAAAAGTGTAGAGGTTTTCATAGTTGTTGGTGTTTCTCAAGGGTAATGTGATCTTTTTTACAAATGCTGAGTGAAGGAGTGTAATCAATTTTACCAAGCTTAAATTGTATATATTATACATTTTCTGTTAATAGTTTGATTTAATAGTCCTAACAATGTAAAGTGATGTAATCAAGTAAAAAGAAATAACATATTTCCTTAATGCCTTGAATAAACATACTAATCATTATTGTAATTTTATTTTTTGTAAACTTTTAGATTTTTAAAAAAAAATATTTTATAATAATCACAATTTTAAAATATTCTAAAAATATATATAGTTTTATAATGATATAAGTATTTTTGTGGTTACTCAATTTGACCTGAACTAGCAAAGGCCAAAACATCTCATATTTATTACAATAATAATAACAACAACAGCAGTAAAATATATAAATAAATACATATTTTCTGTTTATTACAGACTCTGGATTGCTCAGACTTTTCTTTTACATGTTAAAAGCGTTAATCATAGATGTGTCTTCAAGTTAATATAATTATGTGTGTCTTTTTGAATAACTTAGATCTGGACCAATAAAAAATAATCACATCATTGACCCATAAATCAATGGTTCTCTCTGTAATGCATAGTCACCCTCTATTTAAATGACCTTTCATTTATGATTTTGTTGTAAAAGCTGTAATTGTTCTCATAATTCTCGTAACAATTAAAACAACCCGGTCTCATCCCAAGACGTCATATAACTGACGTTTTGGGACGTCTTTTGACCATACGTCAATATTCGCCTTTTTAGGGCCCCCTTAAACGTCGGTAGATGAGGTTATGGGATCCTAACTCTACCCCATACCTAAACCTAACCCTAAACCTAACCCGTCACCTAACGGACGTTAAAGGTAAAGCGTCAGTTGTATGACGGCCCGGGATCGCCATCTACCGACGTTTAAGGGGGCCCTAAAAAGGCGGATATTGACGTATGGTCAAAATACGTCCCAAAACGTCAGTTATATGACTTTTTGGGATGAGACTGTGTTAATTAAAACATGAAGTGAATGTAATATTCTCAATTCTTGGGAGTAAATTGCAATATCTCTTCATTTATGCATGTTAAAGCAAGTACATTTGTCGAATGTAGTAAACACTCAGATTAAATACAGTCATGGATAGTCAATGCCGTCATGGAAAGCAAATAAGGTGTGGAGAATAAGCTTTCCTTATTATACCATTGGGGTAATTTCCAACCATTTCTGTCTTGACAGAGGAGCTCAGTTATAAAAGTTAAATTTGTATACATTTAAGAGTATTTTATTGTGCTCTCTCTCTCTCTCTCTCTCTCTCTCTCTCTCTCTCTCTCTCTCTCTCTCTCTCTCTCTCTCTCTCTCTCTCTCTCATCTCTCACATACCCTTTAAGAGCAGGTGCGCATGTTGCATGACCGATTGTTATTATAACAGTATATTTTACCAGGCACGCACCAGGAGCGTTCACAGCCGAGGAGACCACGTACTTGTCAGGGCAGTAAAAGACAGAGAAGTAACGTTGTATGGGGATGGAGAAACCCTCCCACATCAGCGTCGGTTAAACATTATATGTTTATGTTTCTTGCCACTATTGGGCAAACAGGTCTGATCCTTCAATACTACAATTAGCCTTAAAAAAATGGGTAATTAAGTTTTTTCATCTTCATGTAAACCACAATGATTCCCTCATGTGTTCATATTTTTCCTTGTTATAATGATTTGCAAAAATAAAAACTGCTGCATCTGTGTTGATGAGAGAATCAAAATGTGTGTGCATTGTCCACCCGCTACATTATGGCCAAGCATGCCCGTTTAAAATAGCATTATGAACAACGCGCAACTTTAGACCAGGTTTTTTTCTGGTCAGTGGCGCAATTGATTTTTGGAAGTGTAAAATAGCACTAGAGAATGTTTGCGCCGAAACACGCCTCCTTTTTGCGCCGATCCGCCCAGGGAGCGCAAGTTCATTTCCTAGTTTACCGACGTCCGTCTGTAGACCCGCTATGCGCGGGTGTAAAAAAGGAATGAGACATGCATTTGTGTATAAAGTCATTTGCGCCGGGTGCAACATAGAGCCCCATTGTGTTTATAAACTGGCTCACACAAACAAAATAAAGTAACTGAAAAAGAACACAAAATCAGGTTTAATATGTGATAGTATATTTTTTATCCTTGAGAATGATCGCCTATAAAACCATAAGTTCTGAAATGCACATACATTGAATAAGATAAATAAATCCCATGAAGTAAATAACAGATTCAAAGGTTCAGGTCCTTTCAGCTCTTATAGAAAAAGCACTTATACCCACAAAAGAAAACTGAAGAGTATTGAATCAGATCAAATAAGGCTCTTCATGTCTTTGTAACTCTATACATGAATCTTCCTGAGTAAAATGGATCTGGATGAAAGAATGTTAGTGTAATGATTGTGATCGCTGATGTAAAACTTGAGGACTGTGAAGACAGCTGGGGTAACTGTCCATGAAAATGGCTTATTTTGTTATCTGTACACAATGAAAATGCTTTGATCGCAGCTCAGAGTTGAAGTACTTTCAGCATGAGTTCATGAAGGACCTATACACACACAAAATGAAACACAATATACACCTTGGAGAAGAAATCTATTGTCCTGTGATTCATTCATGCACGTAACTCTTAATGGTTGAGAGTTCTTTGTATGCAGTGCACCCATACCCTGCACTCTTACTACTACTACAAAAACTACTACTTTATTCAGCAATGTATTCTCTTCCGGTTCTGTTGTCAAGCTGCATTCAGTTCAGTTCGATGCTTCAAAACATTGTAACTAACCCACTTTTTTCACATGGACTACTTTGATGTCTTTATTTCCTTTCTGGACAAGGACAGTATATCGTACATACATTTTCAATGGAGGGACAGAAACAGCCCTCGGACTAAATCTGAAATACCTTAAACTACGTTCTGAAGATGAACGGACGGCTTACAGGCTTGGAACGACATGAGGGTGAGTCATTAATGACATAATTTTTAATTTTTGGGTAAACTAACCCTTTAACTAATTTGAGTTGGGTTCTTCTCTCACGGCAATGTTTCCATATGTGCATATTTGATTGCTAAACATTTATTTATTAAGGTTCTGTACTTCACTCGTGTCCCAAAATCCATGTAAAACAGCATCCAAGTTTGGAATAATACCCGTGAGATGATAGGGCAGTGGTCATGGTGAACACTCTATTGTACAATCGAAAATTTAAGTTATTTGCAGAAGTTACTGATTAGAAAAAAAAATAATGATTCTTTTGGGGGAAAAAGTAGCGATTCTTTTTGGGAAAAAAGTATCTTAAAAAATTTTAATTTTCTAAAAAAGTACCGATTATTTTTGAAAAAGTAGTGATTCTTTTGGAAAAGTAGCTATTCTTTTGGAAAAGTTTTATTTATTACAAAATAAATACATTACAGTGTTATTATACATTTATTACAATGTAATTATATATTTATTTATAAAAATGTTATATTTTTTTACATTATGATTATACATTTGTTACATTTCTTTTTGAAAAAAGTAGCGATTCATTTTTGAAAAGTAGCGATTCTTTTAGAAAAAAAGTGTAAAAATGTACATTATTACAGTGTAAATATGTTTATTACAATATAAATACATTACAGTGCTATTATAAATTTATTACAATGCAATTATACATTTATTATGTATAAAAATGTTATCCATTTTTTACATTATTAACATTATTTTGGTACATTATAGAAAAAAATTGCGATTTTGAAATAGCTTTTAAATTTTTTGAAAAAAGTGGTGTAAAAATGTTATACATTTGTTATGTCATTATACATTTCTACAATATAATTATACATTTATTACATTGTTATTATACATTATTACAGTGTTATTATACATTTAATACAATGTAATTATACTTAATATTTATAAAAAGTTATTTTTTACATTATTATGATTATACATTTGTTACATTTCTTTTTGAAATGTAGTGTTACATTTGTTACATTTCTTTTTGAAAAAAGTAGCGATTCATTTTTGAAAAAGTAGCGTTTCATTTTTGTAAAAGTAGCAATTCTTTTTGAAAAAAGTAGTGATTCTATTTGAAAAAAGTAGTGATTATTTTTGAAAAAGTAGCGATTCTTTTAGAAAAAGTGTAAAAATGTGCTTATACATTTGTTACAGTGTTATTATACATTTATTACAATGTATTTATACTTTTTACAGTGTTATACATTTAACATTATTATTTTTTTTACATTAGTTTTTACATTGTAGAAAAAAGTAGCGATTTTGAATTATGATATCCATTACACGAGAGTAGATGTTAAAACTTCATGCTGATTTATACTTGGCTTTCGCCAAGGTAAGCTAAGACGTAGCTTTACAGTAAACTATGCTTCTCCATCCATTTACGCTTCTTTTCATACGGTAGTGTGACTCCCCTTCTGTCTGGCATTAACGGCTGCAGTGTACTTGCCGCGTCAGCGCACACGACGGCTGCAACTACAGTGTGGTCTCCCTAGTGGACCACCACGACAACCGTCTGGATTGAGCAGAGTAGGGGACATCTCTAGGGTCTTCAAGTGGCAACCTTTCGTCCTCAGTGTTTCGTCAACTAGCCCACGACACCTCAAGAGGGCTCGACAGTGACCCTGGCGTCCCAGAGTCACCCCACTCCGTCCCCCACTCAACTCAGCCCAGCTTACTGACCCCTACAGAGACCTAACCACAATCAAACACAACCCAACTATATGCGCCAACCCGTTTGATAATGGCTGTCGAGCCCCACTGGTGCGTTATAAAGCACTTTCAGTGGCAAACGGTTCCGTATGGCATACCACCTACCGCAAACCACAATATCTGGCCAACCACCGTCATTCGAACAATATACACAGGAACGTAATGACTGTAATTTCATTGCAACCTATGCAAACAGACTCTTCAAGAATTCTACGAAACCGTAGCGTTGCGGCCTGTACGTAGCCAGCTAAAATCTTTCCGTCTCAACCACGGCCAGTTGCTGCTCCTTTCTGCTGCCTCAGATAAGTTCTTTACTGTGCGACGCAACTCTTGGCCACTGAATCTGACGTCTATGAGGAACCGGGTTGTACAGTGTGCCACAAAACCTCGACAACCCATTTCCACTGGATAAACTTGGACTCTCCATCCTCGCTGCTCTGCGTCAGTGGCCAGATGCGCATACTGCAATTTCTTCCTCTCATATGCGTCATCTACCACATCCTCCCATGGCACTGTTAGCTCTATCAGCTGAACAATGCGTGCTGATCCAGACCACAAAACAAAATCTGGTCGTAAGTTAGTGGTAGCAATCTCAGCTGGAAAAATAAGCCGTTGATCAAGATCAGTCAGCATCTTCCAGTCCCTAGCAGTTTCCAGTTGTCCTGGACAAGAACTAGTGATAACACCTTTTCTTGGTGGTTGCTCGCCTGGGCGGAGGAATATTGTCTTCTGCGTGTAATGTTTTGCAGGCGGCAACTTATTGGTCAAACTGTGCTTGCCCTCCAATGCTAAAGCCAAACATCGCAGTACTTGGTCATGGCGCCAAGTAAACCGACCTTGGCTAAGGCTCTAAGTCCTTACATCCTGTCAGAATATGCCTTAATGTGGCATGTGATGAACACAAAGGACAAGAGGGATCCTCTCCTACCCACAGGTTTAGGTTCTGTGGGGATGGGATGACATGACCTTATAAGGAAACTGATCCTACTCACTTCCATTGACCAAAGGTCTTGCCAGCCCAACTTGCATTGTTCCACACTCTCCCATCGCGTAGTAGAAAAAGTAGTGATTCACTTTTGAAAAAATAGCAATTCATTTTGAAAAAAGTATTGATTCACTTTTGAAGTAGCGATTCTTTTTGAAAAAGTAGCATTTTTTTACCGATTTAACGGAATCTGTTAGTCAGCTACACAGTTTAATTCTAAAATTATATTTTTTCTCTGGTGCACTTAACGTTATCATTTTCTCAGAACTTAGGCTCCTGTGTAATAGTAACCTAGGCTATTAGGCAACTCAAACATGCCAAATCAACAATTACTAAAAACACACAAAAATGATTTTGCACGGACATTGCAGTAGTTGTACAAATTGCAGCAGAATCACAGTGGCTTTGAAACACTGTTTGCAAGACATGTGAATCCTGATTCAAGTGTTTACATTCTCTTTTCCATAATTCCACATTCTCTGCCATGACACAGCATTAGCACAGTGCTGTTAAATTATGTATACAGTGAATACAAGCATGAGTGAGGTTCTGTGATATAGAGATAGGACCAGTTATTTTCATAACCAAGAAAAGGTTTCTTTTATGCTTGTTTCTGCAGTCTAATGTGGAATGGAAAGCAGGAAGCATCTTAATAAGATTGAGAATTAGCTCTGTGCCACCAGGGTGAGAGATGCCATCTAAAACATTGTGCAGAGGAACATTTTCATTTCATTGTGCTCACCCACTGTTTATCTCATTTTAATTGACTTGTGTTCACAATCACTGGACCCTAATAAACTGCGAAGTTGGATTCTTAGATCCATTGAGTTATGGATAGCAGTAGATAAATTACTAGGTTTTCACCATTTCAGGCAAAATAAACGTTCAGAGATTCATAGATATTGCTAATAATGAGTAACAAACCATCTAAATTATTTAGGCTTGGTGTTAAATGTCATTTTAATGGTTTCTTAGTGAGCCCTATGCATTAAGCAGGTCTGACTTAAAGTATTTGGCTTTGTCAGTTTAGTCTCAATATATTTTAGATGTGTGACAAGAGGATTTGGTTTAATCGATGAGTTTGCATTTATCTTTGATTGAATGATCAAAATATCACATTCTTCAGCCAAAATGTCAAAAACTGTCCTAGCTTGAGTGTAAATATTCATGTTCAATGTTGATGTTACTGTTTCCTTTTGACAAAGAGAGCATTGTTATAGTGTAGGTTATAGTGTAGACTATACTGCTACAAATATATAATGTCCGGTGAGTCATCTTTCAGTTGAACATCTTTCAACTTGTCAACTGACATTCAATCTGAAAGATCGCATTGTTAGTCAGTAATGTAGGAGCCCAATAACTAATACATTGTCCATTTCATATTTCAATGCAGTTTCATTAATAATAATGTGTTTTCAAACAATGCAGACTTTTGGTGGTAAAATTGAGTTAGTCGCCCCTGTGTGTATCAGCATATCTGACACTCTAATTCAATAGTGCCCCCATTTCCGCTGCTCTCCCAGACCTTGTCACTTCAGATGAATCTCTGACAGCCTTGAGATCTGACAAGCCACCCATCTGCACTGCTGAGAAGCTAAAGTTTAAGACTGTTATCTTTCACTTTATCACAAAATCAAGGTGTGATTTCAAGAGCAGAGACGTAGCACAGTTATTATGTTTAGATATTTCATCACAGATTGATGGTTTGTTTTTTACACTGTATATTATTAGAATCATTCACCAATGAACAATGGCAATGGTCTGATGTCTAATTAATGCTTTGTGCCACTTTAACCGCCTCAGACCTGAATCCAGAGTTTTGAGAAGATTGGAGAAACTTAATTTTTCGCCCGAAAACGAAAAAAAACGAAAGGGGTAACACTGTCGTTTTTTTTTTTCGGGTCGAAATTTTGAATTTTGATATCTCAGCTCTGGAAGGGTCTAGAGTCTCCATTTTTGCACTCAGGTCAAAGTCTCACAGCCCTCCATCATAATCCAGAGTTTTGAGAAGATTGGAGAAACTTAATTTTTCGCCCAAAAATGAAAAAAAAAACGAAAGGGTAACACTGTCGTTTTTTTTTCGGGTCGAAATTTTGAGTTTCGATATCTCGGCTCTGGAAGGGTCTAGAGCCTCCATTTTTGCACTCAGGTCAAAGTCTCACAGCCTTCTATCATAATCCAGAGTTTTGAGAAGATTGGAGAAACTTAATTTTTTGCCCAGAAATGAAAAAAAAAAACGAAAGGGGTAACACTGTCGTTTTTTTTTTCGGGTCGAAATTTTGAATTTTGATATCTCAGCTCTGGAAGGGTCTAGAGTCTCCATTTTTGCACTCAGGTCAAAGTCTCGTGGTCCTCTATCAGAATCCAGAGTTTTGAGAAGATTGGAGAAACTTAATTTTTTGCCCAAAATGAAAAAAAAAACGAAAGGGGTAACACTGTCGTTTTTTTTTTTCGGGTCGAAATTTTGAATTTTGATATCTCAGCTCTGGAAGGGTCTAGAGTCTCCATTTTTGCACTCAGGTCAAAGTCTCACAGCCCTCTATCATAATCCAGAGTTTTGAGAAGATTGGAGAAACTTAATTTTTCGCCCGAAAACGAAAAAAAACGAAAGGGGTAACACTGTCGTTTTTTTTTCGGGTCGAAATTTTGAATTTTGATATCTCAGCTCTGGAAGGGTCTAGAGTCTCCATTTTTGCACTCAGGTCAAAGTCTCATGGCCCTCTATCAGAATCCAGAGTTTTGAGAAGATTGGAGAAACTTAATTTTTCGCCCAAAAATGAAAAAAAAAAAAAACGAAAGGGGTAACACTGTCGTTTTTTTTTTCGGGTCGAAATTTTGAGTTTCGATATCTCGGCTCTGGAAGGGTCTAGAGCCTCCATTTTTGCACTCAGGTCAAAGTCTCACAGCCCTCGATCATAATCCAGAGTTTTGAGAAGATTGGAGAAACTTAATTTTTCGCCCAAAAATGAAAAAAACGAAAGGGGTAACACTGTCGTTTTTTTTTTCGGGTCGAAATTTTGAATTTTGATATCTCAGCTCTGGAAGGGTCTAGAGTCTCCATTTTTGCACTCAGGTCAAAGTCTCACAGCCCTCTATCATAATCCAGAGTTTTGAGAAGATTGGAGAAACTTAATTTTTCGCCGAAAATGAAAAAAAACGAAAGGGGTAACTGTCGTTTTTTTTTCGGGTCGAAATTTTGAATTTTGATATCTCAGCTCTGGAAGGGTCTAGAGCCTCCATTTTTGCACTCAGGTCAAAGTCTCACAGCCCTCTATCAGAATCCAGAGTTTTGAGAAGATTGGAGAAACTTAATTTTTCCCCGAAAATGAAAAAAAAACGAAAGGGGTAACACTGTCGTTTTTTTTTTCGGGTCGAAATTTTGAGTTTCGATATCTCAGCTCTGGAAGGGTCTAGAGCCTCCATTTTTGCACTCAGGTCAAAGTCTCACAGCCCTCTATCATAATCCAGAGTTTTGAGAAGATTGGAGAAACTTAATTTTTCGCCCAAAAACGAAAAAAAACGAAAGGGGTAACACTGTCGTTTTTTTTTTTCGGGTCGAAATTTTGAATTTTGATATCTCAGCTCTGGAAGGGTCTAGAGCCTCCATTTTTGCACTCAGGTCAAAGTCTCACAGCCCTCTATCATAATCCAGAGTTTTGAGAAGATTGGAGAAACTTAATTTTTCGCCCAAAAATGAAAAAAAACGAAAGGGGTAACACTGTCGTTTTTTTTTCGGGTCGAAATTTTGAATTTTGATATCTCAGCTCTGGAAGGGTCTAGAGCCTCCATTTTTGCACTCAGGTCAAAGTCTCACAGCCCTCTATCATAATCCAGAGTTTTGAGAAGATTGGAGAAACTTAATTTTTCGCCCAAAAATGAAAAAAAACGAAAGGGGTAACACTGTCGTTTTTTTTTCGGGTCGAAATTTTGAATTTCGATATCTCAGCTCTGGAAGGGTCTAGAGCCTCCATTTTTGCACTCAGGTCAAAGTCTCACAGCCCTCTATCATAATCCAGAGTTTTGAGAAGATTGGAGAAACTTAATTTTTCGCCCGAAAATGAAAAAAAAACGAAAGGGGTAACACTGTCGTTTTTTTTTCGGGTCGAAATTTTGAATTTTGATATCTCAGCTCTGGAAGGGTCTAGAGCCTCCATTTTTGCACTCAGGTCAAAGTCTCACAGCCCTCTATCATAATCCAGAGTTTTGAGAAGATTGGAGAAACTTAATTTTTCGCCCGAAAATGAAAAAAAACGAAAGGGGTAACACTGTCGTTTTTTTTTTCGGGTCGAAATTTTGAATTTTGATATCTCAGCTCTGGAAGGGTCTAGAGCCTCCATTTTTGCACTCAGGTCAAAGTCTCACAGCCCTCTATCATAATCCAGAGTTTTGAGAAGATTGGAGAAACTTAATTTTTCGCCCAAAAATGAAAAAAAACGAAAGGGGTAACACTGTCGTTTTTTTTTCGGGTCGAAATTTTGAATTTCGATATCTCAGCTCTGGAAGGGTCTAGAGCCTCCATTTTTGCACTCAGGTCAAAGTCTCACAGCCCTCTATCATAATCCAGAGTTTTGAGAAGATTGGAGAAACTTAATTTTTCGCCCAAAAATGAAAAAAAACGAAAGGGGTAACACTGTCGTTTTTTTTTCGGGTCGAAATTTTGAATTTTGATATCTCAGCTCTGGAAGGGTCTAGAGCCTCCATTTTTGCACTCAGGTCAAAGTCTCACAGCCCTCTATCATAATCCAGAGTTTTGAGAAGATTGGAGAAACTTAATTTTTCGCCCAAAAATGAAAAAAAACGAAAGGGGTAACACTGTCGTTTTTTTTTTCGGGTCGAAATTTTGAATTTTGATATCTCAGCTCTGGAAGGGTCTAGAGCCTCCATTTTTGCACTCAGGTCAAAGTCTCACAGCCCTCTATCATAATCCAGAGTTTTGAGAAGATTGGAGAAACTTAATTTTTCGCCCAAAAATGAAAAAAAACGAAAGGGGTAACACTGTCGTTTTTTTTTCGGGTCGAAATTTTGAATTTTGATATCTCAGCTCTGGAAGGGTCTAGAGCCTCCATTTTTGCACTCAGGTCAAAGTCTCACAGCCCTCTATCATAATCCAGAGTTTTGAGAAGATTGGAGAAACTTAATTTTTCGCCCAAAAATGAAAAAAAACGAAAGGGGTAACACTGTCGTTTTTTTTTCGGGTCGAAATTTTGAATTTCGATATCTCAGCTCTGGAAGGGTCTAGAGCCTCCATTTTTGCACTCAGGTCAAAGTCTCACAGCCCTCTATCATAATCCAGAGTTTTGAGAAGATTGGAGAAACTTAATTTTTCGCCCAAAAATGAAAAAAAACGAAAGGGGTAACACTGTCGTTTTTTTTTCGGGTCGAAATTTTGAATTTTGATATCTCAGCTCTGGAAGGGTCTAGAGCCTCCATTTTTGCACTCAGGTCAAAGTCTCACAGCCCTCTATCATAATCCAGAGTTTTGAGAAGATTGGAGAAACTTAATTTTTCGCCCAAAAATGAAAAAAAACGAAAGGGGTAACACTGTCGTTTTTTTTTCGGGTCGAAATTTTGAATTTTGATATCTCAGCTCTGGAAGGGTCTAGAGCCTCCATTTTTGCACTCAGGTCAAAGTCTCACAGCCCTCTATCATAATCCAGAGTTTTGAGAAGATTGGAGAAACTTAATTTTTCGCCCAAAAATGAAAAAAAACGAAAGGGGTAACACTGTCGTTTTTTTTTCGGGTCGAAATTTTGAATTTTGATATCTCAGCTCTGGAAGGGTCTAGAGCCTCCATTTTTGCACTCAGGTCAAAGTCTCACAGCCCTCTATCATAATCCAGAGTTTTGAGAAGATTGGAGAAACTTAATTTTTCGCCCAAAAATGAAAAAAAACGAAAGGGGTAACACTGTCGTTTTTTTTTCGGGTCGAAATTTTGAATTTTGATATCTCAGCTCTGGAAGGGTCTAGAGCCTCCATTTTTGCACTCAGGTCAAAGTCTCACAGCCCTCTATCATAATCCAGAGTTTTGAGAAGATTGGAGAAACTTAATTTTTCGCCCAAAAATGAAAAAAAACGAAAGGGGTAACACTGTCGTTTTTTTTTCGGGTCGAAATTTTGAATTTCGATATCTCAGCTCTGGAAGGGTCTAGAGCCTCCATTTTTGCACTCAGGTCAAAGTCTCACAGCCCTCTATCATAATCCAGAGTTTTGAGAAGATTGGAGAAACTTAATTTTTCGCCCAAAAATGAAAAAAAACGAAAGGGGTAACACTGTCGTTTTTTTTTCGGGTCGAAATTTTGAATTTTGATATCTCAGCTCTGGAAGGGTCTAGAGCCTCCATTTTTGCACTCAGGTCAAAGTCTCACAGCCCTCTATCATAATCCAGAGTTTTGAGAAGATTGGAGAAACTTAATTTTTCGCCCAAAAATGAAAAAAAACGAAAGGGGTAACACTGTCGTTTTTTTTTTCGGGTCGAAATTTTGAATTTTGATATCTCAGCTCTGGAAGGGTCTAGAGCCTCCATTTTTGCACTCAGGTCAAAGTCTCACAGCCCTCTATCATAATCCAGAGTTTTGAGAAGATTGGAGAAACTTAATTTTTCGCCCAAAAATGAAAAAAAACGAAAGGGGTAACACTGTCGTTTTTTTTTCGGGTCGAAATTTTGAATTTTGATATCTCAGCTCTGGAAGGGTCTAGAGCCTCCATTTTTGCACTCAGGTCAAAGTCTCACAGCCCTCTATCATAATCCAGAGTTTTGAGAAGATTGGAGAAACTTAATTTTTCGCCCAAAAATGAAAAAAAACGAAAGGGGTAACACTGTCGTTTTTTTTTCGGGTCGAAATTTTGAATTTCGATATCTCAGCTCTGGAAGGGTCTAGAGCCTCCATTTTTGCACTCAGGTCAAAGTCTCACAGCCCTCTATCATAATCCAGAGTTTTGAGAAGATTGGAGAAACTTAATTTTTCGCCCAAAAATGAAAAAAAACGAAAGGGGTAACACTGTCGTTTTTTTTTTCGGGTCGAAATTTTGAATTTTGATATCTCAGCTCTGGAAGGGTCTAGAGCCTCCATTTTTGCACTCAGGTCAAAGTCTCACAGCCCTCTATCATAATCCAGAGTTTTGAGAAGATTGGAGAAACTTAATTTTTCGCCCAAAAATGAAAAAAAACGAAAGGGGTAACACTGTCGTTTTTTTTTCGGGTCGAAATTTTGAATTTCGATATCTCAGCTCTGGAAGGGTCTAGAGCCTCCATTTTTGCACTCAGGTCAAAGTCTCACAGCCCTCTATCATAATCCAGAGTTTTGAGAAGATTGGAGAAACTTAATTTTTCGCCCAAAAATGAAAAAAAACGAAAGGGGTAACACTGTCGTTTTTTTTTCGGGTCGAAATTTTGAATTTCGATATCTCAGCTCTGGAAGGGTCTAGAGCCTCCATTTTTGCACTCAGGTCAAAGTCTCACAGCCCTCTATCATAATCCAGAGTTTTGAGAAGATTGGAGAAACTTAATTTTTCGCCCAAAAATGAAAAAAAACGAAAGGGGTAACACTGTCGTTTTTTTTTCGGGTCGAAATTTTGAATTTTGATATCTCAGCTCTGGAAGGGTCTAGAGCCTCCATTTTTGCACTCAGGTCAAAGTCTCACAGCCCTCTATCATAATCCAGAGTTTTGAGAAGATTGGAGAAACTTAATTTTTCGCCCAAAAATGAAAAAAAACGAAAGGGGTAACACTGTCGTTTTTTTTTCGGGTCGAAATTTTGAATTTTGATATCTCAGCTCTGGAAGGGTCTAGAGCCTCCATTTTTGCACTCAGGTCAAAGTCTCACAGCCCTCTATCATAATCCAGAGTTTTGAGAAGATTGGAGAAACTTAATTTTTCGCCCAAAAATGAAAAAAAACGAAAGGGGTAACACTGTCGTTTTTTTTTCGGGTCGAAATTTTGAATTTTGATATCTCAGCTCTGGAAGGGTCTAGAGCCTCCATTTTTGCACTCAGGTCAAAGTCTCACAGCCCTCTATCATAATCCAGAGTTTTGAGAAGATTGGAGAAACTTAATTTTTCGCCCAAAAATGAAAAAAAACGAAAGGGGTAACACTGTCGTTTTTTTTTCGGGTCGAAATTTTGAATTTCGATATCTCAGCTCTGGAAGGGTCTAGAGCCTCCATTTTTGCACTCAGGTCAAAGTCTCACAGCCCTCTATCATAATCCAGAGTTTTGAGAAGATTGGAGAAACTTAATTTTTCGCCCAAAAATGAAAAAAAACGAAAGGGGTAACACTGTCGTTTTTTTTTCGGGTCGAAATTTTGAATTTTGATATCTCAGCTCTGGAAGGGTCTAGAGCCTCCATTTTTGCACTCAGGTCAAAGTCTCACAGCCCTCTATCATAATCCAGAGTTTTGAGAAGATTGGAGAAACTTAATTTTTCGCCCAAAAATGAAAAAAAACGAAAGGGGTAACACTGTCGTTTTTTTTTCGGGTCGAAATTTTGAATTTCGATATCTCAGCTCTGGAAGGGTCTAGAGCCTCCATTTTTGCACTCAGGTCAAAGTCTCACAGCCCTCTATCATAATCCAGAGTTTTGAGAAGATTGGAGAAACTTAATTTTTCGCCCAAAAATGAAAAAAAACGAAAGGGGTAACACTGTCGTTTTTTTTTCGGGTCGAAATTTTGAATTTCGATATCTCAGCTCTGGAAGGGTCTAGAGCCTCCATTTTTGCACTCAGGTCAAAGTCTCACAGCCCTCTATCATAATCCAGAGTTTTGAGAAGATTGGAGAAACTTAATTTTTCGCCCAAAAATGAAAAAAAACGAAAGGGGTAACACTGTCGTTTTTTTTTCGGGTCGAAATTTTGAATTTTGATATCTCAGCTCTGGAAGGGTCTAGAGCCTCCATTTTTGCACTCAGGTCAAAGTCTCACAGCCCTCTATCATAATCCAGAGTTTTGAGAAGATTGGAGAAACTTAATTTTTCGCCCAAAAATGAAAAAAAACGAAAGGGGTAACACTGTCGTTTTTTTTTTCGGGTCGAAATTTTGAATTTTGATATCTCAGCTCTGGAAGGGTCTAGAGCCTCCATTTTTGCACTCAGGTCAAAGTCTCACAGCCCTCTATCATAATCCAGAGTTTTGAGAAGATTGGAGAAACTTAATTTTTCGCCCAAAAATGAAAAAAAACGAAAGGGGTAACACTGTCGTTTTTTTTTCGGGTCGAAATTTTGAATTTTGATATCTCAGCTCTGGAAGGGTCTAGAGCCTCCATTTTTGCACTCAGGTCAAAGTCTCACAGCCCTCTATCATAATCCAGAGTTTTGAGAAGATTGGAGAAACTTAATTTTTCGCCCAAAAATGAAAAAAAACGAAAGGGGTAACACTGTCGTTTTTTTTTCGGGTCGAAATTTTGAATTTTGATATCTCAGCTCTGGAAGGGTCTAGAGCCTCCATTTTTGCACTCAGGTCAAAGTCTCACAGCCCTCTATCATAATCCAGAGTTTTGAGAAGATTGGAGAAACTTAATTTTTCGCCCAAAAATGAAAAAAAACGAAAGGGGTAACACTGTCGTTTTTTTTTTCGGGTCGAAATTTTGAATTTTGATATCTCAGCTCTGGAAGGGTCTAGAGCCTCCATTTTTGCACTCAGGTCAAAGTCTCACAGCCCTCTATCATAATCCAGAGTTTTGAGAAGATTGGAGAAACTTAATTTTTCGCCCAAAAATGAAAAAAAAACGAAAGGGGTAACACTGTCGTTTTTTTTTCGGGTCGAAATTTTGAATTTTGATATCTCAGCTCTGGAAGGGTCTAGAGCCTCCATTTTTGCACTCAGGTCAAAGTCTCACAGCCCTCTATCATAATCCAGAGTTTTGAGAAGATTGGAGAAACTTAATTTTTCGCCCAAAAATGAAAAAAAACGAAAGGGGTAACACTGTCGTTTTTTTTTCGGGTCGAAATTTTGAATTTTGATATCTCAGCTCTGGAAGGGTCTAGAGCCTCCATTTTTGCACTCAGGTCAAAGTCTCACAGCCCTCTATCATAATCCAGAGTTTTGAGAAGATTGGAGAAACTTAATTTTTCGCCCAAAAATGAAAAAAAACGAAAGGGGTAACACTGTCGTTTTTTTTTCGGGTCGAAATTTTGAATTTTGATATCTCAGCTCTGGAAGGGTCTAGAGCCTCCATTTTTGCACTCAGGTCAAAGTCTCACAGCCCTCTATCATAATCCAGAGTTTTGAGAAGATTGGAGAAACTTAATTTTTCGCCCAAAAATGAAAAAAAACGAAAGGGGTAACACTGTCGTTTTTTTTTCGGGTCGAAATTTTGAATTTTGATATCTCAGCTCTGGAAGGGTCTAGAGCCTCCATTTTTGCACTCAGGTCAAAGTCTCACAGCCCTCTATCATAATCCAGAGTTTTGAGAAGATTGGAGAAACTTAATTTTTCGCCCAAAAATGAAAAAAAACGAAAGGGGTAACACTGTCGTTTTTTTTTCGGGTCGAAATTTTGAATTTTGATATCTCAGCTCTGGAAGGGTCTAGAGCCTCCATTTTTGCACTCAGGTCAAAGTCTCACAGCCCTCTATCATAATCCAGAGTTTTGAGAAGATTGGAGAAACTTAATTTTTCGCCCAAAAATGAAAAAAAACGAAAGGGGTAACACTGTCGTTTTTTTTTCGGGTCGAAATTTTGAATTTCGATATCTCAGCTCTGGAAGGGTCTAGAGCCTCCATTTTTGCACTCAGGTCAAAGTCTCACAGCCCTCTATCATAATCCAGAGTTTTGAGAAGATTGGAGAAACTTAATTTTTCGCCCAAAAAAAAAAAAACGAAAGGGGTAACACTGTCGTTTTTTTTTCGGGTCGAAATTTTGAATTTTGATATCTCAGCTCTGGAAGGGTCTAGAGCCTCCATTTTTGCACTCAGGTCAAAGTCTCACAGCCCTCTATCATAATCCAGAGTTTTGAGAAGATTGGAGAAACTTAATTTTTCGCCCAAAAATGAAAAAAAACGAAAGGGGTAACACTGTCGTTTTTTTTTCGGGTCGAAATTTTGAATTTTGATATCTCAGCTCTGGAAGGGTCTAGAGCCTCCATTTTTGCACTCAGGTCAAAGTCTCACAGCCCTCTATCATAATCCAGAGTTTTGAGAAGATTGGAGAAACTTAATTTTTCGCCCAAAAATGAAAAAAAACGAAAGGGGTAACACTGTCGTTTTTTTTTCGGGTCGAAATTTTGAATTTCGATATCTCAGCTCTGGAAGGGTCTAGAGCCTCCATTTTTGCACTCAGGTCAAAGTCTCACAGCCCTCTATCATAATCCAGAGTTTTGAGAAGATTGGAGAAACTTAATTTTTCGCCCAAAAATGAAAAAAAACGAAAGGGGTAACACTGTCGTTTTTTTTTCGGGTCGAAATTTTGAATTTTGATATCTCAGCTCTGGAAGGGTCTAGAGCCTCCATTTTTGCACTCAGGTCAAAGTCTCACAGCCCTCTATCATAATCCAGAGTTTTGAGAAGATTGGAGAAACTTAATTTTTCGCCCAAAAATGAAAAAAAAACGAAAGGGGTAACACTGTCGTTTTTCTTTCAGCTCTGGAAGGGTCTAGAGCCTCCATTTTTGCACTCAGGTCAAAGTCTCACAGCCCTCTATCATAATCCAGAGTTTTGAGAAGATTGGAGAAACTAAATTTTTCGCCCAAAAATGAAAAAAAACGAAAGGGGTAACACTGTCGTTTTTTTTTCGGGTCGAAATTTTGAATTTCGATATCTCAGCTCTGGAAGGGTCTAGAGCCTCCATTTTTGCACTCAGGTCAAAGTCTCACAGCCCTCTATCATAATCCAGAGTTTTGAGAAGATTGGAGAAACTTAATTTTTCGCCCAAAAATGAAAAAAAAACGAAAGGGGTAACACTGTCGTTTTTTTTTCGGGTCGAAATTTTGAATTTTGATATCTCAGCTCTGGAAGGGTCTAGAGCCTCCATTTTTGCACTCAGGTCAAAGTCTCACAGCCCTCTATCATAATCCAGAGTTTTGAGAAGATTGGAGAAACTTAATTTTTCGCCCAAAAATGAAAAAAAACGAAAGGGGTAACACTGTCGTTTTTTTTTTCGGGTCGAAATTTTGAATTTCGATATCTCAGCTCTGGAAGGGTCTAGAGCCTCCATTTTTGCACTCAGGTCAAAGTCTCACAGCCCTCTATCATAATCCAGAGTTTTGAGAAGATTGGAGAAACTTAATTTTTCGCCCAAAAATGAAAAAAAACGAAAGGGGTAACACTGTCGTTTTTTTTTCGGGTCGAAATTTTGAATTTTGATATCTCAGCTCTGGAAGGGTCTAGAGCCTCCATTTTTGCACTCAGGTCAAAGTCTCACAGCCCTCTATCATAATCCAGAGTTTTGAGAAGATTGGAGAAACTTAATTTTTCGCCCAAAAATGAAAAAAAAAACGAAAGGGGTAACACTGTCGTTTTTTTTTCGGGTCGAAATTTTGAATTTTGATATCTCAGCTCTGGAAGGGTCTAGAGCCTCCATTTTTGCACTCAGGTCAAAGTCTCACAGCCCTCTATCATAATCCAGAGTTTTGAGAAGATTGGAGAAACTTAATTTTTCGCCCAAAAATGAAAAAAAAACGAAAGGGGTAACACTGTCGTTTTTTTTTCGGGTCGAAATTTTGAATTTTGATATCTCAGCTCTGGAAGGGTCTAGAGCCTCCATTTTTGCACTCAGGTCAAAGTCTCACAGCCCTCTATCATAATCCAGAGTTTTGAGAAGATTGGAGAAACTTAATTTTTCGCCCAAAAATGAAAAAAAACGAAAGGGGTAACACTGTCGTTTTTTTTTCGGGTCGAAATTTTGAATTTGATATCTCAGCTCTGGAAGGGTCTAGAGCCTCCATTTTTGCACTCAGGTCAAAGTCTCACAGCCCTCTATCATAATCCAGAGTTTTGAGAAGATTGGAGAAACTTAATTTTTCGCCCAAAAATGAAAAAAAACGAAAGGGGTAACACTGTCGTTTTTTTTTCGGGTCGAAATTTTGAATTTTGATATCTCAGCTCTGGAAGGGTCTAGAGCCTCCATTTTTGCACTCAGGTCAAAGTCTCACAGCCCTCTATCATAATCCAGAGTTTTGAGAAGATTGGAGAAACTTAATTTTTCGCCCAAAATGAAAAAAAACGAAAGGGGTAACACTGTCGTTTTTTTTTCGGGTCGAAATTTTGAATTTTGATATCTCAGCTCTGGAAGGGTCTAGAGCCTCCATTTTTGCACTCAGGTCAAAGTCTCACAGCCCTCTATCATAATCCAGAGTTTTGAGAAGATTGGAGAAACTTAATTTTTCGCCCAAAAATGAAAAAAAACGAAAGGGGTAACACTGTCGTTTTTTTTTTCGGGTCGAAATTTTGAATTTTGATATCTCAGCTCTGGAAGGGTCTAGAGCCTCCATTTTTGCACTCAGGTCAAAGTCTCACAGCCCTCTATCATAATCCAGAGTTTTGAGAAGATTGGAGAAACTTAATTTTTCGCCCAAAAATGAAAAAAAACGAAAGGGGTAACACTGTCGTTTTTTTTTCGGGTCGAAATTTTGAATTTTGATATCTCAGCTCTGGAAGGGTCTAGAGCCTCCATTTTTGCACTCAGGTCAAAGTCTCACAGCCCTCCATCATAATCCAGAGTTTTGAGAAGATTGGAGAAACTTAATTTTTCGCCCAAAAATGAAAAAAAACGAAAGGGGTAACACTGTCGTTTTTTTTTTCGGGTCGAAATTTTGAATTTTGATATCTCAGCTCTGGAAGGGTCTAGAGTCTCCATTTTTGCACTCAGGTCAAAGTCTCACAGCCCTCCATCATAATCCAGAGTTTTGAGAAGATTGGAGAAACTTAATTTTTCGCCCAAAATGAAAAAAACGAAAGGGGTAACACTGTCGTTTTTTTTTTCGGGTCGAAATTTTGATTTGATATCTCAGCTCTGGAAGGGTCTAGAGTCTCC
>NW_024121109.1:239475-511696 GCF_016745375.1 Pimephales promelas | reverse complement strand
AGAAACTTAATTTTTCGCCCAAAAATGAAAAAAAAAACGAAAGGGTAACACTGTCGTTTTTTTTTCGGGTCGAAATTTTGAATTTTGATATCTCAGCTCTGGAAGGGTCTAGAGCCTCCATTTTTGCACTCAGGTCAAAGTCTCACAGCCCTCCATCATAATCCAGAGTTTTTGAGAAGATTGGAGAAACTTAAATTTTTCGCCCAAAAATGAAAAAAAACGAAAGGGGTAACACTGTCGTTTTTTTTTCGGGTCGAAATTTTGATTTTTGATATCTCAGCTCTGGAAGGGTCTAGAGTCTCCATTTTTGCACTCAGGTCAAAGTCTCACAGCCCTCTATCATAATCCGAGTTTTGAGAAGATTGGAGAAACTTAATTTTTCGCCGAAAACGAAAAAAAACGAAAGGGGTAACACTGTCGTTTTTTTTTTTCGGGTCGAAATTTTGAATTTTGATATCTCAGCTCTGGAAGGGTCTAGAGTCTCCATTTTTTGCACTCAGGTCAAAGTCTCACAGCCCTCCATCATAATCCAGAGTTTTGAGAAGATTGGAGAAACTTAATTTTTTCGCCCGAAAATGAAAAAAAACGAAAGGGGTAACACTGTCGTTTTTTTTTTTCGGGTCGAAATTTTGAATTTTGATATCTCAGCTCTGGAAGGGTCTAGAGTCTCATTTTTGCACTCAGGTCAAGTCTCACAGCCTCGATCATAATCCAGAGTTTTGAGAAGATTGGAGAAACTTAATTTTTCGCCGAAAAATGAAAAAAACGAAAGGGGTAACACTGTCGTTTTTTTTTTTTCGGGTCGAAATTTTGAGTTTCGATATCTCGGCTCTGGAAGGGTCTAGAGCCTCCATTTTTGCACTCAGGTCAAAGTCTCACAGCCCTCGATCATAATCCAGAGTTTTGAGAAGATTGGAGAAACTTAATTTTTCGCCCAAAAATGAAAAAAAACGAAAGGGGTAACACTGTCGTTTTTTTTTTCGGGTCGAAATTTTGAATTTTGATATCTCAGCTCTGGAAGGGTCTAGAGTCTCCATTTTTGCACTCAGGTCAAAGTCTCACAGCCCTCCATCATAATCCAGAGTTTTGAGAAGATTGGAGAAACTTAATTTTTCGCCCAAAAATGAAAAAAAATGAAAGGGGTAACACTGTCGTTTTTTTTTCGGGTCGAAATTTTGAATTTTGATATCTCAGCTCTGGAAGGGTCTAGAGTCTCCATTTTTGCACTCAGGTCAAAGTCTCACAGCCCTCCATCATAATCCAGAGTTTTGAGAAGATTGGAGAAACTTAATTTTTCGCCCAAAAATGAAAAAAAAAACGAAAGGGGTAACACTGTCGTTTTTTTTTTGGGTCGAAATTTTGAATTTTGATATCTAGAGTCTCCATTTTTGCACTCAGGTCAAAGTATCGTGGTCCTCTATCAGAATCCAGAGTTTTGAGAAGATTGGAGAAACGTAACTTTTCGCCCAAAAATGAAAAAAAAAACGAAAGGGGTAACACTGTCGTTTTTTTCGGGTCGAAATTTTGAATTTTGATATCTCAGCTCTGGAAGGGTCTAGAGTCTCCATTTTTGCACTCAGGTCAAAGTCTCACAGCCCTCCATCATAATCCAGAGTTTTGAGAAGATTGGAGAAACTTAATTTTTCGCCCAAAAATGAAAAAAAAACGAAAGGGGTAACACTGTCGTTTTTTTTCGGGTCGAAATTTTGAATTTTGATATCTCAGCTTTGGAAGGGTCTAGAGTCTCCATTTTTGCACTTAGGTCAAAGTATCGTGGTCCTCTATCAGAATCCAGAGTTTTGAGAAGATTGGAGAAACTTAATTTTTCGCCCGAAAACGAAAAAAAAAAAACGAAAGGGGTAACACTGTCGTTTTTTTTTTTCGGGTCGAAATTTTGAATTTTGATATCTCAGCTCTGGAAGGGTCTAGAGTCTCCATTTTTGCACTCAGGTCAAAGTCTCACAGCCCTCTATCAGAATCCAGAGTTTTGAGAAGATTGGAGAAACTTAATTTTTCGACCGAAAATGAAAAAAAAAAACGAAAGGGGTAACTCTGTCGATTTTTGGGGGGGGGGGTCGAAATTTTGAGTTTATCTGATCTTCTTGAAACTCTGGATGCTGATAGAGGGCCACGAGACTTAGACCTGAGTGCAAAAATGGAGGCTCCAGACCCTTCCAGAGCTGAGATATTTATGATGGCATAAATGCTACGTGGGATCTCAATATCTCTGCACTGGAAGGGTCTAGAGACTCCATTTTGTTACTCAGGTCTAAGTCTCATGGCCCTCTATCAGAATCCATCAAAGGCTTTGAGTGAGTATAGTACAGAAATGCATAACAAAATCTATTAAATGGTAAGTTAAGTTTATTTGAATGATTGTAACTGAGAACTGAGAAATTACAACAACACCTTTCTGAGTCTTGATTTCTGCATTTGCTGCAGAGCTTTTGTGGTGGAGCAGGACCTGCAAGGAAAGATGATGGCAGTATTTGTTGGGGGGAAAAAAGGTTTCAGGGATTTTACTCAAATATAACGTAAGGCTATTTTTAATACATAAATCAAATGACATTGTGCTGTTAAAATGACTGCTTTTGTGTAATGATTGTGCCTTTTTGTAGGATCTGAAATGTCTGCAGACTGGTGTGAGCACTGAGGATGAGGAGCCCAGAGCTGCATCCTAGAAGTGGTGCCATGGATGAGTCCCTCTATCGCTCCACCTGCCCTTATTGCCTCAGATTGTGAAGCGCAGCAACAAGCTCTGGGACGAAGGCACAGTCCCCTCTGGTGAAGTCATCAGAATAAAGCTGCAAAATGGGAACCGCTGTGTTGAGTCGGCAGTAGGGTTTGGGGTTCAGCGCCTGTAAATATACTGTATGCTTGTAGTTTGAATAAAGCTTTGTTTCATGTGTTGTTTACTTCTATATGCATTTGTTTATTGTGATGGTTACTTTTATTTACTTTTATTTGTTCTTTTACACATTTATTCATGTTTCTTATTGTTGTCAGTATATAAAATTTAATTAATGTATGCATTAATTCATCGATTGACTGACAATTGAGATGTTTCACTGCACAATATAAATGAATTCATGCATTACTGTCATTACAAAACAAATGACATTTTGCTTGTTTTATTAAATTATATTTTTAGTATATAAAAAGTTATATAATTGAGTATTGGTCAGCATTTAATATTATTATTTTGTTTAAGTTTTGGGGTGGGCTAACAATGCAATTCATTCTGAGGTAATATTAATTTTTAAGCAGTGATACTTACATTTTTTGAGTATAAAATCAACAGTTTTCTCCAAAAGAGATCTTCGAGCAGCTGCCCATCTCCTTTGCGCAGACATTACAAACGCTGTTCTAGGTTGTGCTGTCAAGTTACTGATGTTATGAAGTGTTAGTGCATCTGTTGCTCATATAATTTAAACTTATTATATGCAAGATCATGGAAAGATACTATAGTTTATGTAACAATCATACTGACAAAACAGAAAATATAAAGATCATTGGTTTGTGTACATCATAATATGACATAAAATTATATTTATACACAGGAAATAAGAACAATAAAAAAGGCTAAATATCTTCATTATAGTTCTTCATAATACATAAAAAAGTTGTTGTTCTATGTTTGAGGGATAAAAGAATGAATAAATGAAGAAAATGAGGAAATCTTAAAGGAGAAACTTTTTGGGTATAAAATAAAGAAATACATAAGAGATGATGATTTTGGGGTTTCCCTGATCTCAATATCTCAGCTCTGGAAGGGTCTAGAGACTCCATTTTGGCACTCAGGTCTAAGTATCGTGGCCCTCTATCAGAATCCAGAGTTTTGAGAAGATTGGAGAAACTTATTTTTTCGGACCAAAAAAAAAAAAAAAAACGAAAGGGGTACCACTGACGTTTTTTTTGGGGGTCGAAATTTTGAGTTTCTCTGATCTTCTCGAAACTCTGGATTCTGATAGAGGGCCATGAGACTTAGACCTGAGTGCCAAAATGGAGTCTCTAGACCCTTCCAGAGCTGAGATATTGAGATATTTATAATGGCATAAATGCTACGTGGGTTCTCAATATCTCAGCTCTGGAAGGGTCTAGAGACTCCATTTTGGCACTCAGGTCTAAGTCTCATGGCCCTCTATCAGAATCCAGAGTTTTGAGAAAATTGGAGAAACTTCTTTTTTCTGACCAAAAAAAAAAAAACGAAAGGTGTACCACTGTCGTTTTTTTGGGGGGTCGAAATTTTGAGTTTCTCTGATCTTCTTGAAACTCTGGATTCTGATAGAGGGCCATGAGACTTAGACCTGAGTGCAAAAATGGAGTCTCTACACCCTTCCTGAGCTGAGATATTGACAACCCACGTAGCATTTATGCCATTATAAATATCTCAGCTCTGGAAGGGTCTAGAGACTCCATTTTGGCACTCAGGTCTAAGTTTCATGGCTCTCTATCAGAATCCAGAGTTTTGAGAAGATTGGAGAAACTTATTTTTTTTGCACTGAAAAAACAAAACAAAAGGGGTACCACTGTCATTTTTTTTTTTTTTTTTTTTTTTTTGGGGTCGAAATTTTGAGTTTCTCTGATCTTCTTGAAAGTCTGGATACTGATAGAGGGCCATGAGACTTAAATCTGAGTGCAAAAATGGAGGCTCTAGACCCTTCCAGAGCTGAGATATTGAGATATTTATGATGGCATAAATGCTATGTGGGATCTCAATATCTCAGCTCTGGAAGGGTCTAGAGACTCCATTTTTTTTTTTGGGGGGGGGGGGGGGGGTCAACATTTTTAGTTTCTCTGATCTTCTTGAAACTTGAAAATGAATTTCAATCAGCATCACTGAAAATGTGACTTCAGTAACAGGCTTTCAAACCTACTGTCCATTCTAATGGACAGACACATTTAAAAAAAATCCTGTTTTAAAACGTGCAATTCTACAGTCGATGTTTAACTTTAATTAATAAGTTCAATCTTTCTATTTTACATACAAACTATGAAATACTGGCAAAAATATATACAAAATGTAAATGCACCTTAGAAAATGTTGCTTGCTTCTGTGTTTGGAGTGAAGTGCTGCCATGTTTCTCTTCATGTTCTCTGACAAGTGATGTCCATTGTAATGGACACAGGGGTTAATCCTGTCAAATGATAATGAATGTGTCTCTCATTGTAATTTTAGTTTGATCTCTTTCTTGAACAAAGTCTCAGTGCATTTTTAAGGCTTATATTTTAAGTTTCCTTCTGTAGGCTTTGTGACCAGATGGCGAATCTTGGGATTGGCAGTCGAATGCGTAAAGGTGTTGATTGTGTGTTCTGGTTTATGAGGAAAGGTGACGAGAGAGAGCTTGCATTTCATTCAAAATTAAAAACTTGAAAAAAGAAATCTAAGGGTTTAACCAAAACAACAGGTCAACAAAATGAACACGCACTGTTTGGGAATGCAGCATGGTTTCGCGCAAAGTAAACTCAGAAAGCTATCACAAACACCTCACTTTTATTCCTAACTGCACAACTAAAACTTGATCTATTTAAAGAATGTCTTATTCTTTTTTAGCACCATTTTTATGCAGCGTATCCATATTTGTTAATGAAAAACAAAGCTACCTGCTGCTACAGTAATGATTGTTTCCTGTTTCATTAATACCAGTAGCATTTAATGACTCAGACTCACCCAGCTAAGATTCACTCTGTGATTTTTCTAATGTGAGCTTATCCTGCATGTTTTGTGACTCATAAATTCACCCGCAGTATCTTTTAGTGGGATGCTGTGGCAGCGATCATTGATATATTCATTGCACATTTCCTAGGCAATCAAACTCACCCAGCCTCCCTCCTAGCCCCAAGATTCATCTCTCTCTTTTCTATCATTTAATCTTTCAGGGAGTTTGAACACTCAGGCGAGGAATGTGCACAACCTCTCAGTACTGCCAGGACGCTAGTGAAGCAGTACTGTGTTCATTTTGTGTAATCCATTCTTATGTGGCAAGTCTTTCGGCGCTGTGAGACAGGTGAAGGGTACGCATTTAAACTCCATTGTTGAATAAGAGGAATAATATGACAAGCAGCACATAATGGCATGTCTCCTGCAATCAAATTTAGAGGAGATTGACGCATAATTAAAGCGTAAAGCTTGGAGACCCTCTCTGGTTCTTAATGAGTTCTGATCGGGCTTCAGCTCAAACTCATCGAAATTACTCATCCAATTTCCTTTTTTTATGCTCTCTTCATTCAGCCTGGGAAACTTTTTTTTTTTTTTAAATGAGCGCAGGGGATGGCCTTTTGTATTGGTGAGTGGTATCGATGAATGACTCTTTGCTCAATGATGTGTCCACTGTATCCGTCACACAACTAGAAGGATGAGGACAAACTAAAAACAGTTAGCAGATTTAAATTGTATATACTTGATGCAATATCTTATCCGAAGAACAGAGAGCAGACGTGAATAAACTTGAATGCAGAGAGGAGATAGGTGTACTCAGTCAAGTCAAGTCATATTTATTTATATAGCGCTTTTCACAATACAGATTGTATCAAAGCAGCTTCACAGTGATAACATGAAAGTAGTACAACACAGATCAACAACATTGCTAAACACTAAATAACCCCAACTGAGCAAGCTCAAAGCAAGCCAAAAGCAAGGCAACAGTGGCAAGGGACCAAAACTCCATCAGATTGGATGGAGAAAAAACCTTGGGAGAACCCAGGCCAGTTGGGGGCCAGTTCTCCTCTGGCTTACATTCATATGGTTTATAAATATTAAATATAATATAGTTAATGTATAAAACGGCGCCATAACATATCGCATTCAGTCCAGGGAGATACATGATGGGAAATAAAGTCCGTAATTACCCAGGGAGTGCGTGGCTAATCGTGACCGTATCAGTCAAGACTTTATTCATTACATGAATTAGGTTTATTCATTTTTAAAGTCTTGAACGTGCTAGACTGTACAGGAACACATTTCTTTGAGAAAGTATCCTCCAGGAATAGTTAAAGGGATAGTTCACACAAAAATATCTATATATTTTTTATCATTTTCTTACCCTCATATTTTTAGTTAGTTCTGCTGAACACAGAAGAAGATTTTGAAGAATGGGGGTAACCAATTAGTTGATAGCAGCAACCACATTAAACCATCATCAATAACCCATTTTAATCGCTGGTCAGGAAATTAGTAATAATTGCACAAATACTATAGGGTCAATGTTGATCCACTCAACATTTAAAGCTACAAACTGTTCATGAGATGTTAAAAAAATGTCTCCGAGTTCAGTTGAGCTTAATGTGAGACCAAATATTCACTACAGGGTTCAAATCTGGACTTCATTCCAAAACTTGAGCCTAATAGACTTGTTCTCAAGCCACTTTTTGGTTGTCTTTGCAATTTGGGCAGGCACATTGTCTCGTTGAAAAAGAACATCTGATTATTCCTCTTTAGATAACAACTTTAGATTTTTTTGGAAGCAAGCCATTGTGCAATATTCTCCTCCAAAGCATTAAATGACTTTTCACAGTGAAGTAGCTCACAAATACCAGCAGCTAAAAAGGCTCCCACACAATGACACACTTCACCGTGGTAGAGATACATTTATTATTGTATTTCTCAGCAGATTTTTGAAGATACTGCTCTGAAGCATATAGCAATAAAGTATTTTATTGTGATTCATCACTCCACACACACAACTTCTCATAGTCTGCCACAAACTTAATTCTGACCTTGATGGTTTTCTGAGACAGCAATGGCTTTTTCAGTAGTGCATTTGGTTAAATTTAACTTATTTCATGACCAAGGATTTATGGTTAAAAGTTATAAAACTTAGAATTTAGCCTTTTAGGGCTTGGCTTTTTTTCTACTTTTGCCAAGGAGTATATAGGAGTTAGACAATGAACCCTCAATCATTTATTAATATGGTGTAGTGTTTTCTTTTGCGGCCAAAACAGCGTCAATTCACAAAAAAAAAACAAAAAAAAAAAACCCATCAATCTTGGAAATGACATTAAAGATCTGCACAGTGGCCATAGGGATTTTAAGCCATTTCTCTTTCAGAACCAGAATGCTGGTGGAAGAAAATGTTTTCTGACTTGCTCCTCCAAAATACCCCCAAAGTGGCTCTAAAATATTTTAGATCTGGTGATTAAATATGGAGATGTTCAATTTCACTATCATGTTCATCAAACCATTCAACCACAAGTATTTTTCACAAGTACTATTAACAAAATTATAAGAATCTGCTAAAAAAAAAAAAATCTAAAGTTACCATAATAATTTGATTTTAGACTTAGCTAGACACACTTTTTTTTAGATTTTTCTAGTAACACATTCAAATACTTTAATTCATACTGGTTTAAACAATATAATTGAAAACTGACAGTATTGGCATCATGTGGTATAAAAACATAAATTGGTCAAAGCATAACTTTATTATTGGCAAATGCAATCAATGGCTAGAACAACATATAGCACTAGTTCTACACCACTGGTTAATGAATAAGGAGGGGGACGATGTCAGACATACAGTGAGAACAGAGGTATAGGGAGGTTAGAATGTTAAAGTCCTTCCATATGTTTATTCCACCCATGAACTTATCCTGGCTGAAAAACTGTGCTAATGAGTAATTCCGGGTGATTGGAACAAAAATACTGAGGACATTTACTTTCAGAAACTGGACTTTACACCTCTGAGTAATAAAACGTGCTGTATGCAGTGATAATACTGTCTAGCATTACATCTAGCATAGAGACAATATTTATCAAGTAGAACAGGCCTACCACTACATTTTTGTATTCCTTTATTTAAAGGTCTCATTTATATGGGTTTTGCACAGTCTTGAATCATTTTCTAACCCTTAATTGTCATTACTCGCACATCATTTATAGCTGCTTCAAATGAATGATTAATTGTCTCTAATATATTGCCATATCTGAAAGTAGTTCAGTCTGTAATTGGTGTGCCTCGGACTAAGTCACTGGGCCTCATTTATTAATCTAACGTAGAAATGAGCGCAGAAATCATCTTAAAACAGGCTTCACGTATGATTTATTAAGTATTCGTACGCTGTCAATCCCATCGTACAAATGATCATACGTTGATAAATGTGGCGGCTGAAAACAATCGTCATTTGAATATCACGCCCCTAAAAATTCCCCAAGAGTTTACGACATGGTGAAATGAAACCCGGCCAATAAGAGCATTAAAAGGGAAATTGATCTTACTCCAAAATTCACCCGTTAACCTCGTAATTGCAAACTATTAAATTAATTCATATGCATATTAAATTCCGGTGAATAAAATGAAACATTTACAAATATTATAGGCTAAACATAATCTAGGCTATTTTTAACTTACTCCAAAACAAATTCTACAAATTTAAAGATATTTACAACAGAACAAGAATAAAAAAAAATGTAGCTATAAATTATATATTAAACTACAAAATAAAAACGCAAAATAGGCAGAGGCAGTCAATGATCAGAGGCAAATCAGTCAGAGGCTGTGTGATCATCTATATGGGTAAAGAGATATATATACACACCATTTAACAGAAGACACAAAGATGTGACACAGTCGTCAGTGACAGCTGAATTTGGGAAAAAGGAGCTGAAGTTTCACAGCAGAGGATAAAACACAAGATGGCCTCCACGGCAAATCACTCTTCCCAACACTCACGCGTTCACCACTCAAGACATGGCACACTTGATGAAAAAGACCACCACCAGCTTCCCACCCCTGCTGCCTCAAACACTCAGCCCCTGTAACAGATTTAGTTTATACACCACTCAGTTCACAGTAAAAAAAAACACAGAGAATCGGTTTTCACCTCTCTAAATAGACCATTTTACAAATACTAAATCACAATACCAAAATAACTAACACAAAACTAATGCAAATTTTGTTCTCAAATTATTAACGTTAACAACATCAGCATTGCGAGACTACATTACAATGGGTGAATCTCGTCTCTGGTGATTGTCGTTTGAACCTTTCTGGATTCACCATCAAATTAATGTGTTTAATTATATCAAGTGCTGTAAGAAATGGCTATAAATCTCCACCTCCTGCATTCTCAATCGCAATTTATTTAGCTGAGACACCTTCTTTATGTGTACAGATGTGGCACAATGACTCAAAGACATGCTAGAATTTCCTGCTGAAATCCACCAGTACCACTGAAATTAAAAAAAAAAAAAAGTATTAATAGCACACCTGTTATGAAGAGTTGGTTGAAGCAACGAGGAAGCAGAATCCAAATGCAGCTTACTTTATTTAAACAAACTCAAACTGTAGACAAAACTCAGACTAGGGACCATGACGAGGAAATGGCACAACACAAAAACAACATCAAGAACTCAGAAAGACTGAACTAGACACAGGGCTTAAATACATACAGGACTTAACGACAAGACAAGGAACACCTGTGAACATTTAAACAATCAACCAATGACAACATGACACAACAGACAAGCGAACACAAGGCAAGATCACATGACTACTGATCACAAACCCGACGTACATTGCTCGCCACCCTTTCATATCATGCACTTTTATAATAAAGCACCAAAAAATGTCTACATTTTTGCTATATTGCCTCAATCCTTTCCATGTTAATACATATTTAAAACCTAATTGTGTTAGCTGGATGTTCACTAGTAGTATGTTAAGGATAGACATTGCAGTAAACAATATTTTTAGATGTATAAGGAGGATAGGATAGCGCAGAGGATAGAGCAAGGTTGTGCTAACCCCTTGACCTTGAAAATAATATTTAGTGGCTCACTAGTTGTTCTTTCCATATCAGAGAGGACATGTACATGGAACACATTCTAACTTCTTTTTGATTCCTCTCCCTCTGCCTGGCTGTTTGCCAGAAGTCTCTGGTATTAAATCCAACTTCTATGTTCTCCGAACACACAAATCCCATCGCCTAAACCTCATACTAATGTGTCACAAATGGGAAGTTTTAAACTTAAAAGTGCATGTTTTAGCAGGCTCTTTGATATCATGTGGCAGAGGTCTTTATGCAGTTGGAGGAAGTGACATTGACTTTCCGAGCTTGTGCGAATTCCTCAAGACATGCTGGAAGTGTTCACCAGATCATAGCGGTGTAATGTATGCAAAGCTGTGTCCTTATGAAGTGGGAATTAATGGGTGGAGCCAGTGTAACTGCCTTAAACAAGGGATTAGCCCGCGCTTGATGAGTTTGGGCAGGGTGATGGGATTATTTACATTGCTCCAGTGGCAAGGGCCAGGTGTCATTAAGAATACAAATCCCCTAATAAATTTCAAAAGTGTGAGGATTGAAAAGGGCATCGTCAGGAACAATGCCGAAGTCTTCTACATAGCCTTGGGATTTGACACATTAATCTCTCTATATTACCAAGTTTGGAGAGAAAAAGTTTTACCTCTTTGTCACTGAAATGTGTCTTGATCGTGCAGTTCTCACAAAGGGACTAGAATTGGAAGAATGACTCAATCAAAAAAAGAAATAATATCCCTCGCATTAAGAGTCTTGGAGACGTTTGGAGACCACCTGCTTCTAGGGATCTAAATTAGACAGAATCCCATTAAAGGGTAGTCAGAAATACAACATTTTTAACCCTTATTTTTCCATTGAAACAATTGATAGTTCACAAATGCTGCACATTTTCAGTCAAAAATAAGAGAAAGCATATGCTTGTAGAATAGGATGTCATGGCGTTTCAGGCTAAACAATTTACAGTAAGCAGGGTCAAGAAGATGACCCTTAATAACACTGAAGGTTTAAAGACACAACCCCATACCATCACAAGTTACAAATACATTATTTTGCCCAATACGTTCCATATAGCCAACGCTGTATATATGAAAAGTATTAGGCAAAATAATATATTTTACATATTATATCATGATATATTTTTTGCATATCTTGACCCCACTTATCATTAACTAATCAGCCTGAAACTTCATGGCATCCTGAATATCAATACCTCCTTAAACAGTTCACTCTTACATATAATCATATAGTAAAGAGTATGCATATTTGGAATGCTGTCTGAATGTTGTGTGTAATATATAAATATCAACACATTCTCATCCTTTAACGTCATATAGAACGCTATGACAAAACGGCGCTATACTACGTACATGGCACCCGTTATCGTTAATATAACACGCGCTGTGAGGGCTAAGTTTAGGTGTGGGGTAGGGTGTGCGTGTCATATTCACGCTAAAGGATTTATAACGTCTTGGGTTCGCGTGTTATATTAACGATAAAGGGTGCCATGTGCGTAGTATAGCGCCGTTTTTGCATATAGCGTTCTATATGACGTTAAAGGATGAGAACGGGCTGATTTATATATATTAAGGGCAGTGAAATTATTATTTTGTGCATCCAAAATAAAAGTTGTGTACATGTGTTTACATAATATATGGGTGTGTAGTGTGTATAATTATTTTGTATATATAAATAAACACACATGCATGTATAGATTTAAGAAATATTTGCATGCATATACTTTATATATATTTATACAAAATTAATATTATATATCAATATAAATACTTAATATTTTAAATATAAATATTTGATATATTAATAACACATTTTTCTTAAATATATACATGCATATGTGTGTATTTATGTATACAAAATAATTACTACACACATATATTATGTAAACACAAACTTTTATTTTGGATGCGATTAATCGCGATTAATCGTTTCACAGCCCTAATATAGCAACACACACACACACACACACACACACACACACACACATATATATATATATATATATATATATATATATACATATATAATATATATATATATATATTCATATACAGTATATATACAGTATACTGTATACACAACGATTTATGGCGAAAGAGTAAAAGAGTAAATGTGGAAGCGCAAAGGATAGAGCAAAACTAAACACGTGTAATGAATTAGAATGTCTAAAACTATAACTTTCAAAAAGAAATGTTTGGAGAAGCTTGAGCTTGTTGCACAGCCCTATTTGTTTGAACAGAGAGGAGTCAAAGCTTATGCTACTCTTACAACCTACGTCATACATTGCATGAAGTGTTATAGTAACTATAATAACTGTAGCACTGTGTACATCATCATAACACTGTGTACATGTTATGATGCAATTGTTTAATTTTTACAAAAAAACATGCTTCTACAGGGCCATAACGTAAGATACAAGGTAATGGAGCCTTTTATACTGTGTTTCTTTAGAAATATACAGTGGACAAATTGAGTCTTTAAATGCCTCAGATGTAAAGTTATTCGCGGTCAAAGTGATGCCAAAATGAATGGGAGTCAATGGAATGCTAACAGCAGGTGAAGGCTTCTCTCATTGACAAATGCGGAACAATTAGTTCATGCTTTCATGACATCAAGACTAGATTATTGTAATGCTAGCAGCTCTACTGTTTGGTTTCCCCGCACGCTTAATAAACAAACTACAGCTGGTTCAAAACGCAGCAGATCAAGTTCTTACCAGAACCAGGAAATATGACCATATTACTGTCAACAATGGATTGGCTGCCTCAAACATCGTAAACATTTTTAAATATTGTTGATTACTTACAAAGCACTAAATGGTTTAGCTTCGCAGTACTTTAGAAAGCTCTTAACGCATTATAGTCCTTCACGTCTATTGCGATCTCAAAATTCCGGCCAGTTAATAATACCTAGAATATCAAAATCGACTACTGATGGTAGATCCTTTTCCTACTTAGCACCAAAACTGTGAAATAGTCTTTCTACCATTGTCTGGGAAGCAGACACACTCTGTCAGTTCAAAGCTCTATTAAAGACACATCTCTTTGCCCTAGCTTACATAATACATAGTAGACTTCTATAATAATTCAACGTTGCTGCATAGATTAGGTCAGCCGGAACTGGGAACACTTCCCTCAAATCCTGATGTACTCGTTACATCATAAGAAGAACGGCCTCTACGCTAATTTGAGTGTTTTTGTTTATCTCAAAGTTTTCCCACAGCCTGACGGATCCAGGCCGCATCCAGATCTGACGAGGAGCTTAGCCTGGACCCGATGACAATGCAGTGCTGAAAATGCCAACTAACCTCTCCCTATGGAGGATCCCTTTCCCCCCTCAGATAAAGCTGCTAATTACCAGCTATCAGATCTGTCTTCGGTCACCCGTCTGATCCTCCTCTGCCTTCTCCGTCCCCTCTCAGCTGCAAGTATCAAAAGACTATTATCATCCAACCATACCTGCGAAACATCTGACTGTTACATTCCCACTTGCCATTCTCGTTCACTGCTTCAGACTCACCTGCATTGTAAATAAACCTGTTTATATATCACGCCATTGTCTTACTCTTCTGTTCAGTGACGGGTACATCATTTTTAAAACCGAAGAAACGTTTGTACTGTTTGGGCATATGAAAACTATGTGATACCATTTATCCTCTGACTTGTTTATAAAAAAAAAAAAAGACAACATAAAAACCTGGTGTTGATATTACATTGTTTTTAAAGGAGGACATGAGGAGTCTTCCTCGTTGGGGGAAAAAAAGACAAGCTGATGTTCATGGCCCAGGCAATAAAGGCACTAGAAGAGGAATGAGATTTTCTTCGTCAAACTGTCTTAAAACTCTCAAGTAAGAAAAAATATATCCGTTTTGTTCTATTGACTATTGTATTCAAGAATTATTGAACAAGTTGAATTTTTGAGGTTGACCATAGACTCGCAGCATTTCAACACGTGCGTTTTTCCACTAGGCAAGCCGGACATGGGGCGTGGCAGCATCGACGACTCAATTTTTAATTAGAAGTTCGAGATTGTGAATTAATTTCGATCAACCCCTGACAAATATATGTAATATAATGTATCTAATACATACATATATATATATATATATATATATATATATATATATATAATGTAAAAAAAAAAAAACATAAAACAACAGACAAACATAAAACTTGCTTACAACATTCAGAAACTTGATATGTAGGACCGAAATTTGACACATCACAGTTGAAATGTCCTTGTGAAGACATCCCTGAGGGTGATTGGAGCGCTGGTAAGCACCCACTCAATCGCTCAAATTAAACTCCAAGGATTGTGCCTATCAACCAGAGGGTCTACAAGTGCCTGCAGCTAATTGTTAGTTTGATTAAGCTTGGCTATGTGAAGTGGGACAGCCTGTTAATTAATGAAAACAAGAGGAGTAATGAGAGAATGGACAATTGAAAAAAAAAAAAGGATGATGGGAAATAAGTGTATGGAAATATCCACTGATTGTTGCATTCATTCAATTTTGATTATGATTTTGCAATCACACAATTACGGGGAGAAATTTGTTCTGTTGTAACAGGTGACTAAAAAAAAAAAAAAAGAATTGTAAGTGTATTTCCCTCTCCCTTTCCCTCTACCGCGATAGTGTGGTGTCAAAACAACATGCAGATTTATAGTGTGTCAACTAGCTGTGGCAGTCTGCATCGGCGTGCTAGTTTTGTGTGTCAGGTATATTTAGAAAGCACACAGGTGTGCCCCACATTTGGGCTGGGCACTGATTTAGGGTTATTAACCTCCATGTGTATTATCTAATTCATCAACCCCACACAAAGTAGCCAATTATACAACACTATGCAAAACACCTGGCCAGCATTGTTTGCATTTCACCAAGGGTGCTTTTAAGAACAGGAACAAATGTCATTCCCCACAGAAGTGAAGCCACAGGCTGACGTACATGCTGATCAACCACAAATTTGTGTCACAATTTAAGCATAAAATGCATCATTAGTTTAATAGTTTCAATATTACTTGTACAAGCACAAAAAGAAAAATAATAATAATAAGATGCTCCAATTGAGCAAAATGCACATCTGAATTTTCTTTCTTTCTTTCTTTCTATAAATATATATTTGTTATATTGCTGTTGCTTTTGTTTCCGTGCATTGTAATACTTTTTCAAAACTGATTTGAATAACAAAAGATCTGAATAGCAAAAGAGAGAGGCAGAGGGACCCTCTTTCTTTTGCTACCACCCCCCTCCCCCCACTCCCCTTCTTTAGACATTTGTACTGGTGAGGGGGTTTCCATGGCAACTTAACTTTATTAGCTTTCTGCCCTTAACTATCTGGTGGTACTGTAAATACGAGCATACTCCCAAATCACCCAATTTTACATTTTAGACTGTTTTAGTCATGTCTACATTAAAGGCATAATTCACCATAGTTCACCAATTCTGTCATGATTTACTCACATTCAACCCTGAATGAGTTTATTTCTTCTATATTCTTCTTTATTTCTTCTTCTTTTCTTCATATATATATAATTATATATATATATATATATTCAATGGGGGCCGTCAACTGTCTGGTAACCAGTTGTTGGTAACCAGACAGTTGACGGCACCCATTGACTTCCATAGTAGGATAAAGTAAGTGAGTAAAATGAGTAAATTATGACAGTTACTTATGTAAATGAATTTTCCTGGTGGTATTCATCTTATATACAGCAGATCAAAACATAATATTGTAATATAATGAAAAATGTGTGGTTTACATGTTGCGCTTCTGTTTTTCAATGGCTAACAATAGAGAACAATATTGTGTAGAGAATACTGGTGTAAATCATCTATCAGCAGGGACTAAATAGACCATGTTAATCAGCTAAACAATGACCCATTGAAACAAATATAGATTAGATCTGATAAAAAAAAAACATGAATATTTTAAGATGAATGATTTTTTTAATATGCTTTTTATAACATGCACTGCTATCTCTACAATTCTTTTTGTCTGTGTTATAAAGTGAGCTTTTTTGTTTTCAACTTCTCTGCAGGTATTTTTAGTGACATTTTAATTCAGCAGCACTCCACCTCAACCCTGTACTTCAAATGTGCCCCTATATGCCTGATTTCCCTGCGCTGATTCTGCTACACTGACAGATTGACGCTGCTGCTACTCCTTTATGAGGATTCCTCCCTCTTCTACATGCAGGGTTCTGCCACTCAGAATTTATTGTTGTCATCAGGGCATCTCTACTATTCCAGCATGTGTTTGTTTTCATTTTCATTTCTTTCTTTCTCCAAAAATCACTCACAGGTTGTTTTTAAACACACTGTGGCATCAAGGCATCAAATGCTGCCTTTTAAAAGGTGTTGTGATTGCATGAACAACACCGGATCAATGCAGTAATGCACGCCAGATTTAACCAACACAGAGATAATGCAACATTTCTGTTAATATGTATGACACTGATTGCACAGGCTGATGGCAGGGCTAGAGACAGGCTGGGTGAGATCAAAGCGCTCTAACTGACAGCTCAACATATGCTGAATGAATTTTTAAACATACAAGTGACCCTTTGCGAAGGAATAAATGGCAGATCATCCTGGCAGCGCAAATGAATGGAAGTCAACTAAGGCTTATTTTTTAGGAGCCTAAATCATAGCTTTATTCAATAAGCTACACATAGTGTGGGCCATGGAAAGTTGGTATATTTACATGTGAAGAGGCAGCCACTCGACTGCTTCCATTAAAAGTGCGGCACGGCTACATATTAATAGTAACCCTGTGGCATGAGAGGCCAATGCATAGTTCCTTTTCAATTCCAGCACACAACATTACAGTTAGGAACCAATCAATGATCTTCTGGGAAACAATTATAAGACAAAAAAATTATGTTTGTATATTTTTTGATCATTAAAAAAAAATGATAACGAAAGATTCATTTAGAATGTAATTTGTTCAGATATTGTCATAAATCACAAATTGAAAATGCTACCATATTTATATTCTCACAAATGTGCTACAAACAAAATGGTAACCTAATTAAAATTTTGAAGTTAACTGTGTAATTACATGCTCCCAGCTTCACATTTGAAATCCATTTGGGCTTTAAAGTTGGTTCATGTTGCTAACTAGAGTCCTGTATTAGAGATTCACCAATACTGTATGTGTTCCTAATTATTCAAGTGAAATATACAGTTAAACTAATATTTTCTGTTAAACCCTTTGAGGTTTAATTTTGTAATATTTTACTTCATTTTTGGTATTAAGAGTTTTGAAAACAGGTCAAATGATTTACATTAAGGTTATTGAAATCTTTATGAAACCACACCTGAGCTCCATTATTATATTGTTGCCTTAGACTACAGTTTATTGAGCATGTAGCATCTGAGGTATTTGCTCTCATACACGTATAAACAGACATCCGAGGATGAGGATGAAATTTGTCCTGACAAGGTGAGAACTTTCTTCACTCTGTTCTCTCTCTCTCTCTCTCTCTTTCCCTTCAGTGATAAAGAAAGAGAGAAATGAGGTGTGCAAATGAATTGGTCTAATTACTCCTTCACTCAAACATTCAAATGAGCCCCAGCAGAGTTAGCAATGTCAGGGCAATTAGATATCCTCTATTAAGTGGTTATGTCTTTTCTCTGTCTTATATTGCACACACGGTATAGACAGGCAGATGCTAGACAATCTCTGGTGTAATAGATGTTGGTGGCATTTTAACAGAAATGGAATGGAAACAAACAAATTGCATGTGAGGTGAAGAATTCAGATCAGGTAGAAGGTGAGGTGTTCAAACGCATGATATAAATACTGGTTAAAACAGGTCCCTGTCCTCCATGAATTATGGATATGAACACAACAACAAATATAATTGACCTTCTGGAATGATTTTAAATGGCCATGAAATAGCCTCACACATTCCCATAAGATGGCATTAATACGAAACCTTGTGTTGTGACCCAAGGGAGGTATAAATCATCAATCCAGGTCCTACTCTTCTTTTAAGCACGCAGCATTAATGTAAACCAACTGTCAGACCAAAAACCACCAGTAACTGAGTTTTTTTTTTTTTTTTTTTTTTTTTTTTACTTTTTTGTTGTTGCTTTCTGCAGTGAGAATGGTTAGCAACTGAAAATACAAAATCTCAAAGCTAATTGAATTAATTTTCAGGGAGCTAACATAACCTGAGCAGAAAAATGAATATTTTCTTTCCCGTAATCCAAACAGTAGAAAAGCTAATATCCAAAGTATCACTCTTTTTGCAGGCATAAGAGAAACTACAATATTTACAAAGAATGGTTCTATATTTAAAGAGTAAATTACATTGCTCTACCTTGTTGCTAAGCAAGCATACAAAGTTAAGCAACTGTACACATAATTCCCAAAATAATACAAAGTCAATATAGCCCACAAACGGTCTGAAGCATGTGCAAGAAACACCTTGAGACAAAAATCTTGAGAAAACTCTGAAACCTTTTTTTGTTTTTATCAAGCCAGCAGCCAATATAGTTATTTAATAAGAACCAGAACCAAATCCTTGAAAGAAGAGAGAGAATAAAAGTAATGCAAAAAATATACTGTAAATATATACAGTATATTTCCCATGCAATATACCAGACAAGTTCTTAATCACTATAATGAATAAAGGCTCATGTGTGTCATTACTAAACTGACCAAGCAGAACCAAAATTGTCTTTGAGTCATTGTGTCATTATGCGACATTATGCGATGAGCATGTCTTTGCGTCATTACTTCCCATCTGTACACATAAAGAAGGTGTCTCGGCTATTATAGGCTATATTGCATGAGAGGATGTTGAAGGTGGAGATTTATAGCCTTTTCTCACAGCACTTGATATAATTACACTAATCAATTTGATGGCAGATCCAGAAAGGTTCAAATTACAATCACCAGTGACAACAGCACAAAAAACTTCATTCAGACTTCAGAGTAGCTACAGAAAAAAAGAGACTACAACCGGCCGATGCGAAAACAAAGATACATATAGGAAGGACATTACATGTAGGCACGCAATGATGACATTGTTAACATTAACTATTTGAGAACAAAGTATAATTTGCATAGTTTTGCATGATATGAAAACTTATAAACGATTGTTAGATTTAATCAGCACGATTTACTGCAATGTCAGAACCAGAACAAAAGTGGATGTTTCTTATTAGTTCAGATTACATTTTCCTGTGAAAATTCTTACATTGGTCATACTTCCAAAAAAGAAAAATCAGTGATTCTGAATGCCAGTATCCACATCGGCGCGGTGAATAACAGCTGTACACTCTCCTAAAACATCGTGTTCATCCACGCTGTGCCATGTCGAGAGTGTTGAAGTAAACTCGCGCAAAGTTGATAATTCCGCGAATGACAATTGCAGATTTCGAACAGAGATGGCGAGAAAGAAGAAAAACTGTGGACTGCAGATTTAAGTAACTGCTTGGTCTTCCATAGGCACATCAATACTACTGTATCGATATATCAATACTCACAATATACATGAAATCGATTCATTTAAAAACATATTCATTACAAATCTTTGGTTACAAAATGTTAAAATGGTATCGGTATTGTTTGTAACAAGAACGTATTGGTATCGTATCAAATATAACAAGTTTGGTTTCACCCATCCCTAGTTCTAATGCCACATATCCTTTTTTCCTTTTCAAACCACAAAAGGAGAAATGATTTTGGAGAACATTTGATCACAATTTGATCACAGAGCGATCCCTGTTTACTCATGATACATAGGCTATATGTTACAAGTGCTCTTTGGCCATACGAAAGGTTTTGGTAAAATGAAAACTGATATGTATTATTTAATGAAAATCCTGACCTTGGCCATTGGTCTGCTGTGCATGACTACATGTTCCTGTTCCTATTAGTGATGACTGTTTTAGCGATGGAACAACAAAGCGAGTTTAACTGTTATTGTGTAATTTTCAGGGCCACATGATTTGTGTAGCATTTTTCTTGATTTATCAAAATGGTGCACCTGTGTGCGTTTCCTGTGTGAGTCAGAGTAAACTACATCGCTAATGGACAGCCTTGATGTATAGTCCACTTGAAGGAGTGAATGGGTGCGTGTCATGAATCAGTGCATCGTGTTCATGAATTAGGGGATTGGTTAGGACAGTAAGGACCCTGGCACACTACACGATTGGGACACTGATGACTCTGTTTCCGGTGACATGTCCTCATTGTTCCACTAATAGACAACTTGTGAAGTGAGGCACAATCAAATTCGAGGACCGGAAAAAAAAAAATACTATTTAATAATAACAAAACGAATGTAAGCTTGTGCCTTCTGGGTTTTGTTTTTTTGTTTTTTTGTTTTTTTGCACAATGATAAATTACAATTTTGGTAATTAACTTCAGAATCATCAGAGCAACTCGTGACAACACTCATGGAAAGAATATTTGTTTTTGTTCGGTTGGTAATGTATTTTCAGTGAGTGCATTTCTCTTCACGAGACTGTAATAAATTCAAGTGCACCATTACATGGAGAAAAAGAAAATAGGCAGTTCTTGCAAAACTAACACCATAGTATAGTAATTACTGAGAAATTACATGTTTTAAATGTTTAAGGGACATTTGTGGTGTATGTATATGTGCCACCTTGCTTAGCCTAGTTATCATTTGTTCATGGAAACATAGGGGATATAAGTGTGGGCACCCGCCGGCAAAAACATAACTCGGCGCTATATTGCAAAATGTTTCTCTTGTATTTTCACATTTCTAAATTAAAAAAATTAAAAATGATAAAAATAATGTTCAGTTTCACACCAAATAGTGTGCTCTAAATAATTAGTAAAGATTCACTTTGCAGAGACCTAATGTGCTAATCTAATTTATGAGCTTTGATTTGTCACTGGTTCGGAGCAACAGGGTGTCATAAAATCAGCCCACCCTTTCCATAAGCACATTACTAATGACCATGTGATTAGATTGACCAATTTAATGAACAAATTAGTCAGTGGTGTGTACTTTCATTCTCACTCCTGGCATGTACTAATAATTCCAAAATGATATCCTACATTACCATCATTTGCCACAAGTGCTGAAGTCAGACGACATTAACCTTTTTACAATTTGTGCCTTTCATTGAGTAAAAGCTGTGGATTACTGTAAACACACACACATTCACTGACATTCTAGTCTAATGAGTGCCTCTCTGTGAAAGGGAAAGACACAGTAGGTTGTTTATTCCTTTAGCTGACATTTTTGCAAATGCCACATATCCACATGGTTTTGGCAATGACTAATCCACAATATGTTAATATCACCGTCCATATCATCATACAAATTAGCCATTAAATATCATGCACCTTATAATTAGGGCCTGTTTCACATATTAGATCATCTTGGGGAAAAGACAATGAATGAATAATGTTGTAATGAATAATTCCTTCCTTTTAATATCCAGCTGTGGGAAACAATACCTTCTGTACACCCGATACAAAGTTGCTTAATTAATTACGTGGTTGCTTCTGACTGAAGTGGATATAGTTATACTGTGCATTATACAGTAGATTGTCTTTATAATTAGAAAGATTGTCTCCAGTATGACGAAATTAGTGAAGTTAAACATGCCAGGAAAATGTCCATTTCGTAGTTTCCTTCGGCATCATACACCCAGGGTTTCACAACTATCTGAAGTCACAGGTGCGCTGCCACACACAGAGCCCTGATAAAACGTTACCTTTCCACACAATCTGCCCACCCTTCCCACCACCAACAATAAAGCCTGACTAAATGAAGCAATCATCTATACTGGAGGCATCAGTCAGAGCATGATAACTGCAACGTATATCGCCATCCGCCATATGGTAAAAGTAGTCAAACCCAAACCAATCGCTGCTTGCCGATTTGTCACGGTGAAGCCAAACATGATTAAATAGTTCCGTGGATATCTTGGTAGCTAGAAAGTGCCTTTGACCACTCAGATGGTCATCTTTTTCTGAGATTGGAAGTGGCGGTAACAGCTGCTGGATGCACCCTGTTTCATTTCAGTATATATATATTGTTTATTTAATTTTTCTATAGCTGCAGGCACACAATGTTTTATCCAATGGGTTTTTTTTTGTTTGTTTTTTTTCCTGGAATGACAGTAATCTTTTGTACTTGCCCTCAAATGCAGCTCAAGTGAGTCACACAAAGAATGAAAACAAAAAAAAGTGAATACAGGTACACAGTAAAAAGATTATTGAAGTACATAGAAAAAAAAAATACTTTTTTACTAATACTACTATTGTACAAGTAAAAACTATATACAAGTCCTTTAAAATGTCACTTTTATTTCAATGTATTTTGCCGTTTCTTTGCAATTAGTTGTGGAATTTACTAGCAAATTCTGAAGGAAAGTAAATCATAGTAGTTCATACCATGAGAACAAAAGATATCTTAAGCTTAAACAAATATAAACTCTATTTTAGTATTTGGTATTTTTATTTTAAACTTTATTTTAAAGTTTTATTTCATTGCGAGAAACTGTGCAGAAATTGGATGATGTTTTGTGACGGTAATAGATGTCTGTGTACTGACAAGGTCTGTTCATCTGAATATGAAAACATTGTCAATTTCACTCAAATTTAGAGGACATCAAAGCTACTGTAGGAGTGCTAACATGCTTTTGCCTGTGACCTTCACAGTTTGTGTGTATCATCTCCAAGCCTCCAGCTCATCCAATTTACTCTGACTGTCAAGAACATGATTAAAATGGCTCTTGGAGGACTGCAGACTAGGACGAGTTCAGTCTATATTTCACATTATTTTTCATGCCAAAGATGCGAAACTCAAGAAGAATAAAAAAAAAATCTATTCGAAATTAATCATAAAAAGATGACTGTGAATGTATATGATTTTGCCTCAGCAGAAATCCTTGAAAATGAATGTCGTCAGGCTAATCCTGCTGAATGAATTACACAGGATCATAATAAGGGTACTAGAATTGAGAATACTGCAAGGCAATTTCCATTTGTCTTTTGTACCGCTCACAGATGGAATATTGTGTGACGTTCACATTCACCCATTCTGGTTTGTGGGGATCCAAATCAATAGGAAGAGCTAGACAGCAGACAGGGACTACAATATTTCCACCGACTTCATTATTATTTCTCTGATTGCTACTTTAGCGGTTGAGCTGAACATTTGCCCAGTGAGCGTATTGATTTATTTTTAATACTAGAGAAGGGCTGTGTGAATGGAGTTGATGAACTTCAGATAATGGTCTTTAGATCCTTGAGTTGAATGAAATAAGTTTACGATGTGATCTCTTTTTTTTTTATTTTCTGGGATTATATGCAATAATATTTAATTTTTAGGCATACCCGATGTACAAGCTCAGTCACAGCAATAGGGGCATTTAAATATTGCCAAGTATAAGTACCTCAGCATATATTTGAAGTAATAATATTTCCGTTTCCTATAATAAAATGCATTTATATCAATATTTAACCTCTATTTGGAATCATAAGCTTTTTATTAGCCTTAAGTCATACTGATTTGAAACACGGAAATAGTTATGAGTTGGTGTGTAATGAATGTCCTTCTATACTTTATTATGATTAATGAAGAAAATGTGAAGATGAAAATGAGAGCACAGGATGTGGTATTCAGCCTCGCCCTGAAGTGATTATAATTTGATGAGTCTCAATGAGTAATAGAACTGCCGATCAGCTCTCCAGAATGCTGTAGAAGAGTTTGTGGAGAATTTATTTGATGTCGGTCTACTATTTACCTGAGGTAATGGTAAAATCAGCCAATCTCATGTTTACTTGTATTCAGAAATTGTAAGCATAATGCATATTTTGTACATCATGACTCTCCCAGTTACTATAAAGACATTTTTGTTAACAAAAACAAGATATTCCTTTCACTGCATTATTTTCAGCCAGAGTCAAAGATGTTATTCTAAAGAGAGGGTGAACAACACAGAAGCAATTTTCACACACCTGCTGGAGAAAGTGATCCGTTTCCAAGAAAAAAACCCAAAATGATTCTGTGAACAAAGGACGAGCAACCCAGCAGAGTCTTTCAACTCAAAACCTTGCATTATTTGAACTGTTGGTGTTCCAGTGTCTCTTTCTTTCACTTTATAAATCATTTGCCTTGGACAATTGCCTTTGTGAAATTAATCAGTGACAGCAGTCCAAACCAACTCAGGTCATTATGGTTCGGTTGATATAGTACACCTTAAGTGGTACTTTTACTTATAGTCCACAAATAAAACACTTTTCTACCAAACTATTTATAGCATTTGTGGCCATAGCAACCATCTCATTATTAACTCTCCTTTGTTGCATGTTGACTCTGTACAATCTCTTAAACTCTAAACTCTAGTTTAGCCATGTAGTGGTGAGAAATACTTTGACAAGAAATTATATAATTCTGTGCTGTTGCAAAACAGAGTTTTACCATGACATTAATTAATCGAGTTTTACATTTAGAACACAGTCACTTTGTTGTATGTAACCCTCCCCAGCCGGGTACACTCGTATAATATTATCAAAGGAGCCCTGATATCCCAGCAGTAGTAAAGTGTAATGTCTGGTCCTTCCCCTGAAGAGTGAATAGATAGCTACAAGAATACTACAAGAATAATTTTGCAAGGCCTCCAATTAATAAACATATTCTGATGTGTTTGAGAATAGAAAAAATAGGTACATTATAATAAACCCTGAAGTTTATGGAATAATCCCCAAACAAACAAAACAAAACAATGTTGTTGTTTTTTTTTTTTTTTTTTTTTTTTTTTTATGAAACAAATGGTAAGACTATGAAACTACAGAATAATTCACTTACACAGTGATGGAATCTTGAATGATTCAGGGAAACCCACCATGCAATACAAACTTCACATATTTAAATACTGCCACGGTGCCACCCTTTAAGTAACCCGAAACTCATTCAGTGACTTGAAATTGGCAGAATAGGTTTCCTCAAATACAAGCGAATTACTCTTATAAATATCAATTTATACTTATTTGAACATATATGACTCTTAAATGTACTCTTTCGAAACAAAATAACTAAAATTTCCTTAAATATAATCAAATGACTCAGACAATTAAATGGATTCAGCTGAAATCAAATGAGACTTAAATTGACTAATAAGTCGTGATCAAATTACTCTTAAATTGACTCAGTTGTAATCAATTGACTCTTTAAGTGACTCATTAGTAATCAAATGACTCACTCTTGAATTAACTAAGCTGTAATCGAATGAGTCTTAAATTGACTCAGTCGTGATCAAATGACTCTTAACTTATTCGTTTCCCTAACCTAAGTCTTTGATAATATAATCAGTTCACTTATTTCAAATCTTGTTCACATGCATCAAAAACAGATATAACACGCTCAATACCTCATTAATAAAAGTGAGAACCCGCAAACTTATTCTCAAAACCAGTGCAAATTTGCCATGAACTGTTGGTGCACTTTTTAACAAATCTCAGTCCAACTGTACTCACTCATCTGCAGTAGGGGCTGCATGGCAGGGGGAGCTGCCACTCGGCCAGTCACCGTTATGTGCGCCTGCCACTCGACCAGTTACATGCCTGCCTCTGGACCAGTCACTGTTATATCCGCCTGCCACTCGACTCGTCACGGATGTGGGCTTGCCTCACGACATTACACAATATAAAAGAGGTTTCTTTTAAACCAAAATGCAGTTTTAAGCCAAATATCCCATTTAGCCAGCAGGGGACAGAATGGTGCATATACAATAAGTCAATATTCACCATTAACCAAACGCTTTTCACCTGCCTTACAGCTACTAGCTGACCCTCCGGGCTCCGGCTGATGCGTATGATCAAATAGACAGTTAGGCCTATGGGCAAAGGCCTATTTGCCCTACAATATGGGCAAAAAGAGCAAATAAAATATAAGATAATATGACAAAAAGGTAAATAAGAGATGTATTGCACTGCAGTGGCGGCTGGTGAAAATTATTGGAGGGGGGGCTGAATAAGAGGGGGGTCTGGGGGTTCCCCCCCAGAAAATTTTGAATTTAAAGATGTGATTTCCTGCATTCTGGTGCATTTTAGGCCTTAGGCCATGCCCTTACCTATACCAATAAAATAACTTAAACCAGTCAATACCAATGGTCAAATAATACAATAATAATAATAACAGTTTGACCGTTAATGATACTGAACAAGTTGCAGCATGTTTATTATGCTCTGTGTGCTGACAGAAAAAGTGCAAACGCATAATATTGATAAATTATAATATAGGTAATACAAAAAATAATAGGTAATACAACAATCTAGTTTAATCAATCCCCAGCTGTAGAATACATATTTTTGACAGATTGACAATTGGATAATGGATAACAATGTGTTGATACTAGAGAAAGAGAGAGAGAAAAGGCTCTGAAAGAGAGGGTGGGACGACATTCTTGAGGGTAACACCCAAGTATGAGAAGAAAGTTGATTTTAACTAGTATGAAACACAGTAATCTAGCTCAGAACTTAAAAACATCAAAAAACAAAGCAAACACACCGGTATTAATATTCCTATAACTATTTTAATATCAAATGTGTGTGAAACAGTGTTTATGTGTGTGTGTGAGTGAGTGAGTGACAGAGACAGACAGGTCAATTCCCACGACTAACTTTACATTATTTCCACTCGACGTCACTGGCGCTGCCATTCTGCTCTCATCTGAGGTAAAAAAAAAATGTCCCGTGGTGCGCGTGCACGGTGCACTCCCATAATCTGATACTGTGGGCGATATTTTCAGCGCCCCCAAACCATAAAATTTGACGGCGCTGATTGGCGAAATATAAACTTTTTTGCATAGCAACCGGGGAACCATTGGCTTAAATTCCAGCACCGTGGGGCTGAGCGAACTGGCGCCCTGAGAAGACAGCCTATTGGCTATACTACTACACCAACATGATAAAAGTAACGAAAGTCAATGCAAATATCATTCTGGTGAGTTCAAAACACTTTTCAAAGTAAAACCATTATTAGCATATAATTAACCCAGATTATTTTTCAAAATGATAAATTATAATATATATTAAAAAAACAGACAGACAGGTCGGAGGGAGGGCGGCGCCCCAGCGCCCTCTATGGGCGAGCCGCCCCTGTTGCACTGTATGTGCTCTCATCAGAGTGTCTGGTTCATGTAAACAGTGACAGATCTTGCAGCAGGCTAGGTTGTGGCTGGCGCGACGCTAATAGGTGACGTGATGCATGCCCGCACTCTATTATGAACAAAAAAGCGAATGAAATATAAGTTAAGATGACAAATAGATACATAAGAGCAGGATTGCACTGTCTGTTTGCACATGTGCATCAATCAGAGTGTCTGGTAGATAAAATCAGTGAGATCGAAATTTCCTATCAAGTCCTCCACCGCTCGAAATTTACAGAATGACGTTTGTGATGATACCAGTTACGTTTAACAGTCACATAAGGATAATAATCTATTCATCGTGGAGTGCGCAGGGTGAAGTGAAAGTTTTATCTTAGAAAAAAAAAAACTTGCCGATATCTTCAGATCGGAGATGTGTCCATTCTTCAAATTTCCCACGATCTAAGAGGACACTAATATGCACGTGCACAGCTTGATTCACGCGCAAGTTATTTAATATGTCTCAACTGTACTCAGTCTACCCTATATGAGACGGGTTTTTATACTAGATAGTCTTTTATTCATTTGTAATATTCATTTGTATTTGTGTGTATAAAGCAGCAACACATAAGGGTCATCCATGGATTTCAAATAGATGGAGGAATGATAAAACAGTAATGAGTTAATTTGATTAAAGATTACGAGATCAGACAAACTGAAAAAAAAAATGCAAATGGATAAATCATTTATAATAAAAATCTGCAATGTTCTATAAAAAGTTTGCAATGTTCTATAAAAAGTTTGCAATGTTCTATAAAAAAAGAAGAAGAATACCATATGGATTTCACAGTGACTTTAAAGATTTGCAAGTGTCTGGTGAGCAGTTTAAAGTCAGCCTTATTTATTGGTCTTTATGCAATATAGATTGTTTCAAATGAGCTTCACACTAGGAAAGTAACAGAATCAATGATGCGAACTTTAAAACAACACCAAGGAACTTTTTTTCCTCTGCGGGCACCCTCATTAGAACTACAGAAACGCGACCCGGTCTGGCATACATCAGGTAAAGGACCGCAAAGCGATGGCATAAGTGCATTTCACCATGTCACGACTTGATGAACCACTGAAACAATTTTGAAAACATTATTTTAAGGTAAAAATTCTTTCTTAGTGTAGCTTTAAATTAGACTAATTCAATTTCTACTGTAAAGCAGCTCTGCTGCTCATGTCAGTTCAATGGTGATTCAATTCAGTTCAATAACAGTGTCGATTGCAAAATTCATCAACCATGAAACAAATTTGATAGCTATAAAGCAGATTATGAAGACAATGTCATCATTCAGCTCAATTGAGTTCAAGTTTTGTTCTCCTCCAATAAACATCCATTGTTTTGTATGCATCAACAATGTTTGTTGTGACTGCTTTTGCGACATCCATCCTGAGTAGGCCAGAACAAATGGCTTTGCATAAGCTTTTCCACTCAAGATGGGTTCAGACAACCCAAGCACCACATGGTGGCACCACAGCAGCCCTCCTTCTCCTCTGCTCTGTCATTCATGCACATAACTATACCATCATCTCAAGGTCCTTTCATCAGGGCAAAGTGTTACATCAGTGTTGAGACACCCAAATCTACAGGATTTAAAAGATAAGTAGGAATGCATCTGCTGACACTAAGTGCAATGATTAAAGATTTACCTCTTGTCATCTGTGAGATGTGGCCTCTAAAAAAGCCTTGCTTAACATTTTAGTCCAAATAAATAGATTTAGTGTGGTGGAGCTTAGAGGTTCAACATATTATTGAAAACCAGTTTTCTGGATCACAGGGTAAATGGGGGAACATACTTCATATCAGAGATTCCTGGGTGTCAAATAGGCTGTCTATAGGATTAACACTTGCTTGAGCAGATGTTCATTTCCAAAACATATGTCAGTGCTTAAGCCTGATGTAAACAGAAGCTGTGGACTGGCTTTATCAGTTTTGGAACAGACTTCATATTTACAATGCCTTAAGCAGTTCAGTTGCACACACTGGCCACAGCCAGTTGAAACATTGCCATTACCTGGACATAATAGAGAATTCAAACAATCATAAGCAAATCCTAGAACAAAAACGCTGCACAACTTTAGACAAGACAAAATAATAGTGGAAATGGAAACTGGGGGAATGAACTCAAGGAGAAAGTGCTCGAATGAGGCATTTAGCTCAGCGCCACAGGTAGCATTATAGCATCTGCAGCTTAGAGGTGATTTAATGTGTTCAGTCCGGGGAGAGTCTAGGAGTCTTCCATCTGTTTCTACTCCAGTTTAAGGCCAGAGAGGGTAAATCTTCTTCTCTACAGACTATTATCATCTGCTGCTAAAATTCACTGTTGGATAGGTGTTTATCCTCAAACAGAGCAGTTTCGTCTTTTATCTTGTAAATAAATGTACTTATTACTCTATTCATTTATGAACATTGCAGTTGTCCAAAAATCGCAATAATTAAATATATATATATATATATCAGTTACATCACTTTGCATTTTATGAACCCCTTTGACCTAAAATACTTACTTTAAACACCATTTGAGACTTTAATTTAATATTTGAATAATTTAACAACACAATATCATGTTCACAGTTCTGGTTAATGAAATGAATGAATTAAATATTTTTAATTATTTTATTTTATTATAATATACAATTGATTTTAAATATTTAAAAAAAAATGTATACATTTTTTTTTCAATCATTAAATTATTTTTAATGTGTTTTGTTATTGTACATTTATTTGATTTTGACAATTTATGATTAAATTAATTACAAGCTTTTCATCAATGCACGAACCTCAGGCATGATCATTAACATTCATTAATATACAGTATGCTATTATATTAATAAGTATTAATCTTTTTTTATTCATAAAACTTTAACTAATATTGAAGAATTGTACCTTATGTTACTGAAATATTTTTGATAATTTCAAAAGGAAAATAATAATATAGGACAAATTTACAGGAGAGAAAAGTGGAAAAATGGCTTATATTTGCCATTTTGTGTATCTTTCTAATTATATTGTAAATATAGAGTACTGTAGTTCCAGTACGCTGAATGAAAAGTGTTTATCTGCATTAAGTGTTCGTAGCAGTCATTTTTCCATACTTTTCAGATATCTTGTTCTCAAATCAAGAGCAACCGCCATGGTGGTCTATTACAGCATGAAAATGTAATGGTTCTCCCTTTGTCATGAAACCTAGAAAATCTTTAATAAAATACTGAGAGTGATTAGCTGAAATGGAACTCAGAGTGGACTGATACAAGGCTAATTATGCTCATACTCAGGCTGCCTGTGTCCAAGACTAATGTACTGTATTTGAATTAGGTAAGGAAGTTACATAAGGGCAATCAAATAGCAAAGCCATCAAATAAATGAGTTCTCAAGGACTTGGCAGCACCTTAGCCCAGCATTGTCTACTCTACCTCACTTGATGAATTGGAATAAAATACGATAAATCATAATTTTGAACTGTGTGAAACAGCACAGTCTATCCATTTGCAAGGCTATTTAATGAATTGAGCTGTTTTAGTCCAAATTTTCTGATGAATCTTTATACGTGAATAAAAGCCTAAATTAAATCTGTTCGTCGACTCACACATCAGTTGTGGTAAACAGAACCTGAAGTATGTTCGTTTGATGTGCGAGAACCAATGAGATTCATTCTCGTGTGTTACGCAGCACGTTTGAGCTTCTTTAAGAGGTTTGTTCTTGTGCGTTAAAACATGCATGTTTGAGCTTATGTTTATGTTGGCTGATTAATGTTTATATGTGAATAAAAGCCTACATTCAATCTGTTAAAATCTTATAAAGCAACCGTGTCTCTTCAGAAGATTTGGACTAAACTGCTCAATTCATATGGTATTCATATTAATTTTATGATTAACTTTTTGAAGCGTAAAAATTGTAGTTGCCTAGCAGTCAATGGAGGGACGGAAAGCTCTCATTGTTACGATCTCAAAGTCATAACATGAAGAGGATAATTCACAAAATGGGTTTCAATATATAAAAAATATATTATATTATTTTATTTAAAGTTAAAGAAATAATGTCTAGGGTCAAAACATACAGTAATAGTATGTATCAACACAACATAAAACCAATCAAAAGTTGGAAATGAGGTTTGTGGAGTTGTGGAAATCATATGGGAATACAAACTCAAGAACCCACTCTTCAAACAAAGTCACGCCAGTCTATTTAGAGAAACGAATATTTCCCCCTCTCCGTTTTCAATAATAACATCGTGCACACACCCGCATAAATACGCCGTCGAGCGCCATCATATCTATGACAAACCTATGGGCGGCAGTGTAGGGAGAAGGATAAAGCCATGCAAGCCAATCTGAATCCTCAGAATTGACAAGAGAGAACCTAAAACGCTGTTTCTCCCAGTTCACATTAAAAAACACATAACCGGCGTTTCAGAAATCTCCACTTTGGCCGGAATTTTTAGAAATAGTTTTCTGTGATAAAATGGGGTTTTCGTGTAAATGAGAGGCCAAACCGCAGGGAAATATCTGCGTTTTCCCTTCGCGTAAATGGGGCCTTAGTCCTACAGTATTCTCACCCCCCAAAAACTAAGAAAAACATGGAAGAAATAAGAAAGAAAAAAATAAGAAAAACATCTTCATTTGTGCTCTGAAGATGAACTAAAGCCTTACAGGTTTGGAACGACATGAGGGTGAGTAATTTTCTTTTTTTTTTTGGGTGGGGGGGGGGGGGGGGGGGTTAGGGGGTAAACTATCCCTTTAACCTGAGTTTCTGTTTTGAAGAGGCACTCACACTGACATGTAGACATGTAGTCAATCATTTTCAATGGAGGTTGACATGAAGAACAGAAATTCATAATATCTTGAATTTTAACTTTATGCAATGCAGTGACTACAAATGAAAGTGATATACAATGGAGCTCACATGACATGATGCATCTTCTGCAAGATGTTGCATTTGAATACAAGACAGAGGAGAAGTTCACGTCACTGTTCTGTATGATCCCTCTCTCTGTCTCTATCTTGTAGAATGTTCATTTTGGCAGTACGAAATTTGATTCCTTTTCTAAATAGAATGGCATATAATTCCTATCAACAATACATCTGATTTGGGATTTTCAAAAGCTATGGCCAGTGGTGCAGCCTAACGGTACTGCGACCTGGTTTGCATTTCTTTCAGGTAGCCAGTAAGAAACCTTTTTGGTCCAAAATTGCTGCTCCACATAACTGTACACTATACATTGTATATCTTCTGATTGCCTGTGATTGCATCAGTTGCACGTTCAGCTTGGACAGACAAATTCGCTTGTGCTGTACCTGGAATCCTATCGTATAAGAAATCATAAGAGAACAATTGAAATTATAAGCATACACAAACTCTTGATTCACAAAGTCAATGACTGTCATGAAGAATGATCCATACCTCAGTATGCTTTAAATGAACTTTGCCATTTAAACTTCACTATTCCTAACAACAAAAATGTATTTTGTGTCCTTGCAAGCTATTCTGGTTGCATTAATTGATTTTCATTCTGGCAAACTGACGTCCACTCTTCCCTTACTTCACTTGGACTGACGTCCACATTGTAAAAGTCAGTTCTATAAATATGACCATCTTGTATTATGTAGAATGATGATATAAAAATGCACTCAGGTGCCAAAACTGTTAGACTTTTCTGTAATTTCTACAGTTATTTACTTTTAAATCAACCAGTATTATACTGCAATTTATCTTCAGCATCAAAGAGACTTCTTTCAAAAACACTAGGACACTTAAATACTTTTTTTTTGGCCAGCAATGTACATAAATCCAATATTGAAAATAATTATTTTGAAGGTGGGGTTATGTGTAATGTATTGTGAAAAGAACTGTTTTGCCCTGTGTTGGAGCACATTATGTTAATTTAACATGTTCACACATCTGTGTGCTAACCTTTCTGATGAATTGACTTTGTTAAATATTTACACAAAACCCTAAACTCACCCACCCAATTTTTAGACATGTGTAAACAATTAACACATTATTTCCAGCATTAGCTGACAGTTTATTTTGTGATGTAAATGAAATGTTTTAAATTTTAATTAATTAATAAACTAATTGATTTGAATATCATTAGTACTTATGTAGGATAAAAAAATATAAAAAATAAATAATTCTATATCAAAATTATGAAATCTAATATATATTTCGTACAAATAAAATAATTAGTGTACTGATTAGCTTGATTTTTACAGTAATGCTCTATTACACAGTACCATTTAGTTACTGTAAAACTGAAATAAGTTTTGGTACTGTAAATCTCAATTAAAGTAACTAAATCTTGAAAAGAATAACAATGAAGGCAGAGAAGAATTATTAGGCTTGCTATAATACAAAACAAATACAGATGGATGGATAGTGCAGGTGAATATATTATATCACTTTTGAAGAGTATTATTCACACAGTGCAATGCAAATTATGTTTGTTATACATGATTGTTTTCAAGTCTATTGCTGTCTTTTCATTTCAGCTGTCTGCACAGGTACAAAGTTGATTACTGCATCTTTTCATTGAATGGTAAGGAAATCCATTTTGTTTGTGACAAAAAAATATCAGCATTTGATGTAATTACGAACAGTTTGTGGTTTCTGCATGCACAGAAATCACTGAGAAAAATAAGAATATTTCATTTAAGCAATAGTCCTGTGAGTGTCTCAAACTTCAAAGTACAGCCCCAATTTGCCTCTAGATAACTCAGTTCAAAAACTCAATTACTAAACCTACTGCAGTCAGCAAAATGAAAATGAAGATCTTAACATTGCAATCTCACCTAAGGCCATTTATAACAAAAGTCTAGGTAAAATTTGCAGAATAGTTTAGACATAACTAAATAATAATAATGTTTTTTTTTTTTAGTTTAGTAGTTCACTAAGTCTACAATGTCTCTTAGAAAGTTCGTGCATTGTGTATTGTGTATTTGATCTGAGTGTAGTTTAATGGCCCAAGTTTGAGTACGTAACACAGGTTTAAAACAATGCATATGGACTGTTTGATCTTATTTCATAAAATATGTACTTGATGAATATGGACTTTATACTCAAGTGCTTTCAACGCATCTGTTCAAATATATTTATGTTCACATGCCAATTTCTCATATACTTAATGGCCTTTAATCTTACCATTCCATCTCACAGCTTCAGATTTCAATAGCTTCATACTGTAAACAGCGGCCTTCATTGATGTTGAGGTCGTGATTGCTTTTGGAATGATGGAGATGATGACTTGAGATCAAGGGCAGGGACTTCAGCTATCTTTTGTGTATAGATGTGATTGAATTATTTCAAGTATTTATTCACTGAAGCACAGGTTAAAATTCAGGGTAATGCATTTTAAAGTGGGTCGCTCTTGGGCAAAGTCAAAAGTAAAAAATATTGGAATTTGAAAAATTATTTTTGCAAGTCTTTGTTGCATTTAGAGATGATGATGTGTCCAAGAGTGCATCACAAGTTGTATTTACCAATCATGTTAGTCTGGATAGGCCAGTGACTGCCAGGAACAGGCTGGTTGATGACCACAAACAGAGTGGCCACACCTGGAGAGACAGCGGAGAGCATGGAGAGACGGCAACCAGGACAGGAAGGGCCAGCAACCTGACCCGCATCTACTGTAAGGAAGAACCCAAACACAGCTATGAAGAGTCCCAGAGAAAAAATACCCCCAGGGGAGCCTGAGAAGGGGGGGAATAAGCAGCCCGAACGGACGGTCAACCAGGTGACGAACCACGCAAATGGACAATCGAAGACAAACACCATCTGTGAATGTGGAAAGAGCTGCAAAAACCCGTGAGGTCTGTTTGAATGGGATGCTTGGTGAAAGTGCAGCCAGAGCAGTGCTCAAGGAATTACCTTGCTGTGAGGCCGGAGGAACTATGCCGGGAGACATCCCAAAGTGCCCACCCAGAACCTCCACACTCCAAGGGTCAAAATCCAAAAGGCAATCCGAGACAGAAACAAAACAAAGAGCAGGCAAAGAACCATGCAAAACTCACAAAGTGGTGTGACATAAAACAAGGACTCCATAACAAACCCTAAAGCCGGGTATTGATACACACAGAACTTGACAATTATGATGAGGAACAGCTGAGTGCAATGAACAGTGATGAGCGCACACAAGGATTGTGGGGAATGTAGTTTCAAAGGGGAATAACACAGTGGGGAAAGAGGACATCTACTGGACACCAGGGAACATACACACGACACTGTGACAATATTAGACTTTTGTCTCAAGAAACTCCTAATTACTGCTTATTAATCGTTAGTAAGGTCATTGTTTAGTTCAGGGATTGGGTAGGATTAAGGGATGCAGAATATGGTCGTGTAGAATAAGGCATTAGTAGGCCCTACTAACAGCCAAAATCTTGGAATTATGCATGCTAATAAGCAACTCGTTAATAGTGAGGATAGGACCCTAAACTAAAGTGTTTCTTCTGTCCCCTTTAAAATGTAACATTTAAACGATGATCATTTTTGAGAATACATTAGAAGCTGTTTTAAAGAGATGTGCTAATATTTAGAAATTACTGTGAGAAATATTAACAGCTTTTTTTTGCGTCAAAAGTGTTGTGGTATTTTAACTGCACATGTATGTTCGTTATAGAGACATTATTAATAACATTTCTCAACAGTTAAGATACATTTGCATGGGAAATTGCCTTTTTATATGAGTCTTTACTAGAGGAGTAATTATGCAAATTACAGTAATTAGGAGGATATTTTATATATTTTAACTTGTATTAGACATTCATCTATAGAAGCCCAATGGGAATTTCTACCATGTGAAGCAGAATAAAATCTGCATGTATAACTGACATCCACACCACCCAAGGATATGGCAACCTTGGCAAAGAGTCCATTCGCCAGGATGGAGAGAGACTCGTGAAAGTCAAACACCTACTTATGAGACGAAGGTGTGTGCCAGCTGACATGAAAAATCTGGTGCCTGGCCTAAGGGCAGGGTGGGGTGTTGATAGTGAAGGCAGTGAGAGTTTGGATTTCTTCCTGGATCCCGCAGTGCTCGGCATGAGGAGCCATAACTACAAGGGCTTGGACATTTGCTGTGACCTCTGGACACTGGTCATGTAGAAAAGACGTATTTAATATTTAGACTCTCATCAGTGTGGTACAGCATGCGGAATGTGATTGCTAACTTCATAAGTCTTTTTTACTTACTATAAAATTAATGCAATGGCTGGGAGTTATGAAAACAAATCCTTGTTTTATCCCCGGAAAAAAAAAAAAAAGTAAAAATATATAACATTTTGAATTTCAACTGAAAACATTTTCCAGAATTTGGGTAAATGGGAAAAATAACTGGACAATTAAAATATATTTAGACTGAAAATATCAAATAAATATGCCATTGCCTATTTTAGCAAATATTTTGAAATATATTTAAAGCTGCAGTCTGGCATTTTTCCTCTTTCTCGCCATCTCTGTTCGAAATCTACAGTTGCAGTCATTTACGGAATTATCAACTTTACGCAAGTTTACTTCAACACCCTCGACAAGGCACAGCGTGGATGAACACAATGTTTGAGGAGAGTGTGCAGCTGTCAGTCACCGCGCCGATGTGGATAATGGAATTTAGAATCACAGATAATTCTTTTTGTATGACCAACATAAGAATTTTCACCAGAAAATGTCATCTGAACTAGTAAGAAACATCCACCTTTGTTCTGGTTCTGACATTGCAGTAAATCCCATTAATTAAATCTAATAATTATCATATCACGCAAAACTGTGCAAATGTAGGGAATCTCGGGATTAGCTCTATAACAAGGAATATAATTTTAATAATTAATCTTGAAACATGATCAGGAATCAACTACAAATTATAAAATTACACGTAAGGGAATAAGATGCCAGTGTTCTGTACTTTCAATAATCAATGTAACGGCAGAGCCATCGTCGACGACTGATGACGCATTGGGTTCATGAATGGTTGTTCCATTTCGTAGTGGAATATTTCAACCCCTTGGCCCTTGTAACTTTGTTTTAAGGGCCAAGGGGTACAATCGAAAACAAGGGGTAGGGCCAAGGGGTGAATTGGGATTGACCCTAAGACTAAGAGGAAAAGACAAACTGGAGACGTCCAAGAAGGAGAAGAAGAGAAGTCGAAACTGCCCCTTTTGGAGGGAGTTTTTACAATTGTCTCTTCGCAGGGCATTTGAATGTATAATTTCATTGGGTGTTTACAAAAAGAATCAACAAGATTCTTATAGCTAATACTAATGCATCATAAAGTTGGCAAAATGTAATGTAAATTAATTAATGGGGGAAAAAGATTGGAGTTTATAGATACTAAACATACTACGCATATGATTTTTGGGTTAACCATAGTATGCAAGTCATGTATCAAACCCAAACTAGTTCAGAGGGGAGAATGAAACATAGGCCAAACCACTGAAAAATAGATACATGGCAATAGATTTATCACATGGTTTTATATATAGAATATATTTCTTCTTCTCAGCAAGCAGGAGTAGTTCACTTTAAAAACAACTTTTGCTGATAATTTACTCACCCATGTCATCCAAGATGTCCATGTCTTTCTTTCTTCAGACAAAAAGAAATTAAGGTTTTTGATGAAAACATACCAGATCGCATTATTAAACTATTAACTTAACATTATTAACTTAACTAAAAACATTATTACAAGATTACCGTTTTGATAGAAGGCAAGCAGATCGTTTTGAACACTGGTTGGTTATGTATTTTCCCAAATATGCATTTTGGCTTATTTTTAACCCAAAAAAGTGCAAAACTGCAGCTTTAAAATATGTATATATATTTTTTTTTTCATATGGGTTTCATATATTCCCACTTTTGTCTAATTGTCTTATATTGACTATAGAACGGTTTAAAATAAATTATGTTTAATTCCTTAATGTAATTCAAACCAGTTTATTGATGTTAAAATAAAGATGTACTCTTCTGCGCCGGAGCTGAGAACATGCTGTCCAAACAGTTGAGCAGTGTGAACTTCTCAGGATATAAAATAGTAAGTCTAAAGGCAGGTGAGATAAAACTCATTATTCTATTATGAACTACATAAAACGACCAAATTACCATCCAATTATTTTTAAGTGACATTAAATTATGGGTGTATTGCAGTAAAAGTTAACACTCCTCAAAAAAAAAAAAAAAAAAAGGTTAATAAAAAAAAAATGTAATGAATAATTCAGTTTCTGGCCTAATCCAGCAATGAGAATACTTTAAAATTGACACATAGCCTCTATACTGTATTTTGTGTTTGTACAATTAGCACTCCTATTGATTTGTGATGACATCTTTATTATAAGGCACGTTTGGGGAAAACGTCAAGTGGATTTAGGGAAACATTTATAGTAGTTTGTGATTGCACTCTGAGGGTCCTTGGAGATCAAAATGTCAAGGCTATTATTTTCTTTCCATTTTATGTGATATACCACCTTTGCAAACCTACATGATAGACAGACAAAAATTGCTGCTATATCTAGTTTGCTGGAAAGCACTTTCAAATCATAAAGAATACTTGCAAAGACTTGGGAGGAAAAGATTTTGCATTATTGCTGCCTAGATAATTTCTGAGATCTGCTTTTTCTGGTGCTCTGAATGGCATTAATATTTAATCACATTATGAATTGGGAAAAGGAATACAATTACCAAAGTAAATACACCTGTCCCACCATGCAAGAAATTGCAAAAATCCCACAGCGCACAGCTTTCTTCCCTGAAGGTAAGGAGCGGGAGACGATTGCACTAACTTTGAGATTTGCAACACTGTAATCCTTGACTCTATTTATTTGCTTTCCAGCATGTCAGTTCAAAGGGTATCCATTTGTTATCCCTCAAATATGTTTTGACTCACTTTGCTTGCTCTAAGAAATCTAATACAATTAGCAGACCTCGGGGACAGCCTGCACCTGTATTAATCTCTCAGGTCTATGTTTCGTCTTGAGCATTGATAAAGCATACACTCTTAGAAAAAGGGTTCATTGGGGCTCTATACATGAACCATAGGGTTCTTTACTCAACTCCAAAGAACCTTTTATGCTAAAAAGGCTCTATAATGACAAGAAAGAGCCCTTTTGGCACATCAGTTCTTTATAGGCTATTATCATTCATATGTTACATTATTCTGCAACATTTTGAAGGTAAATTATTGTTTATTAAACTGTTGTAGTAACTTAATATCACATTTTAATCATGCTGATTTTTGGAGGAGAATGAGTGAAATGGCACTCTTTGTGTGATATTAATTAACTACATAAAATGATACAAATGTATACATTTTCTAACCCCAATATCTTGAATTTTTGGATCGTTCACATGCATTCATAAATACATTTTAGGGTCTTGATGTTTGTCAATAATATGAAATATTTGATCCGGAAAGGACAAAACAAATGATAATGAATGAACCCAAAAGGTTCCGTATCAAACTTTTTCCTGGTTACAAAGAACCCTAAAGGGTTCTTATTATTGAACCCTCATAAAGGGTTCTGTATAGAACCTTTTAGGGTTTCCAAATATGTACGCACTGATAGAACCTATTCTTCTAAGAGTGTATAATGGAGAAATATAAATTATTGAGCTCCATTAAAAATATCAGTGTGCTTCAAAAGCAATTAATTCTATTTCAAATAATTTTTAAAATACTGCCTCAATCTGAATGCCTGTATTGATTGGGTTAGTGATAGAATGGTTAATCTAGCTTGGTCAATGCTTTCATCTGAAATAAAATTATAATATGCAGGCTTGTGTGCTAAAATGGACAAAATAAAACACATTTTATCATTTGCTATCCCTGCTCGTTACATTCATGGTCACTTAGACGATTTAAATATGTTTCTTTTCCTCTCCTTCATACAGAAGAGAAACACAGCTAAATGTAATCTGTAGTTAATAGGTTCACTTTTGTTGGCCAGGGATGAGCTCTTCATCTTTCTTTCCTTACCCTTCAACTCACGACCAGGTGACAGCAGCCAAGTCCCATCGAAACAGTAGGCTCTCGTAGTCTCTGTTGGCAGTGTGTGTGGGTGTCTTTTGTGAATCTTTGACAGAGGCAGCCTTGGCAATAGAAAAGAGAAGAGGAGGCTTTGTGTTACATGGAGTAGGAGAGCAAAGCTTCATCATAAGCAACTGAAACTCCATTTACAGTACAATCAGACATGGACGTGTTTGTGATTCAAGTTTAAGTAAACAATTATTATTAGTTAGCATAGAAGGATAATAATGTCTGGCATCGACAAGCATATGTTTGCAGATGGCAGTAGCTGATGGATTTCTCCGAAAAAGCATGGTTGTGTCCGTGATCCTATTAATTAACAACTCAAGATTGCGGTTCAAGAAAGTGCATGAAACAACCGTTTATATAGTGATAACTTGATAATAGCATTAATGTGCATCAAGGTGAAAACCTTGGTGAAAGGAAAGTGTTAGGTTTGCAGTGATGCCTTATTTGTTTGATTGGACATGAGAAATGCAAAGTAAATTACCCTTTTTCTTATTAATCAGTCTGTATATACTGGCCGGTTTCATCTTCTGTACTGGCTGAATTTTTCATTGTTTTCTTTGGCCTTCCAATGTCATTCAGTGCTCTGAAGTGTTGTTTATGTTTTATTTTTATGGCTCAGAAAGCCTCCCTCTGCTGTCCCGAGTGCTGCTGGGTTGGAATGGCTGTCGATGGGAGCTCCACTTTTCTGTTGAAACAGATTTACAGATTAATTATGCAAAATGAAAATGCCAGTGCAATTTTAAAGATTTAGTCAAGCTGGTTGCAGAGAACCTGGATGACAAACTGTACCAATTTGTACAAATATTAACCTAAAACTTTAGTGTTTGCAAGCACCTCAAATCTCTGCTAACATTTTGAGGTCGACTGCGATTTCTGTATGAGAAGGCCTTGCTGTGCAACTTCAAAATGATTTAGGTTGCCTTTGCTGTTGAGAAGCTATAGGTTATAAATATCATCTTTTATCCATTATCCACAGGCCTCAGTGATACAGATCAATAAATGAATCGCTCTCTTACAGGGATATTGCGTAAACTAAGTCTGTTAGTCAACATTCTGATCATGAGAAAAACGTAATGCTTTTGATACTTGTGCTTACATTAAATAAGTATACTGGTTTAGAATTAATTATTAAATATGATTTCATGTGGGCTTGGAAAGTCCGTTAAAATCAAGGAAAGCAGAGTGCAATCTTTTGCTGAGCTTAACTCTGTTTTTCTCCTGTATGTAAACTTGAAACCCTCTTAGACATTTCCAAATTTGATTGTGTTGGCTACTAAATGATGGCCAAGTCCTATAGCTAAATAACAGGAACTATATAGACTGTAAAATGTGTCACCTGACTAAATGGGACTAAAGAAGAAAAGTTGAAAAATCCTGACGGCTCACGGCAGCTCACAAGATGAATTTAAGGACATCTGCTTTGACTAACCACAGTAGTTAAATTTGTTCCATCCCATCTGAAAGAGGAACCCTCCCTCTTGAACAGGCTCCCAAATTACCAATGGAATGAAAATTTTGGCTCTTTGGATTTCAGTGAGAGGGACTTCTGGGTGAAAAAAAGGTTTACGGAGAAGATAATCTTTACTCCAGCTACAGTTATGGAGAATAACCCTTACTTCAGCAGTCAACAAGTCCTTTGCAAAGATGTGAGTATTTCATGTGCATTTATATGCTATGATTATTATTATTATTATTATTATTATTAGGAAATCTCAAAGAAAATAAAGTCCCAAAATCAAACATAATGTTCTATAGGAAAACGTTATTCAGACTGAATTGACTCTTTAATGTATACATATGAACTAAACTAAATTATTCATACTATATATTTTTTTTAAAACACTTAAAAGGTTTAGTAAAGATAATGTGTGAGATCTCAAATTATTTTTTTTATTTGAGTTAAATTGCTCTTTTTAAAGGTTGTGATATGTGAATGTCGAGTTTGGATGAAATGTTAATTTCTGACTGCAAGGCTTTTTGAGTGTTTCATTTTTTTATTTGTTTTCTTCCTTTTCTCCAGCTGAGTAGCACGCTGTATGGCTAGACATATACTACTGTGCAAATTATTCCACATGACTAATAATTAAGCAATCAAGATAATTTTCTCAACATTGTATATGCAATCATATGTCTGCTTTGCTGAAAATCAAGTGGGTGGAAAAAAAATGTAACCACAAAATTATTAATATACACTTTCGGACTAGCATTGAGTCCGTGATGATGAATATAGATTTGGGCAATTGTACAACAGTGTGCAATTTCTTTTAAGAAGAAAGATCTCCATCGCCATCAATGATGTGAAATAACAGGCAGATTAAAGGGTGATTCTGCTCGGTTTATCCTTTCAGATGAAAATTGTTTTAGTGCAACCATGTCTGTTTTCCTTCTCTTGTCCTCTCTCATCTCTCGGCCTCTTTTCTCGATCCCTCCCTCCCGCTCTGCCTCTCTCTTTCTCCTCTTCGCCCTTCCTCACTCTCTCTCTCTCTCATCAGCAGGGGGCCCTGAGCTCCCTTCTTCAATGTAGACTCACACTCAATCCCGCTACTGCAGAATTGCCTCGCTGATTCTTAACCTTAAACCGGTTTAATACTGTTTTGCTGGCAGCCGTCTGTATATTTTCAGAGCCATTTATATTCCAAGCAGATGGAACGTTGTCCTCCAGTCAAGTTTCCACTGCTTATGCAACCTCTGGATTTCAGCACTATCTCTGAAGAAGAATTTTCCCTTGCATGAAGCAAAAATATGAATAGAGGAATTTTAGGCTTCTCTAATTATTTGTCCTCATGTTTCCTGTCCTGTGTAGTGAGATGGCTTAAGCCTTGATTTTTTTAACAGGGTTCTCATGACAAATTCGATGTGAAACTATCTTATTCAGTCAATTTGTGCACACTTTTCAAGAAAATCTGTTTTTGAAAGCCAGTGAAGGTATGTACTGTATGTATATATATATATATAATTAGAGTCTTAAAGACATGGTCTGATTCCTATGTCTCAAACTGTGAGATAAAGTACAATCATAGTAGTCACCACCAAAGGCAGGCTTCTGAGACCCGAATGATTTTTATGATCTTGTCACAATTTTTGTCACAAATAAAATTATTCAGAGCTGCAGGCTGCTCTATAAATCAAATGTGGTCTTGCGAGCCACATTTTGACTGTTTTGCATAAAGTCTGCCACATTTTGTTATTTATTCTGTCACAAAGCGAAAGAAATGATGACGCCGCTTTCCATTCTACATACAAGAAGTAATCAGAGAAAACTGCGTTGACTTTGGTCCAGCCAGATAACTTGGCAAAGTAGAGAATATTTTAGAGACATAACTCTGAAAACAAAGCAGAACATACATTGATAATAAAGCAACTATATTTTTATATCACAACTTGTAAACAACATATGCCGACTCAACACAAAAATGCTAATGAAGTGATCGGGTAACACTTTACTTTGATGATCCCTTTTGAAAGTAACTTTGCAACTACATGTCAACTAACTCTCATTATTAGTAGACTGTCTGCTTAATATTTGCTGACTCTTTAATATGATGCTCCGCCAGCATTCTGCCTATAAGTAACTTTGTAACTACAGTACGTCAACTTGTTCAAAATAAAGGGAAAAAAGATTGTGAAAACTATTGCATATTAAAGTTATTAATAATAATAAAAGTGCATTATTCAATAAAAAATACAAAATTGAAACCATGCACATTGATAGAGGTCTGGCCTAGTCTATGCTCTGAATATCCACTAAACCTAGAACCGCACATGGTCACCACTGCTATTTCTGTTCTTTAAGCTTCTGTTTCGGCTAGAGACATTTGCTAATTGAAGCTTGTTCCTCCATATTTCATAATTCTGATTGGCCATGTCCTGAGAGATAGTGGAGCACACCACTGTGAATAGTAAGCTTTTAGACTCTCCCTCCTGGAACTCAGCCGGAACAAAAGCCTTTCTTTATTAATTTGCGGCCATAAGCTCCGGGAATTTAATCGAACTGACGAACTTTTAATTTGGGACAATTTTAATAAATGTGACCTTTTGAACATCCTGAAAGTATTCAAATTGCCTATGTGATTATTTCTTTCTCAGCTGAGCACTGTGGTGCAATACATTGAACGTGTGCAACCTTTAAATGGAATGAATAACATCATGTAAATATACAAATGTACAATAATGTGAATGTTTTTATAGGTTGAGCTTGGGAAAGAGAAGGAAAGAAAGGCCAGGTATCACGCTTACCAGTGTGTCGCCATCATTCTGAGTGTTGTATTCCTGATACTGGCCCTCTGTATCTTCAGTCTGAGATATATATGGAGCCCAAACCCTGGGAAGGTAAGAGAAATCCAAATCTATTGTGCAGACCAAGTGATATTACTGAGAATGGTGCATGACTGTGGATTAATTAGGAAATGATTAGAATAACAATCAAGCAATGGAAATGAAAGACACAGAAACATCTGCACAAGCTGTTTAGTATTCTTGGAACTGACTGAATCCAATCTTGATTTCCTTGGCATAAACAATAGCATCACAGAGTTGGAGAAAATGCTAGAATGATTAGATAAATACATATTAAGTTTTACAGAATAAGACTGCGACAATAATCTGAACTGCAAAACATAGATATTAAATAGTATAATTCCCCAATTCTTGTTGATGCTCAGAAACGGTCAGCACGTAAGTAATTGGCAATACCGAGTGTCAACAGACATGCAAACCTTATGCTTCTCCCAGAGGATGTTACTCGTAGAACAGCCAATTCTTTTAGCGCATTTGCTAAAGCTCCAGTCTAATTTCTGCATCAGATATTTCACGCTTCTGCTTGAGGAGTCATCATTTTGAGCAGCAGAACCAGTGAAGATTCTCACAGGGCATGTAATGGGCTTAATGACACTGGAAGTCTGGGCTGTAGAGATCACTCTCAAAATCCCACTCTCAAACTGCTGCTGTCGGCTAACTAAAGGCCCGTGTAGTCGCTGATATCCAGCAACGAGCAATATAAAGGTGCTTTAAAACACAATGATAGGCCTAACTGTAAGGGAGTCTCCTCTCAACAGCAGTCAGGGTGAAATATTAGGCAAGTGGTGTGTGTGCGTGTGTGTATGCGTGTACACAGTATGCCTCAGGTGCTGACATCAACAATGAAACCTGAATGCGCAACTATTGCAGCTCCGGGCATCACAATTCTGCAGTTTCGATATGAATATTTCAAACCAACACTGCATATTTCATAAGCCACACCTCCCCTTGTTTAGACTTGATGAAATATAATGTCTCTCGCTTCCCTTATTTTGCTACAGTAGGTAAGACATCATCAATTATTCCCATGCTCTTAAAAGGAACAGCTCCTGACAAACTAATTAGAAGTCAATACATCAATAGAGCAGGAGATTGTCTTTGCCAATCCCACCATGTGGCATCAGGGAGAGGCAAAGCAGTCTCCTGTGTCTAGCTCTGCATAAACTGTCGTAGAAAGGTAATTTGCTCTCCTTATTGTATTTCAATATGACATGGTAAGCACTTGGGAACTTCTTTTAATTACTTACAAACATATGTTGTTACAGAAGCCCAGGGAAGATAAAGAGTTAGCCATCATACTATGTGTTTAAGAGGGGCGTGTGCGCGTCTAACTGTGCGGCTGCGTGTTGTCCAACTGCGCCATTATGTTTTTCATCTCCTAATTATTGTTCGCTTCGTTCCTGTGGGATTAAATGCCTGTCATATCACCTAATAGAACTGAATTTAAAGCAATTGCCTTTTAAATGACACACATAGTAGCAGTGCTGCACTTTTTTTAAAAAACATCTGCTGCAGTAAACTGATGTCATCAATTTTTCTGACCTTTCTGAATGCCTGTTGTCTCTTAAGGAACCGTAGTTGACAGGTGCAGCAGCCAAGCTGAATACTTGCAGGCTCCCTTATCAGGCCCGAACCACAGGCGTCTGTCATATTGACCACGGTGTCTGAGAACACCTCGTATAGATCACACGAACAGCGGCGGAGAGGGGCTGTGAAATTGCTTTCGCCGCACACGTCTGTCATGTTCACGAGACGCCCCCCATTATTCAAGCTGAAATTACTTTGCTCACCTTGTTGCTATGTTGTGTTTGCAATCCAGCCTCGCAAAATGTGCCCCCAACCGCCTCTTAAGGACTTCTGTGTCCTGATGTGTATCTTAATGAACACAGTTGCACCTGCTCTCCAGTAATAGTGGCAGGTGCCGGGCAAAGAACGCTCCCCCCTTTGTTTACTAGCCACGTCCAGCAGCTTTTTTTTGGACTGTTGTTGGTTGCAGAACCTGATTTCACCAGGTGTGACATTTTCCTGGATGAACTGTTGATCCTGAAACAACAGGGAACATTCCATTAAACCAATCAGATTTGAGAGACAAGTTTAAGTCAAATGTAGCCTTACAACCTGGGTTAGGTGCTTCTATATTACCTAAATCTGTTATTCACCTATCATTTCCCTCTGATTTTAGGGATAACATATGTAAGGTTATGTTTAGGGGTAGGAAAAAGGGTTAGGACAAAATTTTCACCAGTAATGTTGTTCAAGGATCAACAAAATAGGTTGACCCAGGAACACGTCTAATTTGGCAAAATCAGGATGTGCGTGTTGGTCCACTCACAAGAAAAGACGGATAGACTCCAGGAAGGCATGATGGTGGCACTGTCGGCTTTCTCAAAGCGGCCCTAAAATAGCCCAGATCTTTGTGTGCCCCTTCTCTCTCTACGGAAGATCCCCAGGTCTTCGGATCTTGGGGGAGAATAATTTCAGTAATGAAGCTGACTGGCCAATCCGTGCAGCTGCCTTTGGAAGCACCTCCATATGGGTGGTGCTTTCGGGTATGCAATTTACTTTTATTTTACTCATCAGACTCATTTGTTCATTTATGAGCTTGTATTTTTACTGGGCTCATGCAATATTCTCCGACCTCCACCTGGCTGAAGCAAACTGTTCCCTTGTAAAGGAGAGGCAGGAGAACATGACACGTCCACTCGACCCAGTCAGGGACTCTCGGGTGGACTGTGAATGCTTGTAGAAGTGTTTTATATGTTTTCAGGTGCTCCTCAGAATTCCTGTTAATTATTATGAACAGAAAAGTGGGAGCCTGCATAATAAGTCTGTAGCTATTTTTTGATATTAAGTTTATTAAGATATTAAGTCAGGAACAATGACCTCATAGACAAAGACAAGCAAGAATAGACAAAATTCTAATTCATAGAAAACAGGATGAATTTGAATGTTAGTATTGAAATTTAAAGAAATTGTCATTTTAACTAAAATAGCAATGTTTGTAAAAACAAACTTTGAATGTTGGCTTGACAACGAGAGAGAGAGAGAGAGAGAGAGAGAGAGAGAGAGAGAGAGAGAGAGAGAGAGAGAGAGAGAGAGAGAGAGAGAGAGAGAGAGATTTTATTTCCCAGAATGCATTTCCTTGACTTTCTCTATAATACAATTCAGTAAATTACTCTTCCTGTTATTTAATTCAAATTCAGCTTTAACTTTCAAGTGGACTAACAATTTAAAGTTGCAGTCCGCAGTTTTTTCCTCTTTGTCACCATCTCTGTTCGAAATCTGTAATTGCAGTCATTCACGGAATTATCAACTTTACAAGAGTTGTACTTCAACACGACACAGCAACCCGGTCTCATCCCAAGACGTCATATAACTGACGTTTTGGGACGTCTTTTGACCATACGTCAATATTCGCCTTTTTAGGGCCCCCTTAAACGTCGGTAGATGAGGTTATGGGATCCTAACTCTACCCCATACCTAAACCTAACCCGTCACCTACCTGACGTTAAAGGTAAAGCGTCAGTTGTATGACGGCCCGGGATCGCCATCTAGCGACGCTTAAGGGGGCCCTAAAAAGGCGGATATTGACGTATGGTCAAAATACATCCCAAAACGTCAGTTATATGACTTTTTGGGATGAGACTGTGTTAGACACAGCGCGGATAAACACAATGTTTGAGGAGAGTGTGAGTCACCGTGACGGTGTGGACACTGGTATTCAGAATCACAGATTATTCTTTTTGGAAGTATGACCAGCATAAGAAGTTTCACTGGAAAATTTAATTTGAACTAGTAAGAAACATCCACTTTTGTTTTGGTTCTGACATTGCAGTAAATCACGCTGGTTAAATCTAACAATCACAAAAGTTATCATATCACGCAAAATAGTGCAAATTATACTTTGTTCTCAAATTGTTAATGTTAACAAGGTCAGCATTGCGTGATGATATGTCTCATTGTTTTATTATAACAAGCTTACCACTTTGAATCAGGCTAAGGCAAGCAGATAGTTTTGAACACTGGCTGGTTATGTATTTTCTCAAATATGTATTTTGGATAATTTTTAACCCAAAAAAAGCTATGGACTGCAGCTTTAAATAATTCAACGGTTTTATATTAATTTTACGAAATGTTATCACATGCATTATACAGTACATTTTCTTGTTGTTTTTATTTTATTTTATTATGATTCACATACTCCAAACTGAGAAAAGGAATAAGAGAGGGGGGCAGCTCCACATCAAAGTCATATTAACATCACTAAAATTCTAGAAATCTCAAATAGTACTTTAGATAGACAAATAGAGATTCTGGATGTACATATTTACAATGATGTTATTGGTCTTTGCAAGCAACACATAAAATATTCTCCTCTTCATTATGTACGTGTGCTACCCATTTCCCTTAGCCTCCATTGCCTTTCCCTCTTTCCCATCAAGACTCTGTTCCCCTGAAAATCAGAGAACAGAACAGAGATCAGTTCTCTTTCTCTTCCACAATTTAGTTTCTGATTGAGCTTTCACATCCTGTTTCGATTCTACACAGGGTGCCAAGAACTAGTCCTGCCACACAGCTCTCTAACAAGAGAAAGAAATTTCATCAGATTAACCGAAACCACTCTTAACACCACCCAGATCCAGGGAATGTGTCACATTAATTCAAATGGATTAAGGGTTAAATCGGCCCGCCATGGAGTTAAATATCACAGTCATTGAGATGTGGCCAACAGTTAAAGTGAATTACCCTTTTTGATATTAGATCGGTTTCTGAATGATTTCATTTTCAATATAACCAGCTTACAATGTAAGTAAGTAAGTAAGTAAGTAAGTAAGTAAAAGTTTATTTATATACCACCTTTCATAGGGCCACAAAGTGCTTTACAACAAAAACAATTAATATCATAAAATACACACAATAAAAAAAAAAAAAACATAGACAGTGCATGATCATATCAACCCACAGGTAGCTAATTGAAAGCCTGAACAAATAAATGTGTCTTAAGTCTGCATTTGAAGACATCAACAGAATGGAGTCACTAATCAATGTGATGCCATTGTTTTGTTTTGTAGCTGAAACGTGGCAGTTACCAAAGGCAGTTTCCCAGAATACCTCAGCAGATATGGGGGGTGATCCTGCTTGATTCAGTGATAAATATTGAACACAAAGATGATTGACATCTCCTAGTGGGAGCTAAATGATTTCCAATGAGAGGGGCAATGGTTGCAAAGGATTGGCCTTCATACTGGTTGGGGACCAGAGTGTTGTTTGTCATGTCTTTCAAATCGTCAACATCGAAATTATAGTATAAGAAAATTTGTTAACATGAGATTTTTTCATGACCTGTTGAAAGCATGAAGCATTTACATGACACCCAGAAAAACAAAACTCACATTAATCAAAGGGCATCAAATGGACGTGTGTAAATAAAACATCACATTGCAAGCTTTTCATTTGACATAGCAACAATCTCACCAACAGACACCTTGAAATTGATCAGTGCATAATTTATCTCCTCAACATGTTGTACATGAGGCAATCTGCCACAGTTTTTAAATAAAACAGGAAAAAAAAAATAAGCGACTGTCTATCACATAACAATGAATTACTTTCATTTTAGGTTAATGTTTAAAGAAATGTAAACATGTTCAGCTTATTTCGAAGAAACAACCACACCAGCGATGTTGACCCATAAGCATAATTTGCAGGTGGGACACCACTTTTTGCCAGGGACGATATTGCCCCTACCACTTTTTAAAACATCTCGCTGCACAAGATATATACCTACAACATCTCCATTTGAATGCTAGCAGAGCATTCATTTAGTTCATTTGTTTAATAAGAGTCGATCTGGTGCTGAAATGTGTGCAGCTGTTATCAGTGGCGGGAGACAACAGTGTTCTCTTGTCACTCGTAAACTTCACACAGACAAGCGCTTCAATCTATCGCTCAACTCCATTGCAAAGCCTCCATTCGTTCAGATGAAATCACAAAACAAAATAAGAACAAATGTGTCCATGCTTTTGACACAATCACTGATGAACATCTTTGGTCTAAATGGGAAAAAAAAAAAACTGCTGTATAGGCCCCCATCGCTCTGAACTTGAGATATGGCCTAATAGTAATAATAGTGATAGTTTCGCTATTTAGGCTCGAAGTAGATGGGCTACTTCGTCAGCCATAGGTGTCTCTCAACAACGGTGAGAGAAGCCATGGCTGTGGACCAAACTCACTGACAGGATCAAACTTCTGATTTTAAAATGCAAGACGGTACCCAGATTTGAATAAGTGTATAGTAAGATTTCACTTCTACTGTTAATACAATTTTGGTAGGCTAGTAAGGCTACATGGTTTTCACTATGAAATGGATAGCCTTATTGTTATATAATTCAGATAGTAATTTGTGACACTGGATTTGTGTGTAAAATTCACAGTAGATTTTTCGATTTTTTAAAATACAAAACAGAGATAAATCATTCTACAAAACACAAATAATAACTCATACTGTTGCATGCATGCATGTTTCCATCCTATATAAGCTACATCAAGAAATCTAAATGCACAAAAATCTTGATTAGCACATTACTGGTTCAATTAACAAGTCAATATTTTATCTCACTCCTCACCACTGAGCTTCTGGTGAAGGGAAAATTAGATTTACAGAACAGCAAAGATGAGGTGCATTGAATAGCACCAATGACCTTGCAGATATGTTCCACAAGCTTCTGGATTGTGAAATGATTTTCATCAGCAACATCAAGCTCATTCATCTACTAATGACGCAGCCAACGTTTGTAAGAAGAGTAAAGAGTAAACATGGGGTGTTCATAGTGCATTCGCTCATGCACTACCTAGGTCTATAATTTTGATCTCTTCTTATAGAGGCATTGGTGGTAGACAGCGAAATCAAGTCAATTTAGCTCCTTAAAGAAAGTAATTAAAAACAAAACAAAAAACAGTGTTGCTATTTGCAGTAAACACAGATGTATTTCGCAAGTCAAGGTTAATTCTGAATACATCTCTCCAGAAAGCCTGGCTGAGAGTATTAGCTTATTTTCAATAAGCTTTGAACTTGCTTCTTCAATTTGAACAAACTCCTCATCATTTCATAACTGGGCTTGTCATTTACAGATTTTAATGAGGCAAAATAATGAAACATTAAAAGCATCTGATTGCATTGGGAATCTGAAAAATAGCTGCATGCATGTACATTAGCTACATGTGCTATATGTGATAAAGTGAAATTCTGAGAGCTTCCTTATCCACTTGAAATCCTCAGTAATTGGAAGACTTTGTGAACCTACTTGCTCTGTATTATCCAAAAAAAGCTGCTAAACTGAGGTGTGAGCCAATAGCGAGAAAGAAAGGCAAGAAACACTTAATTATCAAGATCGGGGAGATGTGTTCTTAGTACTCATTTGTGATATACAGTATATACGGGGTATATGGGGGGGGGGGGGGAGGGGTGCATCCAGTCTGCAGCTACCTCCATTCATTTTTAAGACAGCAGTTCGATGAAACCAGTTCAAAGTTAGTGAAAGTGTTAGACCTCTCTATTTACCTACAATGTGTGGGCTCTGTTCAGAAACATCGACAGAGCTTTTTAAAGCTATGGTATACGATGTTAAAAATCGGTCGAGACGGTAGGGAAGTTTTAAAAAACTCATTTCGCCCCTCCACACACACACCCCTCCCCTCTGTGCTACCTGATCCCTGACGTATGTCACGTTTGAGTTCACGTCAACGCAAGATTAGCAACACATGAAATGTTCTAAACTCCCCACCACCATTATAATACTACTAGTATTTCTAAGGCTTTCAGTAATTGTTATTGCAGCACGCAGCGCATCTTGTTCAAATTCCGATCGGCTCGAACAGAAACCTCGAACAAGAAATATAATTACTTTGAACCGCGATCGGCGATGCTAAACGGCTAACATTCCAATGCCGACCGGCAGCATGAGCAAGTTGTCAAACTGATAAAAAGCCACGTAACACGTCACACCATAAAAGAATAAATAAATGTTTACCTGCTCAACAAAAAGTCATCCGTGTCAGCATCGTTTTCAGCCCCAGATCTCCCTGAAGCTTTCTCCAATGGTCAATGAAGGACGCTATATTTATCCTACTTAGAGTCCGGCGTTCTTCACATTTCTTTTTAATCTCTGATCTTTCCTCCACAGACTTTCTCTTGCGTCCAAACTTTACAGTAGGGGCAAGCAGGGGCCGCTTGCTGTTGTCGTTTATATTTTTATCATTGCTTTATCCATTGCTGATCTGACGCATAGACAGTCTGTCAGCTCAGCTGTTTGCTCACGCACGGAGGGGGGCGGGGGCGGGTGCGGTTGGAGACGCGGCCGCACAGCTTACATTGGTCAACTTTTCTGCGGCTGTACAGCCAATAGAGTGAATGGATTTTTTTCGTTCTTTTTTCTATTCATATTGTTAGGATTGTACTATATAACCATAACCAGCATCTAAACGAGGATATTAATAATGAACAATCTTTGAAATCGTATACCCTAGCTTTAAAGCAAAACACACATTGGAATGAAACCCAAGTCTCTGATATAATCAACCTGATTTTCTTTACATTATCGCTGTTTGAATGAATTCGCTTACCCTACTGTATTCATTGGACTGAACACTTTCCCGGAGTGTAGTAGCTCAAAATGATCTGATCGCAAACAGAGAGGTGAAATTGGGTTAAAGGGTTTAACGTTTTAGAATAGAAATTTCAGCCTACCAGCTACAGGTGCTTGTGCCATTGTAGATGCTATCCACTTCTACAATCATCTAACTGTGTGATGTATATTACGTTGATGACACAATATGTAATATTGATTTTTTTTATTTAAATCAATTGATCACAAGCAATATAGTTTCTTAACCACATGTGTTTCACTAATCTTAGTACAAATAGGCTACAGTTAAACTATAGTTACTATGCAAGAAATAAGGAAAACCATTAAAGTTCCAATTGGCTATTTACATTAGGAGCTTAATAACTTTTATCAATAACTTGACATTCTATCGCACATTTTAGATTTTTATCCTGTCCACTACTGAACTGATCCTTCACATCACTTTTGGTGAATTTACATTTGAAGCTTTAGTGGGAAATCTGGGCAAGCATTCGTTTCCATCCTTTTTATGTATATCTATGTCTTGAGCTAAACTTAAGAGACCAAAAATAAACTGCCGCCCCTCCGCTCACCCAAGGCAAAAGCACAGAGACCAGAATGTTGTTACTATGCAAGAGATACATGATGACTCCCTATCACTGGGGCTTTGCAGCAGCAGTAATGCCTAAAAAACACTTTGAGAGCAGAGTGATTCTAAAGCTCTCTGGTCTCAACACTTGCCTCAGGTCTCTCTGCTTGCCGCATTGCAAGATGGAGTATCAGATAAGAAAAATTCTGTCTTAAAAACAGACAAGAGCTCCTATGAGATCTGCTTTGAATTAAGCGTGGCTTACAAAATAAATGCTTTTAGGAAGGAAATGATGTTGTCCAAACACCATTTTCTACCTCTAAAAATTCCAGATTCTTCAGTTAGATTTTCAGTCAAGCTGTTGCAGAGTTATTTTGCTTTCACTATCTACCTATCTACCTATTAGTGAATGAAAATATTTATACTCTTAAAAACAACAACAAAACTCTAGTTTCTGGACCATAGTCAATGGTTTTAAATGAAAATAGCTCCTTTATAGTTATCCTCCAATGAAAGCAAATGGGTAGCAATTTGAAAATTCGATATGCAAAATGGCAAGGCAATATGTGAAATGGCAATGTATTTCTGTGTTTAAATGTACTTTTTCCATAACACATGTGCAATGTTTGAAGCAAAATGCTAATTCAAATTCAATAATATAATTTACATTTGCTATTTCCTAAACTTGTTTTAAAATATGTTTTAAACATATTAACGTAGCAAAATTTGCATTAAAATGTATTACAGAAAGGATTAGATATGTTTAAGCAAAAAATTAACACAATTTTCATTTAAGTTGTATCTTAATTGCATTTACATTCACATTTTCACATACATTTTCATGTCCCCCAAAATTCATTGTGGAATTGAAAATGCAATCTGAGCCAATCATGCCCCACTCAATCATTACATTAAGGCAGGGCCAGGTGTTGGAAAAATAAAATGGGTTTAAATTAGTTATATTTTCTATTAATAATAATAGACATTATTATTATTTATTGTCTTTTATTAGTTTTTGGCAATTAACAACAATATACATTTACAGGCAAATGAAGTGAAGCTAGAACAGTTCCTGAAGATTATTCACGTCCATCAGTGATAGAACCAGTATTATTTGAAACATGGTTAGTAGAAATTCTCGCAGAGAACACGCCTGGTCGTGCATCTTATAATTTTTGTTTTTGCTTCAACATGTTAAACATATCCAGTCATTTCTGTAATATATTTTAATTTTGCAACTTGTAAAACATTCAAATATGTGTTTAAATTGTATGTTAAAGCTTTTGCAGAAAAAAAAAAAGAAAATGTAAATTATATTATTGAATTTGAATTAGCATTTTGCTCTTTGCACATCTGGTATGGAAAATGTCAATTTAAATACGGAAATGCATTGCCATTTTGCATATAACATTTTAAATGGTAAATTGCTACTCTTAAGCTTCCATACTCCTCAGCCAAGCTACATTTCTTTTCTCATTAGCGGCTAATGATGTTAATAAAATTATCCCGTGCATCTGAAAGCTTGAAAACACTCTCACTGCTCTCACACGCAGTCTGAATGCCACTTAGCCACAGGAGTATTGAATGTCTTCAGTCAATTTAGTCATTTTTAGTGAGTCTGAGAAACAATCAGGGTCATCATGTCCTCTCCCACTGTAAGAGAGGTTACTACCTTCGCAGCTACATGGCTCTGGACCCAGTGCTTGTTGAATGGGCATTTAGCTCTATATTTGCCTCGCGAAATCTGATATATATTCACAACGATGTACCAGACTGTGCCAGCATTTTGAGCAGTGTTTGATGAATATTTCATGCGGTACCCTGTACCCTATTATGACGGAAGATTGGCCTGCATTCTAATTCTGCATTCTAACACTGCCAGGCCATTCAGAGGAACAATCAATTACAGGAATCATCCTCATACCTCGCAAGAAAAGAGAGAAAGAGGAGGAGTATTCTAGGCATTGGTCTTTTGTAACCTCTTGGAGGTTTTATTTATAAATTCGACATCAGTTGTTTCCACCCTTCAGCACATAGATATCAATCATGGTTGTGAGCAGAAGCTTGGGAGTGTTGCATCACCCAATGTCCTGACAATGTTCTTTTGTCCTGTTGAAAGGGCTTTAGTTTATTTCCTAGGGGACAAATGTTGGATGCTTCATAGCAACAAATCAAAAATCCAAAGTATAACAATTTCCCAAAACACATAAAATATGCCTGTTGATCTTTTTTAGTCTAAATATAACAAAAAAATTAAAGTTTCATGACTCTGACATCACTTTTTAAGTCAGAGTTAACCCAACCAGAAGGGTGTTAAACAGCAATTGCTTAATTTGATTTTTAATGGATCATAAAAGCAAACAATGATTCAAAGTGCAACGTCCCTGCCTTACAATTGTGTGCTGACTAGGGAGAAAACGCAATTGCTCCCAATGCTCCACAGCCTCCCTCCCTCCTGAATATAGCTCTATTACCCGCACAGTAGCTCAGATCAAAGTGATTTATCGCTAGTGAGAGCTCAAGTTGTTTAAAATGGCTAGTGCGATTAGTCATGTATGTGCTGGCTCTGAAGAAAGGGATCGGGGTGCCCCAGCAAATTAAAAGCAGCTGCAGATACGAGTCAACCACGGCAAGGTGGTCATACGTGGCAAACGATAGTGACTCCAAGGGGATCCGAGTGGAGAAAATGGGTCATTGCACTCCCTTCGTGGTGAGGCCCTTGCCTGTGAAGGAATTCTCAGTGAACCTCTGGAGTAAAAGTATAGAGGAATGAGCTTGCAGCTCTCAAACAATTGAGCTGCTGAAATTCCTTCTCTATAATTGCTTGCAATTATGCATTTAAAATTCCACTGAGAGTTCAGTTCTAGCTATAAAGAGGCATTTTAAGTCAATTGAGCAATTTACAGTGTCTAAGATGTGATGTATACCGTGTGAGTTATTACATTTGTATTGTCTGCATCAGAGTGTACACAGCGTTAAGAAATATGTTCTGCATTATTGCATCACTCTGCGTCCACTAATGTGATTTGTACTGCGATGAGTGCCAGCCCACTCTCTATTGTTTATTATTTGTGGTGTACAATAAACGTAGCTAGTTATAGACAAGCAGTGATTCATTTCCCTTCTGTTCTGCATCCAAAATGTCCGTAAGGGAGCTCACTTCTATTTTTAATAGTTCGCCGTGGCTTCGGGTGAATCAAAAGTTGATTTTAACTCTACTGTTGACCGAGTTATAATAAGAACTGAACGAGGAACAAAAACAAGATGCTCTTGGCCTCCGTTTCTTATGTAAATGGCTGTAATTAAACATACCATAATAACAACCCTGTGTATTTTTACGGCATGTTTTTTAAAGTCTGAGGTTGCCATTATTTTTAGATGTGCTTTTGATGCTTGGCCTTTCATTTGAACAAACAAGACCTTTGTGGGTTAGCAGTGCTGCTAGGATACAAAGATATTGAGACCAATTTAGCCAGATGTAGACCGACCTATGGAGGTATTTCTTAAGATGATAAACTATAACCTGACAAAAAAAAAAAAGTGAAAGGTGCTCCTTGAGGAATAAATGTCACCTATTTGCTAGTGACCATCATTTTATTCCATTTTCAAAATAGGCGGCTGTCAAGAAAGCAACTGCTTGTCTTCATCGGACATCTCCAGATGCTAAGCTAAATGCATCTGGCAGCCCTGAAAGCATTGCCTTCGCATTTATCTTAACTGTATTAGACATACAGCCTGACAAGCCTTGTCATCAGTGTCGGCATTTATAATTCCTTTGTCTCTGAACAGCAAAAAATAAATAAATCGTATTTGCCTTTGTCCCCAAACCGAACACAAACATAGTGAGAGGTCTGCGGCTAATACCTGATCTGAGGCTTTTGATGGGAGAAATAAATGGAACAGGAAAGCCATTTGCATTTCATTGAGATGAACCTGTGATGGAAATGAACCTGCTGTTATCTGCACCATTCAGGGCAGATAAAATGGAGTCAGACCAGATCAGGGCGGTAATGAAGAGCCCATCAATGGACGAATTGTTATCTTTAGCGCACGTTGAAATGAGAATATCATTTAATTCCTAGAATAATAACTGCACAGTAGCTCACACAGTGGCTTTTGACATGCATTGAGCACATGTGAATGCCATCTGCACCGCTGTCTCCAACTGATCTGAAGGATTTATTTCCTGAGGGGATCTTTATTTTACAGCAATATACCCTGGAGTTTCTTTATTCTTTCTTTCTTTCTTTGGGGTGTCTCATTTTTTAGAGAATCAAGCTTTCATTATAGCTCATACACTAGTGTCTCTTCATCTTTTCTATGAGATGAAATCCAAGCTGTCGATCGAATGAAGGGTGTCTTTAATTTTCCTCAAGGCAAAAGAAACCGAAGGAAATAGGGAAGTTGTAAAAGCGCCGGTGTTGCTGTGGGGGCTGTTGTGACAGTTGCAGCTGTGTTCGTTTTGAATATGTAAGAAAAACGTACTTCTTTTTCTCCCCCCACCGGAAAAAAAAAGTGAAAAAAGATAGGGGGGGGGGGAGGGACTCCTCTTACGGGAGCTCAACCCTATAGGGAGGAATTTGCTCTGCTCATGTGACTACCCATGTGAATAGTAGCTGTTAAATCATCATTTGCGGGAGTGCAGGGAGCACGTGGAGAGCGGGGTTGTTGGAGAGAAGCAGAGGAGAAGAGACGACCGCACACCCTGCAGGCGATTTACGTATTTCAACCAAACCATAACTATCTACAGCTGTACTCAATACTTTCTGCATCAAAGTACTACATTTCAGTGCTGACTAAAAGCCAGTTATTGTTTATTTTGTTGGGTGGCATCTGTCAGCCCTAGAGTCTGATGGATTTTTTTCACTCACTTTGTACATCTAGAACAAAACCAAACCCATAATGCACAGAAATAAAAAAGCAATTCTGAAAGCAATATGGATATTCCTGAGGCACACGTTGAAAAACAACTCAATTACCCAAGTTTATCACACTCCTCCACAGACAGACTGGCAACATGGCAGTGCTACTGACCCTGGTACGTCTCAGCAGGGTAAGGACACAAATTAAGTCATCGTCTCACTTCTGAATGACAGCCATCATGTTGTGCTCTGACGGGCGGCCACATCTCTGGGCCCTTAAGGACAACAAGGGGACACGCTGTCATGAGCATACTAGTCTCTCTCCTCCACTCACCTGTGACAGTGTCTGGACGACCTTTAACGCATGTCCTCAGGGGACCAATAGGGCACGATGATGCAAAACACTCTCAGACTTCATTGGGTTCCTTGTCTGTTATTAATTCTCCTTGGGGTGGGTCTCTCCTGAAAGTCTCTGAATGCTGCATGGCAAGAGCCACCTTAGAGATCAGACATGATGCAGCAGATGAAAATAAGTAAACACGAGAACTCTGAAAACTTCTCCACATGTTATCTATCATGAGTACTCGAAGCATATTGAAGCCAGGTGGCATCACTGGGAAGTAGATTACTTGGTAACCCACATGAATTCTCAATGCGTAGAGCGTCTTAAGTCTGAAAAGCTCATGTGGTGGACACATGACATACCTGCAAAAATGTAAACAAAAGACTGTGTTTCTCAAATGCCTCTTTTATAAAGTAATTAGTTTAGCAGGAATCGAGAGCTCAAGGCCTAAGCACTAGGGACGATTTTAACAATATATCATGAGCAGACCCTGAACCTGCCAGTAGGCCTACATTCTCATGATCTCCAAGGGATACAATATTACATTTCTCTGTCCTGTAATACACCTTTTTTTTCTGTTTTGAGACCAAATAAGCGAATCAATATTGTGGGCAAAAACATGTCTAGGAAATAGTAGTGACATGAAACAAAAGACAAGTTGAAATTTGTTATTAAACTAGGACTGCCAATCAATTTAAAATAATCATAATTCAATTAATTACATGACATTCCAATTAATGAGACACAAGACTTTGTCATTTTTAAGTCATCACTTAAAATTAATCCAGCATGGAAACACACATCTTAATTTAATTTGTCCCCTCAACAGCTGTTATTTTTAATGAAGAACACTTCTTTAAACTTCTGGAATTAAAATAAATCACAGTTAATCATTGTTTACTACTGATTGTAATAATATCAGTGTATTACTAAATGTGGAGGGCCATAGAAAAACAAGGTTGAGAATCACTGGAAAATATCAATATTTACTGAGAAACCCCTAAAATTTAATCAATTCAAAGACATGAGATGATTGAAGCAAATTAAAGCATTGCATAAACATTACAAAAAATCATTACATTATCTGTTGTATTTCGAGAAGTCTGTATACATGTAAGATCAGGGGGCATGATTAATTGTGTTCATTTAATTGTATTTTTTTATGTAATTAAATCACACTAATAGAACATCTTACACTGATATGCCTATTTAAAAGTTATTTTATATTTATTAACATTGTAATAATACCACCTCCATTTGCAATATTTTAATTTGTTGTGTGAAAACTATGGTATGACAATGGTTAGATTATGTAATATTTAAACATGCCCGGCATTTGCATGATCACCGTAGGCTTATCGAGTGTTGACATGTGAAAAAGCAAACATTGCATCACTCGAATCAATGCTATACTCAAAGTATTTTCATAATGGAGTGCTTAAATGAAAAAAAATTATCCTTGTGTTTCGGCTTGAACCCCGTACTCAACTGTAGTGCTGAGAACAAATTTACTTTAATTATCATTATTTCTTAACATCTAACATCTATCCCCTTTTGTCATCTAGTTGGTTAACTTGTATTCAACAAAGCACAAAGGCAAAAAATTTGGTTAAAAATGATCAATGGGAGGGTATTGTGAGGTGTGTCATAAAACAGGAGAGTAATAACAACAAAAAAGGGAAGGGGGGGGGGGGGTTAAAAATATCTGTGATTTTTAATCAATAAGAATGCCTGCAGAAGCTTCAAGCTGGATTGACATCGACAAGGACCTTCACAGGACAACCAGTTCATTAACTCTTGATCATGTTCTTAAAGGAATAGTTCCCACAAAAATGAAAACTGTCATTATTTACTTACCCTCATGTAATTCCAAACCTAAATTACTTTATTTTTTCTGTGGAACACAAAAGGAGAATTTCTGAAGTATCGACTGCTCATTTCCATATAATGAAAATGAATGGCATCTGGGGTTGTCACTTTTCAAAAAGCAAAATGCCTTTAAACAGTGGACCATATGACTATAGTGCACTATATTCCAAATCTTCTAGGGTTATTTAATAACTTTATGAGATAAATAGACAGATTGAAAGTCATTTCAATCAATATATCATCAACAGAACAAATTAGCCCCTCAAACTGCAAGAATAAAGCATCCCCTATCAATATTGGAATATTCTATATTTTGTTGTTTACAACACACTGTAGTCCAATCAGTGATTATATAACCACACTCATATGCTTATGTCTACATAACTTCCTCTTTGTATATGGATGAATGCAAAATCAGATTTGTGCAGAAGTTACTTTAAAGCTAATTTCAATACACTCTCCACAACAGAGCAAAGTCGATATTAAATGATGTGTTTACTGCTCTATGCTACACTGCATAAAGCACTTTAATAATCAGAAAACACGTTGATTTGTGACATTTATCTTAATGTAGTATTATATTTGTGTGTGTACGTCTTTTGTCTTACGTCTAAGCATAACATATTACTCAGAAATGCTACTGAGACAGATGAGGGTGAGCTCAGCAGTGTAATTTCTCATCATAATACAACACACACATAAATATTAATAGCAGGGTTTTTGGCTGGTGGGCATGAATCATTTTTGTAGACAGAGAGGAGCCACCCATGAATGCCCAAAAACAGCATTTAAGAAAGTGCTGAGATAAACAGCAGCGCTGCAAGGCCCGGCAGCAGGGGAAAACCATCCGAGACCTCCGAAAATTCAGACATTTGTTGAGTCTACTTGAAGCATACGTATGGCAACTAAGAAGGCGTCGATGTTCGTGTCAAGAAAAAATGGGCGTCCCAGATGAAGCATTCAAGGCTTGTGTTGTTAACGTGAAAATCACATGACTAATGACAAATGACTCGAGGCCTCGGTTTATGTGAAAATAAGGCTGTCTCAAGTCCGCAAGTCACCTCTCGATGCTTATATGAAAATGAGCAGTCGATATATACTTCAGAAATTCTCCTTTTGTGTTCCACAGAAGAAAGAAAGTAATTTAGGTTTGGAATTGCATGAGGGTGAGTAAATAATGACAGTTTTCATTTTTGTGGGAACTATTTCTTTAAGAACATGATCAAGAGTTAATGAACTGGTTGTCCTGTGAAGGTCCTTGTCGATGTCAATCCAGCTTGAAGCTTCTGCATGCATTCTTATTGATTAAAAAAAAAATCACAGAGCTTTTTAACCCCCCTTCCCTTTTTTGTTGTTATTGCTCTCCTGTTTTATGACAAACCTCGCAAGACCTTCCCATTGAGCTGAAAAACATACCTTCCTCCATTGATGGCAATTCAGAAATATCTGGATATTTCAAAAGGATTACTAATACTGTGTTTGACCCCCTTTCACCTTCATAACTGCCTTAATTTGACATGCCATTGATTCAACAAGATAGGTTTAAATGTAGCAAAAGGTATCCGTTTTTAAATGAAAACGCAGTAGTGTGGACGGGGCCTCAGACATTCAGTTTGGAGTTCAGGAGATTGTCATAATATTATTTTTGAGTGATTAAAAAACAATCTGCCTTTGCTTTCCTTTATACTCTTACTACCTTATTTCTTAACATTACAAATTTATTCCTATCATGTCACTATTCATGACACTATCACTATTTTTATGAAACACGTCCATTGTTAATTTGATTAACTACACGTGTCTTTCCTGCTTTAAAAAAAAAATGTAGCTATGTACATAGCATCTAAAGGGATATGGTGATGGGAAAAAAATATACGAGATATGAGAAGTTATGCTATTACCCAATAAAAATTTTACAGGGGCTCTGTAGCTCTGAGAAAATCTCTAGCATCATTTGTTTGTACAGTAGATGTCACCTGATATGTTATCTCATGCAATAACAGGACATGGTATTGTTGCAGATTGGGTATTTTAGTGGTACTGTGTTTTTAATTCTGTATGTTGGGTTGTATGTGTCTAAGGTATATGATCATCAGTATAAAGCTGTCCTGGATGGAATGGAGACTGAGAGCATGATGGAAATCCATCCAGCGCAACGCATCGAGATCTTCAGGATGGGAAACGGCACAGACGAGGTCCTGGAGGTGCACGACTTTAAAAATGTAAGCGTTTATGACATACAAGTGAAATATTTTCATTGTGATGTGATAGATTCAGCTCACATTCCTGCAATCTGAGTCTCAGCCTAGGAACTGCTGTCAAAATACAGACAGCGTTTTTCTTTTTCTCTCAGACTGATGATATTGAATCTCTGAAAAGCACTGTGCTAAGCAAAAGCAAACTGGCAGTGATGACATCTTGCATCAGCATTCAGACACACTTGTGGTTGGCCCCATCTTCTTTCTAAATTACAATGGTCAGTGGAGCAAAGCCACAAAACAGATTAGTTTCATTCAAGACATTGCCATGGGAAAGCAGAAAACAAGTGAATAGGTAAAATCATTCAAATCACATGTTGATATAAATGAAAGGGGAGTTTGAGCTCAGAGCCCTTTTCGGCACTTCTTGCAACTTCTGGCTCAGGACAGACTTTTGAATTGATTTTTGTGAAGGAGGGATGTTGCAAGTCATTACACACACTAAAACTACAAGCCATCTCCATAGAGCCTGAAGGCTATAGCACATGAATGGAAATGCAGTGGTGATGCCAACAGAAACACAAGCAAAATCCTTTCTCTATTGTTTTAGTCAAGTTCTCAGAGTGTCCTCCAGAAACTTGCAAGTTATAATGAGAATTCCACAACATCAGCTTATAGGGAAAGCCAAGGAGACACATCACATAGACTGAAAAAAAAAGTGTCCTTCAGCTTGAAAAAAAAAAAGGGAATAATCCAGCAATATATTTTTCGGCAATGCAAGGTAGCAGTGAATTACTTTTTGTTTATTATTGTCCAAGAATCATTTCATGTACACCATTGTTCAAATAATTGGGGTCAGTAAGATTTTTTTTTAAGTATTTAAAGGGACACTTCACCCATTTGCATTAAGCTTTGTATCTTTAGAAACCCAGTCATATTTTTGAATGGTCATGGTTTAGTCCCTTATTTTCCCCTGAGATGGGAGAAATAAGGATTTGAGTGTTCCACTTCCTGCTTTTGATCATTTGCAAATGATAATTTTTACGTCATAAAAAGCAGAAAGTCCCACTTCTTTGTATAAGGGTTGAGACTACAAACACTAGCTCATCATTTATCCAGGACCCCTTCACCCTACAGGCCTATTACAGATCAGTGGGTGGGACTTCACTTGCAGATACTGAATCAACATCATCAATCTTGTTTGGAAGCTAAGCTAACAAGAGCCGCTTTCCGACCGGAGGGACTTTTGCAGTTCCTAGAACCTAACGTTCCTATAACCCTTTTTTTCTTGTGTTCCGACCGGACTAAATTGGGGATTTTTTAGTTCCTCAGACCGTAGTTCCTATAACTCTTTCAGTACCTAGTCTAGAGCGAGGACTTTTTTAGTTCCCTTTCCCTAGGTCTACGTTGATTGGTTCAACTTATGTCATGCCCACTGCTGTCAACACGGAACTTGTAGCGCGCTAGCCATACGCTGTGTGTTTTTGGAAAACATCACAACGAGGATTAAGACAAACATAACGCATTCAACCAGCTAATTGCTAATGCTAGCTAAACTTACCCATCGTTTTGTTTGACTCCTGCGCTCTGCTCTTTTATCTGCTCTTTGCTCTGTACAGAACTCAAGCATAATCTTTAAACGCCGCAGTTTGTTCTCCGTTATTAAGGTCCCGGCAAGGCAGAACAGGAACATTGCAATAGCCTCCTCCATGCTGGTTTGTTGTTGTTGTTTGTGGCTGCAAGACCGTTGCCGTGCTTGCGTTACCCCTCCGACGTTTGTGTTGTGATGTGAACCATTCTAGTTTCGCACCGCATATGTTCTGACTGAACATCCAGGTACCATGCAATGATTCACCATATAGAAAGAAATATAAAAGAGGATTAATTCACTAATGAGTTTGCCAATGTAACAGGGTTCGTTGTTATGGGAAGAAGGAGGCGGGAACCGGCGATTTAAACGTTTTAGTAATATAAACAAATACAACACAACAGTATAAGCCAGCAGCCCCTCATGGATGACTGCTGACCACACACAACAGAAACACAACATAAAATCAGGCCTGTTCCCCCTCTCGATCTGCACTTTTGTCACTCCTCCTTTTATACTTCCGCTCCTCCATGAGAGATAACTTACGAGACTATGTCATTCATTAGCACTCACGCCACTGGCCTCGCGCCATCCTCTCACGCCCCTTTGGCCTCGTCCTAGTGGCCACAGCCAACTGATTTCTCTGATGTTTGCTAGAGAATGTCTATGTATTTAATATGTCTATGCTTTTGCGCTCTTCACCTTCTTTTTTTCTCGTGGCATCGACAACACAGCTGACACGGGTAAATACATGTGTGAGAGTTCAGTCCGCCTTAACATTGGTCCCGTTTCGGATGCCACGATGCAATCAAGCAGTGACCTCAAGTTATTTTCTGTCTTTTCTCATTCAAGAGAGAACCAAATTCAAAATTTCTTTTACATTTTGACTAAATATTATGACCCACTTTTAATAAAGATTAATTTTGAAATGGGTGAAATGCCCCTTTAATATTCTGAACAGATGCAAGTGACACTAAATACTTTTATTTTGTCACAAAACATTTCTATGTCAAATAAATTGCTGTTCTGATATGCTGTTCTTTTAAAGATTATATTTACTAAAGAATATAAGATATCACTGTAATGTTATGTTACACATATGTTTCTTGAGCAACAAATCAGCACATTATAATGATTTCAGAAGGATCATGTGACACTGAAGACTAGAGTGATGTTGCCATGACTGACAGGTATAAAATGCATTTTAAAATGGGCTAAATATAAGTAAACTGTTTTATTGTATTTTGATTTTTAAAAAATGCAGCCTTACTGAACATTTAAAAAAAAAACATTTCTTACAGACAGTTTTGTTTTAACTGTATGCTATACATGGTTCTATATCTCAATAATTGCACATTTTTGTCTCTTGTAACTTTGATAAAGTCAGTGTGACTATTTCAAACTTTAAGTGTTAGTGTTAATTTTTGATTCTAAAGGTGGAAATGACCTTCAATTTATACCTAACTGCAAAAGAGCTGGAAAAATAAAGCAATATATGAATGGCACATTGTTCTCCAATCGTTGAAGTCTTGTAAAAAGCAGTTACAAAAGTGGCTGAGAGCAAGGCTTTAAATGATTTTGCCAATAATCCAGCCCGTTCTCATCCTTTAACGTCATATAGAACGCTATATGACAAAACGGCGCTATACTACGCACATGGCACCCGTTATCGTTAATATAACACGCGAACCCAAGACGTTATAAATCCTTTAGCGTGAATATGACACGTACACCCTACCCCACACCTAAACTTAGCCCTCACAGCACGTGTTATATTAACGATAACGGGTGCCTTTAGCGTAGTATAGCGCCGTTTTGTCATATAGCGCTCTATATGACGTTAAAGGATGAGAATGCGTTGAATAATCACACTGTCTCTTTCCATCAGTGTGGAGAATAACAATGATTAGTTTGTCCTACAGAAAGACAAGATGAGCTATCTTACCGCCCATTTGATGATACAAGTGGTCAGTGAAGATGCAGGGGGAATTTCTTAACAAAGTCAAAGTCTGTTTATAACATCCTAATACAGAAACAGTATACTGCCAGGGTCGGCTTCCCAGACACAGGTTAAGTCTGATCTTTGCTCTAGTAATGTTGTTAACAGCGATTCTTTGGTGCTAATTCAGTTTAGCACCAGCCCTTGACTTCACCTGCATTCAGGAAGCAGTATTTGTTGTCTCTCAAACCAATAACTGGGCATCTACATACAAGTAATGTGCCAATAATTGGAGCAGCGCTTCTTTGCCCTCTGCCAACAGCATCATTCATTGCTTCCATTCGAATAATTTCTCAGTGCATGCACACATTTAATCTGGCTAATGGCAAAGCTGTACTTCAACACTCTTTCTTAAATGACATAATTTTCCTATATTTTATCCTTGTAATAAAGAGTCTCTCCATTTTCCAGTTGACCAGGCTCAGCAATAAACGCATTTCATCAAGAGATGGGTCCTTTTTGCATGCAAAAGCAGGCCATTAACAGGAACTGAAGAGCAATTTGTCAATGATTTTTCGACACCAATAATGCACTGATAACCGTTTTTTTTTTTTTTTCTAATAACCGGTGAGCTTAGGTGAAAATGACAATTATTAGCATGCAGTCTAACATTACTTATGAAAGTACAAACACAAAAGATGCTTTCGTTAATACTGCAGAAATAATTCAGCATCATCACTCTCCCTTTTCGTATGCTACAACAGCAAAACGAGAGCAACTGTGGATTAGCTAATGTATTTCCGAATGCAGCGAGATATTGTTTTTGTCCTTCTGAGTGAAGAGTCTGTAAGACGATAGCCTTTATTTCCCATCGAAGACTACTTTCAGACAGTAAAGCACTGAGCACAGAAAATTCTTCAGATTCTCCTGCTAAAATGGGTTTTTCTCTTTTCAAGTGTAAAGCAACAAATTCTGTATGGCAGACCATCAGCTTTGGCTTTTAGTAAAATAGCTCCTCAGTTCACCAAACAGATTAGCTTCACAACGCAGACCATAAGTACAGCAAATCGGAGGGTTTTGCCAACATATAATCATGGCTTCAGCGGTATACCTCTATTGCCTGGGGTTGTAGACCCATAATCTTGAATTGGCTAGGAAATGATTCCTGTTGCATTAGTTACTGTATAGCATTTGCTATAACTGTGCTTCGGGTGTCAAAGAGTATTTGAAGTGAACAACTGATTTTTTTTATTTTATTATTATTTTATTTTTTTTATTGTGGAATAAACATTCATTAATATCTGTGACATTCAAGGGCATCATGGGCATCCGTTTTTCCAAGCACCAGAGATGTTACATCAGGGCTCAAACCAAGGAGCTGCCGAAGCTGGACTCAAAGACCATCGACATAGAGGTATTTTTAATCTCACTAAACATATCTTTACGCAATTTGCTTCCTTAAAAAAAAAACACAATGAATTTTGCAGCACATCAGACAAAATGTGAAAATGGAAACTTACTCCAAACATCACCATCCACAATCCAACTAACCAGCAACCCCAACCCACCCCCCACCATCATTCCCTTCAGCATCTCCCACAAAAGTATAAAATTGGGTCTCCTGTGGCCATGAATCCATCCGAAAGTCCACAATCCTATAACCCCTTTGTGGCACACATCAAATGGTGTTTGCTGTCAATCCTGAACTAATATTAATTTTTAATCATCTCCTCTGAAGCCTCAGCCCAAATAGCCTTAAGGAGTGAGAGAGAGGGGTCCTTGTGAAAGGTAAGCCATTAAAATGGTATTTGAAGATGTTTGCTCCGTAAATTTCACTTGACTCAGGGCTGAAGTGATTCATCTCTGTTCTCCTGCTCTAATGGCTGTCTGTGATGCTCTGCAAGAGTGATGGGCGAAATTCTATCAATCAAACATCCAATTTATCTGTCATGGCGAATGGCAAGCGGTTTCACATGCGCCAAACTCTTTCCTTCACAGCTCATATTGAAAAGGGGGTGTGCAAAAAAGAGGCACGCCTCTCTGATTTGTATTTAAAACACACTGATGTATTGTTGTCGCAAGTTCCCAGACATCATCTTTGACTTTTGGAACAGAAGGTATTATAGGAAGAAACAGCCTGCATGTTCTCTCCCTCATCGTTTTAATGTCTAATCCATGTTTACAGATACTAATTGCGAAGCAAACGCCATATGTCGCTGCCATTTCTCCTTTTTTTTTTTACTCATTGTGAAACCTAATTAGATTTTTCGGCAAAGCTTTATTTCACAGATGTGAAATCAATCAGAGTTGGCCAGGGCTAAACTGCCCTACAAAGCAAAAAGGCAGTAACTGCAGTTTTGGTAAAGCTTTAATTATTACAATTTTTATGACATTCAAGGCATCCTTTGTTATATGACAAAACATCTTATCTTAAATGCATGTCGTTTTAGAGAAAAATGGTAGTCGTTTGTACAATAACTGCAAAAAGCCCTAGCAAAAGTCATTTTTCTCAGTTCTGCACTCTGCGTAGTTACTGCCTTTTTGCTTTGTAGGGCAGTAAAGCACTGGGGCTGGAAAGAGAGGTAGAAGGAAAGAGAGCGAGAGATGCGCCCGGTTCTCGAGGGGGGACGGGGACACATGGTGCAAGATGGAGCAAGCTGTTCATACTATAAAGACACAGCTAACCAGGAGAACATTTACACAAATGATCACTCATTTATTGGATAAACAGACTAAGAAGTGTAAAATGTTAAAAATGCGAGCTGTGGGCTTTACATGAATGTGGCTGAATGATTCAGGCTTGCTAACTGTCTATTTACATTCCTACTTTCACTAAATCTTTGATTGAATTATATACATAGGCCTGAGATAAATCAGGATGATATTGAAACCAAAGACCACTTGTGCATGGACGAGAGAGAGAGAGAGAGAGAGAGAGAGAGAGAGAGAGAGAGAGAGAGAGAGAGAGAGAGAGAGAGAGAGAGAGAGAGAGAGAGAGAGCGAGAGAGAGAGAGAGGAAAACATGGCATTCTTTCCAGGTTGTGAACATGTTAAGGAAGTAGAGGTTGAAATCCATATTATTAGCTCCAAGTGCAGCTGAGCCGCAGGCCATTCGACTGTGGTCCCAGAGCAAGCTGCCTTAACACGCTTCACCACAAAACAATGCTGGCTGAGGAGAAACTGCATGCCACTGATAAGGAAATAAAGCAGCCTGCGAGCACGACCAGGTGACAAGCATAAATTGTATTCTGCCAGTTTGTTTACCATTTTCAATTTATTCAGTCTGGGAAATGATGAAAGCGGTAATCCATGAACTTCCCACTGGTCACCACCAACTGCCCAAATGTCTCAGATGAAATCACACCCTGTCTTCCCGCACACAGCACTTGAGTCTCAGGATTAATTTGGTAACTGTGCAAATCATCGTGTTCTCCATTTCTATTTATACTCTCTTCCCTTAAAAAAGTTTTCATTAATTAATTGCATTACTGTAAAATGTATTTATTTCTTTTATTATTTTGCCTATAGACCCAGGGTTTTCAAACTGGAATGTGCAAGGTGAGAAAGAAAAATGTTGGCAGTATCTTTCTGCTTTTCTAAATCATACAGTAAGACTGATTTGTGGCTATTTTATTCAATTCACAGTCCTAGTTTTTAACATTAAGGAAAAAAAAAGTTTTAGTCTCGCCTTAAAATGTAAAAACTTTCAAGATAAGACAACACAGCTGTCGTTGTGTTTTGGAAAGAGGAACCATCGCAAGTGAATCAACATATTTGCCATTAAAATCAGAACCATTTAAGATCCTTGGCATTAAACATCTGAAAACTCCTGGTATACCACAAAGAAAGTTATTCAAGGCCCTTGTCTGCTGCAGGACCTGTTTGAAAGAACGTGATATGAATTTTGCCTTTTGTTCATGGGCACTCAGTTCTAAACACAACAGTTTTGAGCCAATTACCTGAGGCATATAGTCTTGTTCAGAAGTTTGAGGTCAGCAAGCCTTCTTTTTTTCCCAAAGTTACATTAAATCAATCAAAAGAGAAAGACATTTTAATGCTGATGAACAAAAGTGTATTGCAGTTTCCACAAAAAGCAGCACAACTGTTTTCAACATTGATAATAAATGTTTCTTCATGATCAAATCAGTAACGACTGCTGAAATTTTAGTTTTGAATCACAGAAATAAATTCCAAATTCAAAATAAATTAAAACACTTATTTTAAATTATAATTATATTTCACTATAATACTTTTTTTCATGCATTTTGATTGAATGCATAAGAGACATTTTAATATTTTAAAATCTCACCGACCCTAAACTTTTGAATGAAAGAAGATGCAAAGAGTTTTTAATCAGGTGTACATATCATGTGACGTTAGATTTGGATCCACAGAAAAATTATGTCTTCACAATGCTGATTGGCTGATGGCAGCCTTCACTATCATCTATAATATAATTAAATATTTTTTCAATGGAGAAAGATACATTTCACTGGTGCAATTTCAGCATCAACCAGCTGGGGTCATACTAACCGGGCCATGCTATCCAGCCAAACCTTGACCCCTTGGTCAAGACATAATTCAGCTTCGTTCTTTTCTTTTCAAAGCCTCCTTCACAACCTTTAGATGTCTCAAGAGAACCCACCCTTAAACAACTTATACAGCTAATTTCTCACAAAAAAAAAATGTGATCAAATATTGCAGGATCAGTGCCCTAACCTTTGTTTACTCATATGAAAGGCACGCTTTGCTTGAGAAGCTGAGATGGCCAATTAAAGCATTCTGCTTGCACCGCTGGCCCTAGTTTTAATTTTAAGGCTAAACCAGCATCCTTCACTGCTTGAGTCATGCAGGCTGTCCTCCTAGTCATCATTAGTTTAGTGTGATTTGAGAGGGGGGGGAGGGAGGAGTAGGGCAGAGCAAAGAAACGGTCTCAAAGGCGCAGAGAGTGAAGCTTTTAATCAGGCAGAACTGGAACCGCTACAGGTCAGTGCAGTGTCGCTCCCCAACAAACAAGAAACGGCACCGAAAATGACTTCTAATAAAACAAGGGTTTAGGGGGAGAGCAAATGAAAGAGAAAGAGGGGAACCTAATATAAATGATAGTAGCTCAGACAATAGCCTCAGGATTCTACATCAAGCTTAACTAATGTGCAATTAAGCTTTAGACTGGGAGAAAATCACCTTGTAAAAATATTTGTCATGCGAGCCGTTTCTCTGGTCTCTGCACTAATTAACAAGGGAACGTAGTAGAGTTTGTTTGTACTTCTATTTACACATAACTACAGGAAAAAACAAACATATACCTCATGTGATTATATTATCCAAAGACACTTTAGATCTCAATTAAGTCACTGACATTTAATCGCTATCATTAAGCAATAATAATTTACGTAACAGCTTATGAACTGTAGAACTAACAAATTAAGTACATTATTATCAGTGGTATAATTAGTTGCATAATTGTGACGGAGTGGATGCACCACAGTGAACTTTATAGTCCCAACAGGACTGAATAACTTTCTAGACCAACACAGAAGACATATTTGAGCCATCTTAAATTCAGATAAATTTCTGTATTTCTAAGTATTGATGCAAGAAAAGGGCACTTATGAACAGCTAGGGAAGAAAAAAAGTCTGTTTCATAAGACGGTAAAGCTATGGTCTTTAAGAGAGGTCAAATAAAACATTTTAACCATGGTCAGCAGTTCTCCATTCCCTGGCTGTGAAGAGAGAGAGAGAGAGAGTGAAATGATCCAAGGCAATAGCATAAAGCAGATACTCCAGCTTTATCTTGCTTGGACTGTGCAAAGGATGCACAGTAAACAAAGCACTGACGAACAGAAATGAGTTTAGAGAGTAAGGAAGGAATTGGGTCCGTTTCAATCAAGCCAATTGGGCTTCTGAAAGTACAACCTAAGTATCAGTACTTTACTCTCGATATTCAAACATTTACCCTGTTTAAAACGAAAAGTGTTAGCAGGGTAAGATAGGAACTATTTCTTACGCAGAACTGCTGAAAGACACAAACTGCTCACGCCGCTGACACTTCACTCACAGCCTTCAATCACACGCAGACTGGGCTCTGACAAAGAAATATCATTCACATTAAAGTCAAGCGTAGATGTGACATTTATTATAATGGGTTTGTGTGATGATTGTTTAATGATTCAAATGATTTTATAATTGTTAATAAATTATGAAAAAAACAAAAACAAAAGTTGAGTGCTATAATTACTTATCTTTGTCCTATCATAAAAAAACAATGTTTAATAAAGATATCAGCATGGAGTCTATATGAAAAATCACTTCCGTATTTATCATTAACTAAATGAAATCTTGAGGAAATGTTCCACAACAGGATAAAGCAGTACTCTGGGAAAGTAAATACTATACCGAAACGTAGCACTAACATTGTAGTGGAAATACATAAACAGATGGTGTGCAAATCCATGGTCTCAATATTGGCAAGTTAAGTATCCGTCAGATCATCTATCCCTATGATAAAGCATTTTGTGCAGGCACAATATGGCATTAAAACATATTTTCTTTTCACAGGTAAGTGAGACGGGTGAAGTGGATATGCAGATGGTGGACTCTCAGATATGGATCCCTGCTGAGGAGCCCATATCCAACAAAACATTCCTGTTGAATTCCAAGATCTGGGAGATTTGCCAAGATCTACCCATCCACTGGATCCACCCATCTCCTCTCAGAGGTTAAAAAACAGGGCTTCACCAACTTCAAAATCCAATTCAACCCTAGTAATAAGGTTTCAGAATAGCCAAGTCAAGGCTGTACTGTAATTTCTTTTGCTCTCCATGCACTGTTTATTTGTACTTTCCCTTCAAACACAGAATTGAGTGGCTAATGCTCTAGAAATGTCCAAAGCAATCCTTTATTAACTAATCAAGGACATGATACACCGTGTTTGAAGAAGTATTTTGCCAACTTGTTACATTTTTCTAAATGAGGGCTTTATAGCATGTTCTTAAGGAATATCTAAGTAGCATAACTGCACCATCGTCTTTCCTTCTGTGATGCAGAGGCTGAGTTCCATGATGTAGAGGATGTGGAGGAGACCCCAGAGCTGGAGGCAAGAGGGCCACGTCAGGCCCGGGACATCATGGACCAGTTACCAGTAAACGACTATGTAAGTATGAGCCTGAGGTTCATTACAAAAAGGCGTGTTTGACTGCGGTTGAGCTGGATAGTCATGCTCTCTTTTTTAGTATAAATCGTTCATTAATCGAAGTTCCCTTTCCGAACTTAAAACAGACCATGCGGACCACAGGGCATTGAAATTGCTCTATATATCTGCTTAAATCAGGCCAGCTCACTTAAGACTCCCTTAATGTCTTACTGCTAATGGAGAGGGATATTTAGCCTTCAAAGGAAGCAAGTTTGCTTTGCAGTTTCTTCATGCCTCTCTTATGCAGTAACTGATGTACAAAGACAGCCTCCCAAGGTCACTCATTAATGAATAGATAAATGTATTAATCATGCTTTAATTATCAAGGCATAAAGAATCAAGCGGCCAAAGAGAGTCCTTTATTGCGTTCATGAAGTGAAGCATATGTTCAATGATTAATCATTCTAAAGTTGTATGCACTAATGCTTCGCACACCTACGATTTAAACCTCCCCCATCTAGTATGCGACTTTTAGCCTCTGAGCCCAAGGATGAGAAGACGGCGAAAAGAAAGAGCTTTAGGTGGGGGGAAAAAAAGCCATATTTATCTGCAGAGGTCCAGGAACGACTTGCTTTCCCACCTCATCCAGCAACACGGACTGCAAAGTTACATATAATTAAAGCAAACCCAGATGAAACCACCTTTCGCTTTTGAAATCCGCTCCTTCTATCAGCTGGTTAATACATACCAATCCAGCCAATTCCAAGGCTTAGCACAGGCGGGCTGTGTTTGTGGGCAGAGCGATAACAAAGGCTTTTGTGAACGTCAGAGGGGATGTGGCTTCCAGTAATTGGAGTCTGGAGTCATGTAGATGCTGCTGGGAAGCCAGATATCTCAGACCTTTCAGAGGATCCTAGACGCAAGCCCTTCTTTTTGCTCTCCCACCGGCAGACGTCTGCAGCTCGAGGAGGGAATTCATATTTTGCTACCCTGTTGTGTGCTTTTTATAAATAATCATCAAAGTTCCAGTGACAGAAGGCCTGAGATATACGAGGCTGACCTTTCCCCAGTACTGCCATGCTGATGGGTTGTGTGCCAGCACAGCTCTGGATATCTTTCAAACTGAATAACTATCATCTGGCTGCACTGAGAAATTGCATCATGGTCCTTGACCTACATTGGGAGGATAAGCCTCTGATGATTGGGTCCGGTTGAATCTCAGTCTTGTACGCCTGCCGCAGTTGTTGATGGTAGGCATTGTGACCCCGCGTTCTAGCTGAAAGCATTCTGGCTTGCAGATCGCTGATTGAACCTCCCTCCTCGAGTCTGAACTTAAGACGCACTTTCCAGTCAAGGACCCGAAGATGACAAATTCACTTTAAACTTAGGACAATAAAATAAGGCAAAAAGAAAGACTATACATCTATGATTGGAAAACAGGAGGAACGTCAATCAAGCTGTGTAAAAATAACGTGTTAGCACATGCAGTTCCCTTTTAAGGGAAGCAAATTATAACATAGGTCTACATTTCTCTATAACGACACCATCAGTCAGATAAGATTTCTTTTTGAAATAAGTCTCTTATGCTCACCAAAGCTGCATTCATTTGATCAAAAATGCAGTAGTAATATTCTGAAATACTGATATAACTGCTTTCTATTTAAATACATTTCAAAAATGTAATTGATTCCTGATCTGATCAGGTGTTCAAAAGAACAACATTTATTCGAAATTATTTGTGACAATAAAGACCTTTATAATGTTACTCTTGATCAAATGAATACATCCTATGCTAAATGAAGTATTGTCGTCTTTAGAAAGAAAAAAAAACACTTGACGCTTGGCAGTGACTATCAAAACACACAGGAAATGCAAATCTGCAATAATTTAATAAAAACACTTTTTTCACACTTAATCGCACAAGCATAAAAATGTGTTCCTCCGCAGGTGTTCGTATTAAAATGAATGATGGTTCAGCTTCAACGATAATTCAATTCTACCATACAATGAATGCAAATGTTTACTTTTGTTCTAAACAGTGCATGGGTTTGATTTATAAATAAATAACCTGTAAAAGGAGTCTTTCCACCATCATGTACTGATAAACGGGTTCTCCCCATAAGACTTTTGCGGACACTCTGATCAGTTCCAATTGGCTATGGATGTTCCGATTGGTTTTTGGAACAGAACAAAGCATTTATAATGCCAAATTGAATACAATGCATTCAAAGTGTTTAAATAAATGTATAAACACGCATATTTAATTACGTTTAATGAGTTCATTTTAACCATCCAACAAATAATAATCATTCGATGTAAAATAATGTAGAGTAAAATCATTTTAAAAAACGGATTTCTAATAAATAAATAAAAATAGGGGGAAAAGTGTCTCTCTCATGTCTTGGTTAGCATCAAGATAGTGGAAGTTTAAGACAATTTATCCCTCCAGTAATCACAGTCTATGAAATAACTCCTCAGTTGATAATCAACTGTATGATGTGCCATCCCATAATAAATGAGGAGTTTTCATATTTTCTCACATTAAATGCTAGCATCACGCTTTAACAGGCTGTAACACTAAACACAGCAGAGGACGTTGACAAGCTTCATGAAGCTTATACAAAACGCTAAAGTCAGCTCCTGGCACCTGTTCTTAATTGCTCTTACTATTTTATTCATGACTGACATCATGTCCCAGAGTACTTTATTTATTGTCATCTACACATGCAACAGACAGGCACATAAAGTCCCAAATATGAAGTTATTAACAATCACTTTCTCATTGCAGCAGGATAATCTAACACAGTCTCATCCCAAAAAGTCATATAACTGACGTTTTGGGACGTATTTTGACCATACGTCAATATCAGCCTTTTTAGGGCCCCCTTAAACGTCGGTAGATGGCGATCCCGGGCCGTCATACAACTGACGCTTTACCTTTAACGTCAGTTAGGTGACGGGTTAGGTTTAGGGTTAGGTTTAGGTATGGGGTAGAGTTAGGATCCCATAACCTCATCTACCGACGTTTAAGGGGGCCCTAAAAAGGCGAATATTGACGTATGGTCAAAAGACGTCCCAAAACGTCAGTTATATGACGTCTTGGGGTGAGACCGGGTTCGATAATCAGTTTGATTAATATGCCTCTGTGGAACAATACCATAGTCTGTTTGTTTTATACTAATCACGCATCATTTCACTCGAAAACACTTATTTTCCCAAATAACATCCACCTTTCAAGCAAGCAGGGTTTCTCTCTCTCTCTCTCTGTGAAAGTATGATAAATCAAACAGTTCTACACAGACAGGCTTTGTGCTGTTAGCAAAATGAATTGTTGTCTCAACAATCTTGACCCTAAACCCAACAAACATTTTCAATCAGTAATTGTGCATTTGTGAGTAATAAATCAAAGTGTACAGACATCACACTTCTTTCTCTTGCACTAGTACAGTATAATCATTAGGAGAATGCAATTTCCACTCCATTCATCATTGCATAGTGAGCTCATGAAAACTCAAACATGCTTTGTTTATGGAGAACATGATGAGAGATGGGACTCCAGAGGAGAAATGCATGCCATTTTGCATCTTCACACACACATGCACATTATAATTCACTGCGCTTCATCTCAAACCCAAGAAAATCGATAATGATAATAATATACCTGTTTATGCTACATCAGACTGATCTCATGAAATTTACATTTCTGGCATGCTATCAACACGCATAAATGCTGTTGACTTAATGTTACACATATATGACGTACCCCAACCCCGTCCCTAAACCTACCTGTCACTGGGGTTAATACCATTTATGAGTCTTCCCCTACCATCCTAGAAAAAAAAATCTTGCTCCCCAGATGTAGATCTACATTTTGCTTCGTTTCGCTCAGACATTTAACGGCGCGTACATACACGCGGAATCACTCGGACATTTAACAGCGTAGACATGCACGCATATACACGGATAGCTGGAAAAGTGTATAAATAACACGCCACTTGACTTGAAAGTGGCGCGCATGTTTACGCAAAAGTTATGATGTCATGTTGGCTACACAAACACCACGCATGACCATGGATAGATGTCATTTTCTTTAGCACAACACATTTCAAAGCAATTTCTGCCGTCAAGTTTATTTGCGTCATTCCCAACAGGAACTCTGAAGAGTTGCCAGACAACCGAAAGAGATCCGGCTCCATCTGCCAATCTAATGCAGATCAGAGGAGGTGACTGGGTCACCGACGGTGTTTTTAATCAGCCGGATAACATCATATTGTCTGCGTCGTAAGCTAGGGGAGATCGAAACGCAGTCAAATGAAAAAGGGAGTTGAGGGTGCTATCTGCTCCAACAGTTACGGCAGATAGAAAGTTAAGTGGCACTTCTCAGAACCCATCTCGCCGTAGCGCCTGATCAAAGGCATGGCACTCAGCCCTGGGTAATCTGAAGAGGGCATGCGTACACGATCACAATGGAGAGGGCCAAGGGCCATTAATTCTACCCAATTTACCTTTCACTCCACTTTCATTTAGCCCTTACAATTCACACCCTGCCTGCGAGAGCAAATAAACCGATCCTTGTTGGGCGATCATTACCCCACTAATTGCTGTAGGAACGTGCCATTCGCTTTATGCCAAAGTCAAAGGAGGGCATGAGAGTGCATGGGGGAGGGTTCTCATTTCTGAGCTCAAATGAGGCCAGGGTCGCTGCTCGGACTGAGGCACCGAAGCCACGCGTTTATGGGGGTGGGAGGGCTGGGATGAAAGAAATAGTGTAATTATCTCAGCGTCTGCCAGTGTCAAACTCGCTCTGACTGAGAACAGACAGGCAGTGGGGTTAAGGGACTTGAATCTGAGATGCCAAAGCCATGCGATGTCACCGGCGGCGTAATGGAAAGGTCAAGGGCATTATATCATATCAGATGCCCTGGCTTGGCATATCAAAACCATCTACTTTAAATGCCACTCTGATCCTTGTGACACATCCGAACATGACAGGGTTTTTTGTCATTGCATGTCTACACCCCATAATCACTCTTCATTCCCCTTCAGAAGCACTGCACCTTTTTATTGCTAAAATCAAGCTATAAGTCATGCGCCCTGTGGTGAGATTGCAGGTATTGTTTGGCGGCGGTTCTAACCCTGTTGACTCACTCTCTTTGCAGAGAGAATTGGGGCTGGAGCTGGACAACAGCCTAGATGAGCAGGGCTACTGCTGCCAGTACTGCCGTCGTGGGTACCGTTATTGTCGGCGATACTACGAGCCCCTGGGTGGCTTTTCGCCATATCCTTACTATTACCAGGGAGGACGAGTCATCTGTCAGATTGTCATGCCTTGCAACTGGTGGATAGCACGAATGCTGGGACGAATTTGAGGATCCTGGGGGGAACCAGTGGTGCTAAGCTGTTCAGGGGTACACGTAGACCAGCTTCATTCTCAAAACTTTTTCCATACTTTGAATAAAAAATCTGCCGATGTGAGGCAAAACATTAACTCAAAACTTCCTCAGTGACCTGTGATAACTATTCTTCATATTATGTATGGGTAGCTGATGCATAACAATCAAGTTCAAGATTTTAGGCTAATTACATATGGGAAATTACATATTTTAGGCCCTGTTTTTCACAATTTCACATTTTTTGCCTTCATTTGTTCAATTTGTGGAAAAACAAATTCATTTTTAATAGTATGCTACAAATATGCTCCATCTCAGACTATTCTTAACAGCATTCTGCTATTAATAATTATGAATGCAGTTTTTGTAAAGATGGGGTAAAGATCATGTCAAAATGCATAAAGTATTTAAAGTCAACTATCACTATATATATATATACACACACATATACACACACACACACACACTTTTATACATGATGCTTTCTGTAAAACTTATTTTCAATGAACTGTGTTTTGATCTGTCCTTTATCTATATGGTAATACTAAAAGTACCACAGAAACAGTTGCATGGAAATGGTCAGTTTCTTTAGTCTACATATTCCATGTGGACTTTTCAAATCAATGAAGAATGTGTAGGTAGAGGTAATTTGCATGTGAAGTTCTACACAACAAAAAAAAGTTATCCTTTATTTGTCTTGTTTTGTTTTTTAAGTGGATGAGAGGCATTATAAGGAACCAGGTTAACATAAGTACATTTACACTAATGTGCATGTTTATATTATAAATGTATTTACTGTATGCTTAAGTAAGTCCCCGAAGAGCTTTGAAAATGTACCTTTTTAAAAGCTGTTATGTGAATTTAATGTGGCGTAGAACTATACTGTACACATATCACACGGCTGTATTTAAATAGTGACATTGCTAGCACCATAATTGCAGGTCTGGGACTGTTTCAATCAATTCTTTCATCCAAGCAAATGGGTGCTCTATAAATTGCATTTATGTAATCTAATGCTCCTTTGTGTTTTTCCAACAACTTCCATCTGAATAAAACTTTCAGTGTCCGCTACCAATTTACTGCAGCAAAAAAACGTGCTAAGAGATGTAAAAAGACTGTGAAATACAACATGCTGATAATTATAGTGAGCTACACTGACACTGACTTTTATTCCAATTTTTTTTTTCAGATTTCTTTGTTTGTGTTCTTTGAGAATCAAACCCAATGACCTTGACATTGTTAGCATCATGCTCTACCAGTTGAGCTCCAATAAGTCTAAATACATGACTGAGCTATACAAGACCTAATAACAGACACAGTATACATTTTTAAATCATCATAAAAAAAAGCTGGTACACTGAAAGCATTCAAAATGCATCTGCTTTTCTAAGAAAACAACAAAAGAGCAAATCACAGGGCTTTCATCTTGAAACAAAAGATGCCACATCTGTGACAAACAACCACGCAAAGCCACAAATCAAAGATGGAGGAAGTTAAAACTCACCTCGATGTTTATCTCGTTCGCTTTCATGGTCAGTTGTCTAAATGTGATCTTCATCAGCCATATCTTTCCTCAAAACACTTTTTTCGTCTACAGATGGAATCTAATTCACTAGAAGCCTGAGGTAAATGATCAAAGCACAAACTCAAAATACCCCATAGAAAGCTTATTATATTGGATCCTGTTTCTTTTATCACAATACCTGAATTCATATGAGACACCAGCACTTATCTTGATGCAATTCAAAAGGAAGTGACCTTGAAAGAGCGTCTGTATAATAAAATGGCAGTAATTAATTCAAAGTAATTTAGTGTGTAGTTTTAGGCCATAATTCATAACATCTATTTGCACACGCACACCATCAAGTCGTTCAATACATGTATGACTTACTTCTAATGCTGCTTTTGTCTTTACCTTAATGGTGGATGAGGACCGGCGCTGTCAATCTCCAAAACAGACCAAAAGCACCACCAAACCATGAAAAGTGATCCATGTGACCGTATGCCAAGACTTGTGAAGTCAATAGCTCTGTGTGAGGAAGAAAAAGACATTTTAGTTTTAAAAATCTTAATTTGTCTTGAGACATTTTTTTTTCCTCTTCTTCATAAATGAATGTTCTAAGCAACATTATAATTTCCTCTTTAGAATAATACTAGTCAAAGAGTAGATACACTAGGCAACTTTTTGAGCAATGTTGATAGGAAATGTTGCCGTCAACGGGCAACCAGATGAGACACAGAGCCCAGGTCCGATCTAAATTATCCAGATAGAAATGTATTGCCCATTTTCGATGGGAAAGTCTCCACGCAACAATCGTTCGGCAAGATTGCCCTGCAATATTGCTCAAAAAGTTGCCCTGTATCATCACCTTTACTCTTTTACTAATATTACTCAAAAAAAGAAATTGTAAATGTTCCTTAGAGTAAAAATAAAGTAAATAGATGTACAGATAAACTAACTAATTTGAGAATTCAACCAAGTTGTTTATGATGTCACGGCTGTCATAATGTGTGATTTGCCGTATCCACCTTCATTGCTATTTCCAGACATACCTGAGCTGGTTTGTTTATTTTCGTCATGACAACACATGTCGGATGTATATTTATGTAAAAATTACCTATAGGAAGGATTCATGACTTGAAAATTAATTATCTAAAGATTAGGCTATGCATACCGAGATCCATACTGAGTCTTGTATAACGATTTCAGATTTAAAACAACCTAACAGTGCCAATTTCCATTTGTGAAAGCTCAGAGCTGCTTGTATTTCATTGCCGAGAGACGCAGAAAGTGAGCCTGCAGCAAAAGTGACTGTATAAGACTTAAGGAGGCAGGATAACTGCAGATTGCACAGGTAGGCATGTGAATTAATTCCTTTTGTTAGCACATCAAAAGTGCATTGTTATTTACCTCCAAGCTGTTTGTTTTAGTTCTCAGGATTTACCTCGCCGATTTGTGTACGTGGAGCAGGTAGTGTGTGTTTTACATGCAGACTTTCTGCTTTAGAGGAGTACACGATGTACAAGAAAAGAGAGCAAATTGCTTGTTAAATGTATTTTACTGAGGCGTGACACTACTGCCCTCCAGTGGTGCCATATGGATACGACTATATTATCGAGCCTTAGGGCAAAGGGGTTTTCAAAATGGGGTCCATAAGTAAATGCTATAGAGGAACTATGGGAATGTTTAGAAAAAAAGAAAAAGAAAAATATTAATTAAAATGAATGACATAAATAAATTAATACAATAATAAATATTATATGTTTAATTGGTATTAATGGATAAATTGTAACATTTAAATAAAAAATAAATAATTAAATTAAACTATTTAAATTTGATTAAAATAAACAAATAGATAATACAGTGTTGGGTAAGTTACTCTAAGAAATTAATTAATTAGTTACCTCTTGAACAGTGTAATTAGATTACTGTAGCTAATTACTCTCTCTAAATTGCATGAATTATCTTTAAACTGACCAAGGTGGATAAGGTTACATTATAAAAACATACTTTTTAACATCAGACAATACATTTTGATGTTAAACCCACTATTGTTTTATGTCTGATCTCATGACATTTCACACTTTCCCATACATATTTTACAATAATTCATACGAATTTGTACGAGTGCCGTCGTACGATTTAGACACCTCATAAAATGCATTTAACGCTGTGAGATCGGATAGGCCTACACAGTATTTACCTCAAGAATTACATCAGAAGTAACTGTAATTAAATTACAGATAAATGAAGAGTAGGGCAGTAGGCTAATCCCTTACTTTACATGTTCAAGAGAAAAGTAATTAAATTACAGTAACTAATTACTTAGTTAGTTAAACCCAACACTGTTGATACATATTATAGTACGATAGTGAGCAAGAAAAATACAATCAACTAAAATATGTTCCAAATAATATTTTACACAAATCTACTGCGGTCTGCCATTGAACTGGATGGCGTAGGCCTACTTCGCATGAGAATTACAATTTCTGTTACATCTATGTAGGCAGGGTGATAGCCTTAACAGAATGTCTAGCAAACAAGAGATTCTTCATCTTACTGGAAGTTTTTCGGCAGGTGTAGCCTAAGATCCGAACCATAGGCTACGTTTTAAATTATTTGCTCGAGTTGGCTATACATTAAGGTAAATCTTTGGGAGGGGACAAACAAGATTGCGTGATTTACTGACAACGCAACAATGTCAAAACCAGATTTATTGTTTCAATTTAAAAAAAAAAATTGACAAATGTTACACATCAGCCCATAGTTTCTCTTTTTGTATTAGTTAAAAAATAATAACCTGCTTTAATTGTCTTATCTCCAGGCGCGTCAGTGTCCTCTTTGCTCCGTGTTTTCACTGTGTGATGAGAAAATCGGACGTGTGGCGTGAAAACAGTGTCGCACTGGCCCCGTTCACACTATTGCATAAATGGCGTTTTAATTCAAAATGAAAACGATCCTCATCTACACTGGTACTATTTCAAAAGCAATATCCATATACACATACCGAATACATAGACAGTAAAAGCCGAATTCGCATGTCACGCGTGCACAATTGTAAAAAGTTCCTTCTTGTGCATGTCAGCAGCCGCTGCATAAAAGGTGCTCTAAACGAGGTCACACGTCTTTTAGGCCCAAACATTTTTTTTATTTATTTTTTATGTTTTTTGTCACATACGGCAAACACAACTATCCGCTTCCTACTACCTGTCTCGACTATTTATAGACTCGGGCCACGCCGTTTTGGCGAGCTTTGGCACAATGAGAGCGTGTCAGCTTCTCATTGGCTGCGAGTTCAACCGAGTTCCCTCATAGGCTAGCAATTCTCCCTGAGCGAACCAATGAGCTGCTAGCTAGCCCGACATGGTCTGCTGCAGTTGAACCAGAGAAATTAAAGGATAATTTTTTGGATTCATCTTCTCAGAAAAGATGAATCTTTCCCGTAGCGTAAGCTAGCTAACACAATACGAGAGAACCTCTTTTTTTAATGCAAAAACACAATACAAATCACATCACAAAAAACTTAACAAAATATACATTAGGCTACAATACAGAAATATAGCCTAACATTACAACAAATACAAAACAGTTTCGCCAGGGGAAGCATAAGGGCCATTACAAAGGAAAAAAAAGGACCATATGTTGACAGTTTTAACTGCTTTTTTGTTGTTGGAGCCAGAAATCAGCTTAATATAATGTACAACTAAGAGAACAAACTCTTCCAGTCGTGTCATCAATCCGGAAGCCGGGCATTTGGAGGCACAGAACATAAACAATGTCATTGAACTGAACAGACTCGCAAATTTGATTATTTCTGCTGAAAAATGGTCAAGTTTTGGTCTGTACTAATCAGTCGCATCTGGAAAATATCTTTCAAATTCTATAGACTGCCAAAAGTTAAAGAGAAGAGTACAAAAAACTGATGAAAGAAGGTGTTTGTGGTTGAGAGAGGCACAGCATCAGCTCATCAGCCACATGTGTAAATGAAGCTTTGACTATGGCTAAAATGTTAATGTAATGGCTACATTCACACTGTCAGTCCAAATCCGATTATCTTTGTATCCGATTGGAATCTGATCTAAAATGATGTCCACACTGTTTATAGCAACTGTTCAGATCTGATTTGTGAGTCCATGCAGCTCTCGGGCAATAAGGCACTGACATTGACACTGATGGAGGGGTTTGCATTTGTAATAGATATGTTTTCTTATTTAATTTTTACAACGCCACTGCCATGCTGGACTATATTGCATATTGAGCTGCAGAACTGTTGAGGGGCTGTTATAAAACGTTACAGCTTTTTTTCCGCGTTCTTGTCTGTTTCAGTTTCAATACATGTTTCAGAAATAATATTTTTCTGCTCGTCCAGCACTTTGCAATAACACAGCATTGTATCGGCAGCTACTTGCAGCATGTCTCCTTTAACAACCACTGACGTTTACATTTTATGTGGCGTGAGAGTCGCCCCCCCGAAATCCGATCGTTCAAACTAAAGCACATGTCCAGGTATTTGAATAGGATTTCAAACCACATATGGATGTAAGTTAGCTTGAAACGGATTTCATGTGCTTTTCTGGAATGACAATCTGAACATAGCCTATTTCAGGATAAGAAATAGAAGGAATAATTGCAGTACGGGCTAGAGAAGTTAGCTCATTTGGACCTTTACCACATATTAAATTTAGCTTGTCAAACAACGCATTCTCACCCCAAGGCGTCACCTTTGACCATGCTTCAATATTTGACGTTTTAGGCGCCCTTTAGCGTCACTTACATGACGCGATCCTACGGCGTCATCTAAAGGCCAATTTATACTTCTGCGTCGAGGGTACGCCGTAGTGTACGGCGTTGGCTACGCACGTAGGCGACGCCGTTGTGAGCATTTATACTTCTGCGTTCAGGTCTTGGTTGCTCTGCAGTACTGCTCCGAAACGCTAGTTGGCGGCGGAGAGTTTTAATGTTCCACTGTGTTTAGATTCCTCGCGGCTAGGTTACTACGAGTGAAAGAGAGCTGATCATGTTGGAATTGGAGCTTATTAAGGTGGAAAAACAGTTCACTTTAGTAAAATTACTAAAACTGAAAGGCAGAAATGAGAGAAGACTTCGGAGGAGATGAAACTTGTGGAAATCATAGACAGTGGTGGAAATGCGTGAGAAGGTACGTGCGGAAATGCGTAGGAGGAAATGCGATGCTACCAAGCCAACCAATCACCGATCTTGCGGTCCGCGTCGTCGCGACGTGTAGTTACATTTTTGAGGAGGTGCGCGTCAGGCGACGGCGAAGGGTACGCGGTATGGGACGCGTCTGTGCGTATGCTACGCCGTACCTACTGCGCGCACCCTACGCAGAAGTATAAATTGGCCTTAACTGACGCTAAAGGAAAGCGTCAGTTAGAGGACGCGGTTAGGTTTAGGTATGGGGTGGGGGTAGGGTACACGCGATCCTAGGGCGTCATCTAACTGACGCTAAAGGGCGCCTAAAGCGTCAGATATTGAAGCATGTCCAAATGCTTCCCAAGGCGTCAGTTATGGTGACGCCTTGGGAGTGAGAATGGGCTGTGTCAAAATATTGCGCTCTCCTGCTTGAAGTTCTTCTCTATAAGATTTCGTACCTACTATGGGTTTTACTGTGTTTTTTTTTTTTTTAGTGTAACAATGTGTTCAGTAATACATAAATAATGCAGTCCATGTTGTTGTTTACATCCGAGTGCCTCCATAATAGCTGCTCATCCGGGTTACCGCCCAGAATGTGATGTCGGTGAAAATCCTCTATAACTGACAAGAATGCCCTGGGGGTGGGGTTTGGGGGGGTCAGTGTAGATGAGGAGGAGGGAGGGTCTATCTAGCCTCCGTTTTGTTTGAAAATACTCTAAACGTTAACAAGAAGTCACGTCACCCGACATCACTCACATTTAAAATGCAAAGTTTAAAGGGTTAGTTCACCCAAAAGTGAAAATTCTGTCAGTATAATTACTCACCCATGTCATTCCGTAAGACTTTCGTTCATCTTTGGAACAGAAATGAAGATATGTTTGATTAAATCTGAGAGCTGGCTCACTTGATAGACTGCTAGATAATTGCATCTGCCGGCCCAGAAAAGTTAGTAAAGACATCGTTAAAATAGTCCTAGTGACTACAGTGGCTCAACCATATGTTTATCAAGTGACGAGAATACTTTTAACCCAAATCCCCAAAAATAACAACTTTATTCAACTATTCATTCTGTGTGGGCCTAGCTCTGATGTGAGTTCACCAGAGCGCCACAACGCATGTGCGAGATCTGAGAAGATGACGCTCACAATCAATTGGCTTTATGCCTAGCTGCACTACTTCCTGAACTTCAGCCAGCTCCTTGTTTCCTGTCTGCTATTATTGGCCAAATTGATTAATTCAGGTGTGTCTGATTATTGTTGCCATGACTACTGAGGTCAAGCACACCTGAATTAATCAATTTGACCAATAATGGCAGACAGGAAACAAGGAGCTGGCTGAAGTTCCAACACTATCTCACGACCAATTCGTACGAATTCGACGCATGATTAAAAAGTGGCTAATTCGTACTAATTCGTACGACCTCACTCGTACTAATTCGTACGATTTGTCTAAACCCACGTGACGGTTAGGTTTAGGGGCGGGGTAAGGGGTAGGTCATTCGTACGAATTCATACGAATTGGCCAATTCGTAAAATATGTACGATTTAGCAAAATCGTATTAATTCGTACGAGTGAGGTCGTATGAATTGTTACGAATTAGCCACTTTTTAATCATTCGTCGAATTCGTACGACTTGGTCGTGAGATCGGGTTGGAAGTTCAGGAAGTAGTGCAGCTGGGCATAAAGCCCATTGATGGGAAAGTGTGAAAGGCACTTTCACGTTTTCTCATTGGTTTCTCACGATTCGGACACATTTTATTCTACGGCATAAAATACATCAGTATTACCCCACTCGTGATTTTTTAAGCTGTTGTGTGTCTTGAAAAAGGTGGTTTATAACTAGTGGCTAAATGCGAGGCTGTTTAGTCATTAAACGTCATCACGCCGAAAAGGTAAACTCAGTCCACTTTTAAAGCCTTGTTATGCAAATTGTGCTTTTACAAACTTTTCTAACTTTTTAGATAAAAATGTAAAGAGTTGTCTGATTAGCTTAGTAATGGCAACGTGGGACAGTGGTGTAGTTCATTTATAACCTACCTTTAGCCTAACTTGAGCTTTTCCACTCCATTTGAATAGCCTAATCACCAACAGTTTGATTGTGGTAAAACCCAGTAAAACTCAACATTTCATGTCTGTGGTGTCATTATCTGAGTGGCAAAAACATAAAAAATAAAATAATCAGACTGTCTATCCTATAGAAAATTATGAATACTGCATTGTAATTATTTAATCATGTGTTTTTGGTTTAGTACGTTTTAGTAACGAATAAGATTTTAGATTTAGTAACGAAGATTTAGTAACGAATGTTTAATAGAAAACAGTAATTATATTAGGATTACTAAATTTATAATTATATTAAAATATTCAGTCATTTAGGCTGTGCTTGTTTGTATGGATGAATGTATAGGCCTATAGACCTTATTCAGAGCAGCGCCATGACATGTATGAAAGTGAGGCTGTGAGGGATAGACTTACCGTGTTTCCAATGGCATCCGCTGTAAAAAGCTGAATAAAGCGGCTAGATTACTTACAATTTTCCACAGCTTACATTGTCAGGAGTTTTTTGTCAACTGACATTTCTTGCAAAGATATTTTTCCAGTGTTTCATGAGCAGAACAATCTGAAAACACATTAAATAACAGTACAGCCCATTGAAGACATGCAAGTCTATCCCTCACAGCCTCGCTTTCATTCTCATTAAAAATCAAAGATGGCGCTGCCGTGAATAAGGCGTATAGCACCTAAAGGATTATTAGGAACACCTGTTCAATTATCTTATCAACCAATCACATGGCAGTTGCTTCAATGCATTTAGGGGTGTGGTCCTGGTCAAGACAATCTTCTGAACTCCAAACTGAATGTCAGAATGGGAAAGAAAGGTGATTTAAGCAATTTTGAGCATGGCATGGTTGTTGGTGCCAGACGGGCTGGTCTAAGTATTTCACAATCTCAGTTACTGGGATTTTCACGCACAACCATTTCTAGGGTTTACAAAGAATGGTGTGAAAAGGGAACAAACATCCAGTCCTGCAGGTGAAAATGCCTTGCTGTTGCTAGAGGTCAAAGGAGAATGTGCCGACTGATTCAAGCTGATAGAAGTGCAACTTTGACTATAATAATCACTTATGCAGCAAAGCATTTGTAAAGCCACAACATGCACAAACTTGAGGCGGATGGGCTACAACAGCAGAAGACCCCACCGGGTACCACTCATCTTCACTACAAAAGGAAAACGAGTCTATAATTTCAAAGAGCTCACCAAAATTGGATAGTTGAAGACTGGAAAAATGTTGCCTGGTCTGATGAGTCTCAATTTCTGTTGAGACATTCAGATGGTAGAGTCAAAATTTGGCGTAAACAGAATGAGAACATGGATCCATCCTTGTTACCACTGTGCAGGCTGGTGGTGGTGGTGTAATGGTGTCAGGGATGTTTTCTTGGCACACTAGGCCCCTCAGTGCCAATTGGGCATCATTTAAATGCCAGGGCCTACCCAAGCATTGTTCCTGACCATGTCCATCCCTTTAAGGCCACCATGTACTCATCCTCTGATGGCTACTTCCAGCAGGATAAGGCACCATGTCACAAAGCTTGAATCATTTCAAATTGGTTTCTCATAACAATGAGATCACTGCACTAAAATGGTCTACACAGTCACCAGATCTCAATCCAAAAGCTTTGTGCCTTAGATGTGCATCCCACAAATCTCCATCAACTGCAAGATGCTATCCTATCCATACGGGCCAATTTCTAAAGAATGTTTTCAGCATCTTGTTGAATAAATGCCACGTAAAATTAAGGCAGTTCTGAGGCAAAAGGGGGTCAAACACTTTAGTATGGTGTCCCTAATAATCCTTTAGGTGTTTGTATGTCACATCAATAGTAGACTGCAAAAGAGTTAGGCTACTATCTTTACATACATTTAATTAAAAAAGAATATCCAGATATTTCTGAATTGCCATCAATGGAGGAAGGTCTGTTTTTCAGTCACATAATGTAGATAGCTAACCAACAAGGGCTAATGGGGCCATACTAATCAGCCAAACCATATGGTTATGACCAGGGAAATATAAAATCATGGTTAATGTTTCAGTTGCCAATGGAAGAATTGTATAAATTCAGGCAGTTGAGGGATGTAGGTTGAGAAGTTTAATAGCGGTATTACTTTTAGCTTCTATAAATTCCAGCTGAGAGACTGCTGCTTAAAAAAAAAAAAAAAAAAAAAAAAAAAAAAACTGATGTAGGCTAAATATAAAGTGATGAACAATGGACGCAAATTGAAGTGGATGTCATTAGTTTTAGTTCAGCAACAGAACGAAAGCATTGTTTAGTTTGTGTGTGTGTGTGTGTGGCATTATCCTGGTGTGTGAGTAATCTTAGCGCAGCCCCTGACTGGAGGCACATTTCTAATGACCGCCATCCCTCAGCCGTCCCACCACTCCTCACTAGAGACACTGTGATGCAATAAACACTCGCTCTCTTCAAGCATGTCATTGGCCCCCAGCTACTTGTCGTCTTGATTTAAAAATAGATTGTTCCTTGAGCTGATTTTGTGCAGCTGTGTTGATGTAAAGACGTGGTTTGACACTGGTGAACCACAGCTGTCTAGAAATTCAGCTTTAATTTCAATCTTCTTTTTTTTTTTGTTATACAAGGATATTTTGGTTGAGAAGCTTATGATTAGTCATAGATCATGTAGGCTATGGTATTCAGAAGTGAAATACCGATCACTGCAAGCTATCCTGTTTAGTCTTTTTTTAATGCTGCATGACTACCAAGGGGAGTCGACATGACATGTCAAACAGCTACATGTGTTTGCTGTATAGCATAACATGCAGTACTTCATCTTTATGTTAAACAACATTTTTTTATTCTTGGATAATTATTATTATACATCCAGTTATTACGTTATGAACTGAGGGAATAAAAAAAGCATTATTTTACTTTAAAATGTATTTGTCGCACTAATGTGATCTGCAAAAAGGGGAATGAAACGGTGAAAAACCTGAAATGATGACCAGTTACAGCACCTAAAAGGCTAAAAAGAGGGGGTTAACCAAAACAATGGTTTGATAATTAACACTTAAAATGCTATAGATATAATATAGGTTATAGACACGGCCCCATTATGAAAACCTCCTATATATAAATTGCCTTTAAAAAATACCCAACCTTAGACAATTTCGCTGTACTAAATAATTTGGTCACCCCTCCCTCTTTATTTGAATTCAAACCTAAAGACTTTACATTGGAAATGGAAAAGTTCATAGCTCTAAGCATATTATCTCCAATTCAAGTAACATTTGTAGTGGTGTGATAAAATATCTTCCCATTTTCACAGGACACGTTAACGCTCTCCTAATGCTTTTAACAACCACTTTCGGTTGCCATTTTGCTCCGTCCATACTACAGTTACATTTAACAGCTTTGATATTGTGTTTTGTCTGTATGTTATTGTTTTATTTTTCAGTGTTGCCTGTAGGGTTCAGAGTGCTGGGTAATCTGGAGCAGACTTGGGGGTAAGAGTCTCAGCATGTACCACCTGCCAGATGGCTCCATCAGCAGACACACATTGCCGTGTGCGCGCACACACACACACACACCTCACAGAATAAGATCACAGAAAGCCTCCCCAAACCCATGCCACCGAGTAATCAAACTAACAACCATTTCTTTCCTCACAGAAAGTCCGGCACACAAAGAGCTGAGGGAGTGAAACCGTTTTGTGTTCTCTTGCAGCCAGTGTTAGTTGTTCCAAAATATTTGTCCACAAGACAGCAGAAAAAAAAATGTTAATTGTGGTGGATAGTGTGGATATGTTAAACAAATTCCATAATTTAAATAACTTGACAATTTTGAAGAATCTTCTCCAAGCAGCTCTTTTCTACATGATAGTTCATAATGACCACTGGCTGTCAAGCTCTAAAAAGGGCAAGGCACCATAAAAGCAATGGAGTCTAATATGCAATCCATGCCATAGACCTGTAGAGAATTTTAGAGTTTGAAATGGAATCAGGAACAGAAATTTTTTATGACAATTTTTTTTTTCATGTAAAACACTAATTCTCTTTTTTTCACCCACTCAAACAAAGGCATCGTTTAGCTTCACATGCCAATAATTCGTAGGCGCTTTGCTTCCTGTACTGTAGTTAACAGATTGCATTCACACCGTCCTTGCCGAAGTAGCCGCGTCGCTCTGTAATCTCCAGAAGGAGCAGACAAGCTGAATAAGAGCACATATGGCTGGAAACAGAGCTCCCCATAGCAGCCTCGTTTCATAGCAAAATGTGCGAGATACCTGGGAGTGTATCTGACCTCTGTTAATTCACGTTAACAGAAGTAACGCTTGAGGAGATGCGCCGGGAGGTATACTTGTTTTATTATGTTGGAACAATGAGAGCATCTGCCTTATGGGCTTTGTGTTGATTAACCAGTACCCGAGTCAATCTGTGATCTTGAGATTAAATTTCCACAGCAAAAAGGTAACAGATCACACGTTTATATTAAGGCAAAATTGGTTTTTATTATATTTATTCTCTTTTGGTTCTCTTTTTTTTTTTTTTAGAAAAACAAAATCTAGTATACTAAAAGACAATTGGAAAAATAGGAAAGCCCCAAGAAAAGGCAAGCTGAAATTACAGGGAGAGCACTGGCTGGCATACCTTTACCCCAAAACTACAAAGCGTAAAGCCTACGGTAAACAAGACCAAATCTGAAGACCGATTGTCTTATTGACGTAATCTTGCATAATACAAGCTGTAGCCACGATTGTCAGAGCAGCACCAGAACTCTGGTGTTAGTCAAACAGAATTAGAGGCACAGGCCTGATTCCTAAGATCAGCGTCTTGCCTTCAGGGAGCCCGGTCCTCAACAACTTCAGTCACTTCTTCCAATTTAGCACAAATTTATTGGAGATTTACTTGTGGAGCAGCTGCTATTAAGAGACTCTGCTCTGGATTCATTGGATATAAATGAGGTGAAAAAAGAATGGAGGCCACGGACTACACCTGCCACAAATAAATACATTTTAAAAATCGACCTAAAATGTCACAGACCACACCAGCTTTGTCTGAGACAATCTGTGATCTGAAAAACAGACATTTAAGGCATCAGTCGAACGATATGTGGTTCATACAGGGTAAAAGTATGACAGCGTAAAGGCAGAAAACCAAAGGACATCGCATTTATAGCACGTATGCTCTGTAAAAATGGCTTTAAACACATCACAGTGAATAAGAACAGCATGATAGCTCAATCTCATAAAGCTACGTTCGGATACCCTTATATTGAAAAATAGATAAAATATGAAAGGTTTGCAAGATTACATGGAATGCTTTAAATTGGAAAAATACAGCTCGCAATAAGCACACATACTGGATTCTTATGGGTAAGATTAGCCCTACATACTGCATATTTTCCCTCATATTTGCATTTGTTTAAAAAAGACTTTTTACACAGAATTTAGAAATTTAGAAAATAAATAAATTTGTGGCCATAAATTGAATCTCAGTTGTATTTTTATATATATGTGTGTGTATATATATATATATGTATATTTATATATACTGTGTGCCATTTCATATGAACAAGATTATAATGGGGAAATACTTAAGCAGATGATTTTGGAATTCGTCACTATATTCTTTAGTCTTTTACTATATACAAACAAGGTCTACTAGATCTGTCTCCTTGGACAGACAATGCCCATTTCCATTAAATTTTTGTGAAAAAAATAACCTCGTCTGTTCTGCCGGTATGAAGGGGGTGAGATAATGTCATAATTCTGTATTAAAAACAGAGCGAATCATACAATCTTCCCCTTCAAAACATCACATCCACAACAAAGCATTAACCACCTAGGCACTCTTTCAGTCTTATTCCAATAGGCATCCTTTTGAAGTCCACTGAGATGGCTACATACGAAAAAAAACAAAAAAATAGTCTCCATCTTGTACGTCCCAAGCAACTGCGAGTGTGCATTTTAATCCTAAAGTCAATGGTGTGTTGTTGGTTTCATTTTGGCTTCCCACCAACTCTTCCTTTGGTCCCTCTGTAGGATCAAGTCTTTGGATTTGTCTGTGGAGACGAGAAGAGACAGAAACATCTCGACTGGCACATACGGTGGGAATATCCCTGGTTGGAGAATGGCTTCTCTCCTGTTGGGAGTTTGGAGGTGACGGAGAGTAAACCAAAGAGCTTTCATCATGACATCATGATCGGTATCCCTTAAGGTTAAAATTTAGGCACAATATCACAATAACTGAGTAAACAAGTCCTCGGGGTAAACGCCCATTCTAAACAATCAAGAGCAATAAATTACAAATCATCTGCTCCACTGAAAAAAATCCTGTATTGTTTTTTTTTTCTCATTTGTTGGTTGATTGTGTCCACATTCCGCTCCTTCCCCTGGCCGATAATTTAGGTCTCAGCCGGTTCCGCTTTTACCTGGATGAAGTGGGAGGAGGCTATCTGCATGGTGACGGGCAGTTCCTGCAGACCTTGAGAGACCTCCGACAGCTCTTTGTCCTCAGGTTCTGGATGCAGGGCCACTTGTCCCCTCACTTCCAGCTCCTCCACAGGGGTGAGGCCTTCACTGGGGCTGCTGGCCAGCTGCGAGCTCATGTCTGAGTGTCCGTTGAGGGTCTGGCCCAGTTCGTGTCCTGCACTGTTGATGATCACAGTTCTGTAGCTCAGCTCCGGCACTCCATCCTCGAACTCCTCTTTGCAGAATGAGGCCAGGCTAGGGTTGCTGTTGACCAGAGATTGGAGGTAATGTGGGTCTAGGATCTCCTCCTTCACCTGCAGGTTTTGAAGTTCACTGGGCTTCAAGACAGTGGCGATGACTGTTCCGGGCTGCTGGGCCACTACGGGCTGCCCGTTGGCATTGAGGGTGACCAAGCGGGTGATGCCGTTAAGAGACCCGGCTTGCTGTGATGTGGTGACCCCTCCACCGGATGAGCTCAGAGTGGACATGAGGAGCTGCTGGTGCTGAATGCTGTCTGTCGTCAGAGAGGCGGTCTGGATGGTGAGCACATCTTTACCCCCGGGGCTGGAAGAAGGCACAGTGTGGAGAATGACCCGAGGCGGTGAGGTATGAGTGGAGGAATCCCCATTGGCCAGAACAGAGGACAGCGGAAGGGTCTGCAGGGTGACTGAACCTTCTCCGTGAGCTCCTGATGTGAGGACCATGGGAACTGACCCTGGCATATTTATAGTCCTGAGAGAGAGAGGGGGGGCATGGGGTTGCAAAGAAAGAACACTTTATTATTATAGATTACTAAATTGAGAAAGTGTAATGCTCAATATAGCAGCTATAAATGAAAAGAGAATTAACATGAAATATGAAAAAAAAAAGAACTATATTTTGAGGCCACACATCTTTAGTTTGTCATTTTAGATAAATTCTGGCTTTGCTTTACTAATTCATTCTCTCGTTTTAATTTAGGAAAACCACGATAACCACGTAGGCTACTAATACTTCATTTTAGTTAAAACGTGGTCACAATAGACGAATCCGGCGAAACTACCGGAAGTAAGCGGGCGCCATTACTGAGCTGTTGCTGGGTAGCGTTGCGCCATTGCCTCCTATTGTTTTAGTTGCAACTTGCGTCCACTGGAATAAACAGCTCGAGATTTACGACTGACACTAACGTTACAACGTTAGCCCTTGTATAATGTCGAGTGGGTAAACAGTTTCTGTTATAAATTGTTTCAATGGTGGCAGTAAAATTTCAATTTTGAAGAGAAAACACTGTGAATACCCCGGGTCGACTGCCACTGTCTGGAGCCGTACGGTAAACACAGATTTCCTGGGCGAGTACAAGACGCGGACATTCGCGTATAATAACAATTATTTAATGACATAAGTAAAAAAATATAATAAATGTGTGATATAGTGATCAGCAAAATCTCCTCTCTTGTTATTTTTTCTATTCAATTTACATGCTATGGTCATTAAATGGCTTTCCTGAGCTGAATGTAACGTTATGTGACATAATTGTTCTCCTGCTGTTATATTGACCTCTTTCCATGGTTTAAAAACAGTAGTTGGTCGATATTATGTATACTTTCTAGCTGTAACGTTACCTTACCCATGCCCGTTGCAATGTAAAAATTAGATAAATAATGGACACAAATGAAAAACATGAATTTGTTTATTTGATTTCATTTATTTATTTATTGTTGCCAAATGGACAGATCTTTTTTTTAGTTTCCTCGGTAGCAAACGTTAGCCTAGCTTGCTTGCCAAGCTATTTTCATAAATAATCTGTAAGATCGTTTGTACCTTCATCTGTGACTGGAGGCCAATGTCTAACATCATCAACCCAACAAGTCTGCCTGGCTGTAGCTGTCATCAAGGGTGCGTTATCACCTTATCTCCGAGGTTTGTTTACATACCGGTGCATATGTCTATGCCGGTGTAACAGCTCAGTAATGGCGTCGCCACAAGATGGCAGCCTACACAAGAACGCTCGTCGGATTCGTCTATATACTAATTAGTTAAATGGCAACATGGTTTAACTAAAATGAGAGAACAAATTCTTAACTTGTTTTCAATATATCTTGTTTTTTCCCCCCTGCATGTCATGTACAAGGCTCTGTAATTCATGTTGCCATCTAGGAAAAGTGTTACAAATGATCACTTATGTACATTTTGGTTTAGATGCTGTTTCCTAAGAAGGTAGGAACCTATGTAGGCAGCAAAAATAACAAGGCAACATTTTAGATTTAGGAAAATACTGTGCATAATAGTTTTTTTTTTAACTTTCACTTGTGTGAGGTTGTCTGTTCATGAATTTGTACACACACACAAACTCACCTTAAGGAGTGTGTAGGTGCTGGGACAGCAGCCCCTTGATTTGGCTGCAGAACATGGACCGTCTGCAGCATCTGTTCTGCTTGTTTTCCATTGCTGTTCAGACCGGGACTCATCTCTCGTTTCAAGGACTTCAACTGCGCACTCTTCCCCTGCGCACGCGAAGAACCGCGGCCTACTGCCCGTCCGTGAGAAGCAGACCTGTGCCCTCCATAGCCAGAGCTGCCGTCGTCCCCTTGGCTATCATCCTCATCAATAATAACCAGATCTGAGGGCATCTCCTTAAACTGGTAAACAAGCCTCTGTCCTTCAACCTTGGCCAGAATACCCCTCTGGTAATAGTACCTGAAAAAGAGCAAGAGGAAGCAGGAGGTCAGGAAAAGCAATTCCTCTGGCATGATTGGTCTCTTTGGGTGAAGTGTTTGTAACCATTGGCTCACCTGAGCGCTCTGCCCATGGTTTCGTAGTTCATATCAGGCTTGTTTTTGTGTTTGCCCCACAACTTGGAGACGGCCTTGGAGTCCACCAGCTTAAAAATGCCTTTCTCCCTCTGCGTCCATTTGATGTATTTGGGACAGGTGTTTTTGTCTTGCAGCAAGGCCAGGAGGAACTCCCACAGGTAGATAGTGTTACCTACAAGAATAAGGGTCTTTTATATTTCTCTGATGACTCATTAAAAGTTTACACTTATAAAAAAAAGCTTTAACAACTTTCATATTTCACATGTGAATCCACAGGTCTTATTTAACCAGCAGAACTGGCAGAGGTGCAATTATTGTATTCTTTCTCACAACCTTAATAAATCAATTCTCCCTTCATGGTAGCCTTACGCTGGGCTGGAAATTAATTAGAGGGGCCTGGCACTAGATTATTCTTGTTTGTCATGTGCTTTGGCCAGAAGTGGTTAAAAACAGTGCGAGAGCCATAGAGAGAACAGGCCGGCGTGTCAAGGTGATGTATATGTATGCGGCCAGCCTCCTCTCTGAGCTGGGAATGGGGCGCATGCATAAGTGGCCTCTATCAGGACAGCATCGATGTGCCCTCCAGCTTGCTATCACTTTTAGTTCCCTCACAAACGAAGCACTTTGAGAGCACCTCATCAATTAAGCAGCCGCAACACTGCCTCTCTCTGGCAGAAAGAGCGACTCGTGATGCATTCAGGAGAGAGAAAAGCGATGGCCTCGACCTTTTCTCTTTTACTACCAAGCGGTGATCAGAGATCATGCCTACCTTTGCCCTCTTTGCTCTTCTTCTTAAGCGGGAGAGTTGGATTGGTGATGGGAGAACAGGGCCGCACTGGTCTTGGTTTGCGCACTGCAGGATGATTGCAAGAAAATAATTACCTCCCAGACCATCAGATCAACTAAATATAAGTCAACCAATTCAAAATAATAATAATAAAAAGAAATCAGATGTATTTGGTTGTTTTTTGAACAATCTTTCATTCTTTGGTCCCATCTTCAGTTTTTAATATAATGCCGCAAAAAAGGGTGTACACTGCCTTCTACTGGAGGATTGTGGTACCTTTGGTTTTCCTGACAGGCTTGGAAAGGTTCTTTTGAGGGATCTCGTCCATAGAGGACGTCTCCTCATCCAGGGGACAATCCATGCAGCCGTTTGAGAGCTGCTCTGGACGCAGGGAAATGTAGGTCAGGTCTGATTCCAGCATAGTCCCATATGTGTGAACTACAGAAGGGCAGAGGTCAAGTATTAGAACGCTTGTTTGCTTAAACATTCACAGACAGAACTGAAATGAGAAACAGTATCAGTATGTGTGCCAAGTGACCTTAAGAGGTCTTCCCATACTCATTTATAAAAAAATAAAAAAAGGACCATGTAAACTGACAGTGAGTCATCACATACTCATGCGTTTCTCGTCCAGGATGTTATTTGGAGATTCCATGTTCAGCAGGGCCTCAGCCGCCTCGATGGTCTCCATGTTGTCCTCTCCGCCTGAGACGGAGGTCTCTACTGTGGATAAAACATTTACATCACTTGACAAACATTAACTTTGGCTTTCGCTATTTCACTTAAAAGTGTTTCAGAGTAGTTTTCCTGGATATTTAAAGAACAAACAGATAAAGGTGATTTGTCACGCTGTCCATTATGGTTTTGATGTTTTTCTATATAGTCGCATACAAAGGTGTAATAAGTTTTTGTTTATTTATTGCGAGTTAAATGACAATATATATATATTAAATAAGAACACACTACATAGTTCAAAAGTATGTTGACAGAAAGATTTGTAAAATAAATGAATGCTATGAATACTTTCAGCAAGGATGCATAAAACTTATCAAAAGGGACATAAATGCTTCGAAAGATTTTTATTTCAAAAACATACTGTTCTTTTTAACTTTCATCAAAGAATTCTGACAAAATTGTATCATGGTTTCCACAACAATACCTGTATTAAAGGGTTAGTTCACCCAAAAATGAAAATTAAGTCATTAATTACTCACCCCCATGCTGTACCAACCCCATAAGACATTCATTCATCTTCGGAACAAAAATGAAGATATTTTTGATTAAATTTGAGAGTTGTATCACTACCACATAGGCACCCTAGGCCTAAGGGATTGAAACTTGACAGCCCAGAAAGTCAATGAAGAAAATGTTTAAATATTTCATGTGACTACACTAAGTTTATCAAGAGACACGAATACTTTTTGTGCGAAAAACAAACAAAAATAACGACTTTATTCGACTACTGCTTTTCTTCCTTGTAGGCCTGAGACGAGAGTTCAAGAGATTTCCACGACGCATGCGTGAGAATTGCGATCTGTCTTCAACTACTTCAGTTCAATTTTCGCACATGTGTCATGGAAATCTCTTGAACTGGAATATTTAAACATTTTCTTCAATGACTTTCTGGGCCGTCAAGTTTCGATCCCTTAGGCAGCCTGTGATCCACCTCTCAAATTTAATCAAAAATATCTTCATTTGTGTTCCGAAGACGAACAAAGGTATTACGGGGTTGGTACAGCATGGGGGTGAGTAATTAATGACTTAATTTTCATTTTTGGGAGAACTATCCCTTAAGCAGCACAAATGTTTTCAACATTGATAATATATATATATATATATATATATATATATTGTTCCAGTCTTTATATATATATATATAAAGAAACAATGACCACTGAAAATCCAGCTTTGCCATCTCAGGGAAACAATACATTTTAAAATATATTCAAATAGAAAACAGTTATCTTATATTGTAATAATATTTTACAATGTAACTGTTTTTACTGCATTTTATTTAAATAAATGCAGCCCTGGTGAGTAAAAGAGATTTCAAAGACTTTCAAAAACATAAAAAAAATCGTGTTGTGGACTGCTTCGGGTGTGAGGAATACTGGGATTTTTTTTACTGGGATCTATAATTGTGATTACTTATTGGACTCACCAGACAGCCCTACATCTCCCATGATGTTCTCTTCCACCACATCCTGAATGGCATCCACCATAATGCCATTAGTCACCTCATCTGCCTCGAGTCCAGAGTACACCTGCATGAGGTCGGCAGCAGGCACCTGTTCCACGATCACCGCCGGGAACACCGAAGGGTCGTCCAGCTGTGGGAGAACAAACAGAGATAAATGCACCATTGATCTAAAATCAACCACCATGCAGTGCTTTCAGCAGAAAGGCAGTAAAGTGAACCACAACTGCTTTAAAACACATAAATTTGCCCCTTCCCTGCAGATGAAAGCTTCCACAAGCGTCCAGGTTACTCATACTCACAGAGGCAGAAGTTAATGGCCCATTCATAATAGCTTAAACCTGAGCTGGGTCAGTCACTTGGTTGGACTCTATACTGTTGTCAGTATAACAATAAGGCTAGAGACAACCATGTGAAATCATATGATTAAGTGATGTAAGCACAAACCTATCATGGTTCCAGTAAAGTTCTTAAGGCATTTGCTCCAAAAGTAATGAGCTTCATGCCAAAAAAAAAAAAAAAAACATTTCAGGGTTCCTCATTTCCACCAGCATTCCTGAGTGAGGGTGGAGATAACATTAAAGGAAAAGAGGAAATGGTTGGTACTGGACTCAAGCCACAAGAGACCATTACTCACCCCCACTGCTAAAATACCAACATACTTAATAAAAGATGTCTTTATTCTGCCAGTTTTGCTTATTCTTTTAGGTAGTCTAGACGAGTCAGGCTTGTTATAGTAAAATCAATGTGAAGGAGAAAAAAAAAAACACAATCCATTTCCAGGGAAACCTGGAGCTGAAGATAGCATCGCTGCGTGAGAGACGTGTGTGCGTGAGTGTGCATGTGTGTACATGTTTTTCTGTCCCGGTGGGGACTTAAACCTGAATGCACACAAACTTAGGGGGACTCTGTGACTGGGTAAACACACTTATAAATCATACAGATTTTATTTATTTATTTATTTTAAATGTAAAAATGCAGAATGCTTCCTGTGATGGATAAAATGTACAGTGTGTACAGTATAAAAACCATTACATCTATGGAGAGTCCTCACAAAGATAGTAAACCAGACGTGTGTGTGTGTGTGTGCGTGTGGTGTGTGTCCAACCGAATCTCATTAGCCGGCTAGCAGCTCTCATTAGGCCTTCGGCAGGGGATACAAACTATGCCAAACATGTCAGAATAATAAGTGAACATTGACATTGAACGGGAATAATTCAAGAGAAACTACAGTCTGATCGAAGTCTGGAGACCTTTATTTTGACACTTGTAAGAGGTGCCGCTTAAATTATGCAAATGCTCATTGTGGTTGCAAACACCAGGATCCCATTGCTTTCAAAGATGATTTAAATTGCGTTTCACTTTATAATGTAAACATGACAGTCATATTGCGGATTCAACTCATGTGGAATTATTATTATTATTTTTTTATAGTTAATGATTTAATATATTTTAATATATTTTTTATATATATATATATATATATATATATATATATATTAATTACTGTTTTGGACACATGCAGTGTGGCAGATAATGACTTGATAATGATATATGTCTTGACATATGCCTGAAAAATGTAAAAAATATATTTTTGTAATATTTTAATCTATTAGTATTATTTAGTCTTGACAAACCATGCAATTAATTTATTAAGTCCACTGATTCGTTAGAAATGCAATTTTCAGTTTGTGTCAGTTAGCCTACACATCAATAATCATCGTATTAACGTATTTTAAGAAATAAACACATTTCTATTCAGTCATGCAAGCTGTCGTGCGACTGTCTGCATTAGTTTAAAGTTGGCCTATTTAAAGAATTATTGAAGCTAAGCTTTGGGTTTTTTTTGTTGTGTTTTATGAGTAAACTATATTTATCTTGCTTTAGTTTAGTTATTAAATCACAAATTCATAAAATCATGTCCAGCTGTGCGTTATAGCCTATAGTAGACGGTAGACAGCTAGATGGCGCGACAGCATTTATTTAGCGGTCAAGCAAAATTTGGATATATCTTTATTCTTTATTTTCAGTCTTTATTTTTTAGTTTATCTTTTTGTGTTTAATTTTATCTTTCATGCTAATATGAATGTGATATATAAATAAAAACGAGAAAAAAGATTAATTAACTGAAACGTTACTGATATCGGCCCCAGAGGTTTAGGAACAGCATTAATGACAAGTGATTGCTTTTCCACAGGGACTACATTTCAGGATTTATTCTGTTCTTTCTTTTTTATTATTCACTAGGAATGCATGAATGTATAACTGTTGTGTCATGTGACCACTAGGTGGCAGTAGAACGCAAATTTTAACTTTTCCAGTTGTGCAATTGTATGAAGATGATCAAAACAGGAACAACATACAAAGACATAAATGTTTTTGCTTGTTCCTGGCCAAAGAAATTAATCACATACACGCATGCACAAACAAACACATTTAACAATAACTGACTAATGTAATACAGTACTGCAGGAATGCTTGAAAAAAATCGTCTCTTTGGAAACAATATTGTGAAACACATAAGCCATCTTACATCTTCCTTTGGCAGGATTTTCTGTTTTTGTTCCATCATGCTTGGACTATTTGCTGTTGTTATGGCATTTCCCTCAGAGACTCAATGGGTTTGGCTTTCCAAATCTCAATTCAAGGCCAAAATAATTAATTCAGTAGTGTAACACAAACTCCAAACTACTATAAACAGATTCAATGGCGAAATCATTTTGAGGGTGCATAATAGAATTTAGCAATTGCTAAATTGAACACTTGAATTGAGCTACTGTTTAATCTGGATATACACTAGTACTGTCCAAAAGTTTGGGGTCTGTAAAAGGCTACATTAAAACTGATGAAAAATTCAATAAAACACAAATATTGCGAAATTTTAGAATTGTTTAGTATTTACAAGCCATCTGTTCAGATGCCTGGATGGATGGACAGGCTAATGGGTGGATGTTTTCTATTTTAATACATATTCCTGTGATGTCACAGCTGAATTTTCAGCAACATAACTACACCAGTTTTCAGTGTCACATGATCCATAGAAATCATTCGAATATGCTAATTTGGTGCTCAAGAAAAATTTCTTATTACCATCAATGTTGAAAACAGTTGTGCTGCTCAACATTTTTGTGGAAACTGATAAAAAAAGAAAATTCAGGATTCTTCGGTGAATCGAAAGTTTAAAAGAAGAGCGTTTATGTAAAATAGAAATATTTTGAAAGATTTTAATTGTCTTTACTACAACTTTTGATCAATTTAAAGAATCCTTACTGAAATAAAGTATTTATTTCTTTAAAAAAAATCTTACTGACCCCAATTTGTTTTAATGTTAGAGTACACCAGCTAAATTATAGATTTCTGTATGTGCTGGCCATCAGTAGAGAAGAATTTTAACAAGACTTCGTTCAGTCGCTGCCTTGTGTCCTACCATACCTTGGAACTACAGACATCAGATATCAGGATTATGCAAAAGATGTTGGTGATCGGTTTACATAGCCTCTCTCATTCTGCTAAACAGGTAAATGCAAAAAAGCAGAGCATGTCTGTTAAAATGAAAAAATGTCTTGCATTAAGTGCTTTTGTCATTAGACCAGGTTATGATTTAAATTGAACCGGTCTGCGTGGATAAATATAAGATTTAAATGTTAATTCAGCCTTTTTTAAGTAAATATCTTAATATTGCACATTGCTACAAAAAAAAAAAAAAGTAAAGATTCTCTACTTTTTTTTTTTTTGAAAACGGACTACCATAAACCTCTAACATCCTCTTTTTTTTTTGAATTATCAACCACATTTCTAAAAGGGAAACATCAGATAAAGATCAGTCATTTGAATAGTTGAGTTCTGTGTTCCTACTGCGTGCATAAACCTGATAACATGCGCCTTGTTTTGCAGTTCCACTCTCTTCTGCTTTACCTGATGTCGGTGGTGATGCTGCTAACCCACTGATAGAATACAGAATAAGACCCTCACTTGCAATGTTGCAGACAGGTTCTTTGATGATTCTCTGTCCACTAAACAGGTTTTCAGTACTAAGCAATTGTCCACTGACCGCTAAATCGGTGTAATGTCACGTCATCACAGCAATAGGACATGTATGATGTGGCTAAGAGAAGTAATGTAAGCCTGGCTCTGTCATAGAGCAGGTGATTTTATAGACTGTTGATGCAAAACAGCTAGTGTGTGTACTTGTTAAAAATGTTCTTTGCAGCACAAGAACCACTGGCAGCCAAACTACAGTTTATTGAAGAAATTCCACTATTAATGATGTCTATGACATGCACTACCATTCAAAAACATTTTATGCTCACCATGATCCTATAGAAATCATTCTAATTTGATGATATGGTGTTCAAGCAATTTGTTGTGGAAAATAGTTCTGCTGCTAATTTTGTGGAAACCATGACTCATTTCTTTTAAGCATCCATTGACGAACATAAAGGTCAAAAGAATAGCACTTATTTGATATATACACTGCAAAAAAATTATATGACCAATTAGTAATGACAACAATTGCTATTACATTGGGCAAGTGATATGCCCAATATGCCCCTTTTTATAAATGATAAAAGATTCAGCTAATTTTTAGCAATTTCATGCATAGTCAGCTAATTTTTAGCAGTTTCAAAGTCAGTTTCATGTAATTTAAGTTGAAATGACTTAAACATCGAAGTTGATTGTACTTAATTTAAGGCAGCAGCTCTTTTCTTCAGTGTAGAAATTCTGTAACATTCTAAATGTCTCTAATATCACATTTTATAAATGTAATATGTCCTTGCTGAATAATTTACATATAATATTAATGACGCCAAACTTTGAACAGCAGTCTAAACTCATTGACAATATTGTAGAAATAGGTGTACAGTGCATTGAGGCCAGAGTCACAGACAAGTGACTTCATTGAGGGCTCGTTTATATAATGTCAAGTAGTAGTGAGATGTTTGATTAATTATAGTTTACTTTGTTATACACAAAATGTTGTCTTTGTTTACTAAACTAATTAAGATAACTGATATGATTCCTATATTTGCTATCTCTCACTCAATACATTATGGTTTTAAAATAATTTAAGAGGTAATGATTTTACTTAAAAATACCTTAATGTAAAATTAACCTTTTATAAATATTATTAATATTAAAATAACTTTAAAATGTCATTTACACAAACTCTAATTATTATCCCACTGTGGATACTTGCCCAATACATGCTCTTGAACCCTAAAATGTATAAGAAATAAGTAAACTTGCATGCAAAAAGCTTAATTTGAAAACCTGAGGATGCAAGAAAACACTGTTTATACGAGAAATTCTTTTGTTTTGACATCAACAGACATGCACATGAGACATACGCATACTAAATAAGTCAACAGAATGTTGGTGAAGGTGTTTACATGCAGAGTGAAAATGAGGTCATGGGTAAAAATCCCAGTTCGTGCCAGTTGTTTTCTGCTTAAAACACTTTACAGCACTTAAGAGGTTGTAACATTTTGTTGTCGGGCTAATCTGTGATTATCAGTGTAAGATTGTGCATGTAAATGCATTAGGTGACTTTGGAGATCTGAATCTTTTACAGAACTGCTGCTGCGTCTGACAAGGTGCCTTAATATCATTTCCCATTACACGACAACTTGACTTATGGGGGTAATTTTTGGCTCTGCAAAGTCCACCACGGCTAATCATTATGTTCCAGGACATATTTCACAGCACCCATGTGTGGAAAACCCAGTATACACAGTGAGAAGAGTCTTGGGTTATCTTGTGCAGTCCCCCAAAAAGCCCCTCTATTGTTAGCAGTGGGAGTCAAAAGATATCTGAGACTCTAGGGCGACTGGTAGAGCATATTTATGAGGGTGTTGTAATAGAGTGAGGGGACTTAGGGAGTGACCAAAAAGCCAACATCATTTAAAAACAATCGTAGATTTCTAGGTGGAACGGGACTCTACTCCCACGCTGCAACAAGTTAGGCAGGTTAGGCCTGATTCTAGATTTCAGTTCTCTTTCAGTCATTAAAGTCCCCGTGAAATCAAAATTGAACCTATTTACTTTGTTAGCGCATATTACTAGTCTTGTGGTGAACAATTAATCCGTGCAAGTAAAAATATATTTAAAAAATGTTTTACCTTCGTAATCTTTAATCAAAATCTGAAAAGTTACTTCCGGTCTGGAACGGTTTCTTTTTCTGATGACGTAGGTTTCACAACTTGGGTGGGGAAACGCTTAACCACTCCCCTTAAACCGTTAGTTTGCTATGAGCGAGAGATGGAGAGGAGGAGCGCTAGAGTAAAACCCTGCCCTCTGTTCAATATTCCGTTTCACTTGGAAATACGTCACAGCACTGGAGAAAAATCTTTTGCAACTTCCGGTTCACGGGGACTTTAAGGGAAGAGGCCTGTCACACCTGATCCATTCACATGACTGCACAAACACACGCTTAAGATTAAGATCATGACTCTGGAGTCATCTCAACTCAGAGAGAGTAGACAAATTAAAACACAACAGTATAAAAGCACGCAGCCATCCACACATACAGTGGCCCAAAAAGGATTTGAACACTTAAGCGACACTTGAAACTGTAACAAAAAATCCAAGTGGCACTTACATGGCTTGGCTGAGTTGGCTCCACATTATATTTATCCGCATTGTTAACTCCTTATACCGTAAACCGCAGATTGAGATCCTCATAATAATCTAATTTGCTGGCTGTTACTAAAACCTGTTTCAGACCAATGGGTGACAGGGCTTTTACTGTCTCTGCATAAATCAAACTTTTTTAATATATTTAACATATAAAACAGTTATTTTTAATTGTAATTACATTTTATAAATGTACAGTTTTTACTGTATTTTGATCAAATAAGTGCAGCCTCTGTGAGCATAAGAGAATCAAAGATAAGACTAAAAAAATCTTACAGACCCCAAACTAGTGGTGAAAATGGATGAAAACGAAGACAATATTTCTTGGACATTGTCAAACTTTGTGGAACATGTTTATCCCAGGACACCTGTGTAAACTTGAAATAACAAAGAGTTGCTCAGAAAGGTTAGTCCTGAAAAAAGCTATAGCAGCATATCTTTGCTGAAGCCACTTGATTTGATATATCGTATCAAATGCAATGAAATTCAAATATTCGTAAAAGTGTGACTTAAGTGTCCAAATATTTTTGGGGGCCACTCTATGCAACATAATTAAGTGTCCTGAAGCTGAAATGCAACTTTCATTCTGAACTAGGTTTTCATACAAGAATATACGAAACACACTGAGTTCAGACTGACTGGCGATTCGTACATCTCAATCTTTCCATCTGAACCCTGCCAGCAACCCACAGAGTGATCTCCCAACTCTCTCCTTGCACTCTTAAAGTTCCACCTTCCTCCCTCCCTTCCCTTCATGCCCAGCATCAAAGAAACAGACCTTTGAAAAACCTTGTCCCCATTTTAAAACCCAGTCTGTGCAGCTGGATAGACGAATAGAGTACCTAAACAGAGAAACCAAGTTTGCGTCCGTAATAACAAAGATAATGCTAATGCCAAAATATTTCAGTGCTTTCAGGTCAACGATGAAGGGCCGATCAGAATATTCTCACACAGAAAACAGCAAATGTGGTAGTGATGTACCTGATTGATTTCATCCATCCCATTGCTGGCGAACTCAAAGACAAGCTCGCTTGACTGGACCGCAGTGGTCATGGTGTTGTAGGGAGAGAGAGAGGGTAGGACACAGGATGACAGGTAGAGGGTTCCTACCCCTCCACGCACTCCCTGAAAGCTTTGCTCCACACCACACCCCTCGGCACAGGAAGCACTCTGAAGCAGGAACACTGCTGAGGTAATCTGCTGCTTTCACAAAATGAGAGGCACTGTTAGGTAAAAACAGAGTCCCCTTTTTTGGTCCTGCACGCTGCTGACTTTTTTTCCCCTCCAGATGACGGACAGGGTGGCGGAGGACTCAGGGCAACGATACTGCGTGATGGAGGAGGTTTCTCGCTCCAGCTGTGTCTGGGGCATCTAAACCTTCAAGAGAGAAACAGAGAGGAAAAAGAACATTAGGAAACTGGGACTGAGCAAAATGGGCTGTGTCACATTATCAGAGAGAGAGAGAAAGCTGGGATGGCCGGACGAGCCTGAGACAGCACCGCTGGGACTGAGGCTAATTTTCTGACTCTATGAAGCGTTCGCTCACTGCTGGGGTGACTTTCGGCTCACCAGTCCCATTCTTGGCTCCGAACACCCAAAGCTGCCTCAAAGACAGACTCTGTGGAAGTCTGTCCGGGCAGAGTGAAAAAGGACGAGTGGAAAACGTACTTTGCTTTCCAGCAACACATTCATCACTGGCACGCTTCATTTTCTTTGGCTCTGACTCTTTGGTTTACCCTCTGAGATCATAACAATACAACTGTCGCATCACTGTGTCGCCCTGTATTCACTTGGAATCAGCCAATTGTTTAAAATAATACTTTAAATGTCTTTTTTAAATATTCAAAGTACTATTTTCATTACTTTAAATACTATTTAGAATTATTTGCCAATAACCAACATGGCACAGATAATTCAAATATATTTACAATATTTGAATTATTTAAGATTATTTATAATATTTTAAATATTTACTTCATTATTTAAAATTATGTTTTATTTAGACAAAATAATACAGAATTTTAAATCCATTAGTTATCGACCATAACATGAAAATATAAATAATATGTTAATAGGCATCAGGTAGAATTTTAATATGTATATAGCACTAATATCATTCACACTATTCTGATTGAATAATGTTTCAAATTGAGGATAAAATTCATTAAAAGCAGCAAGAAAGGTTCAGATGTAATAAGTGAACCTCTTCAGTGGCAGTGTGGAGGAAGGGGTGAGGGGCATGGATCACCACAGGATATGAGATCACCCAGCCTGATCAAAGGGGTACTGTAAACATTGTTGGGTTATCAGAGTAGAAGGGCCCAAACACACCCTCATCCAAAGTCCACATTCACTCCTCACACACTGAAGCCGGCTGAACTACGGAAACCCAAAAACACAAGAATCACGGGCCTGTGAGAGAGAGAGTACCCTCTTCCCAGCCCTGAGGCGGTGAGAAGGAACAGAAGGGTCTGCAGTCTGGTTAAAGATTAAACGAGTGTAGTGGAGAGAGGAGGGAAGGTTTGGACGAACCACTGAAGGGGGGGGGGGGGGTGGAAAATGGCAGGCAGCGGAGTGGCCCACATCTCCTCTGTGGCAGGGTGGGGCTTGTTTGCTTTGAAAGGACAGTGCGTCAACAAGTGCATACCACGTTGAATGGTGTCAGGGGGTTGGGGTAGGTGGGATGGGTGGGTACAAGTGTTTAATGGGGCCAGTTAAAGAGAATAGGAAAGATAGGTCAGTGTGGGTGTGGGTGGCAGGGAGCTCAAACAAATGTTCAGTTTAGCTCCGTCTCTGCTCAAGACCCCTGAAGCAGCTGGAGTCTCGTCTTCAACATGTGGCCTTGTCTCTTCATGAGAGGGACACGATGGTGTATCCCATGACAGAGAGGCCCAACCTATTATTAGCACTAACCAAACTAGGTGGTTGCTATGGTGTTCTGGTAGTTTTCTAGGGGCTTACGTCAAATAAAAACAGGTCAAGCCTCTTTGATGATCTGGTAGAGTATGAGTATATTAAGAGAGATATTAAAATTCTGTACATTACTGATACTAAATTAATAATTATAGTTTTCATGTAATGGTCAATAACCAACAAACGGATCATATTATACTTTTAAACTATTATGTCTAAATAAATAAAACAAATGCTACATTATAATGTACAGTATATAAAAGAAATATTGATATTCTCGATCAGCCCATATATATCTAAAATAGACTGCCATTTAAAAGGTTGGGGTAGGTACTATTTTGTAATATTTTTGTCTCTTAAACTCACCAAAGCTACATCAAGATCCTCCAGAAATCATTCCAATATGCCACTTTGGGTCCTCAAGAAACATATCTTATAATTACCAATACTGCAAAGTTTTGCGAAAACCTTGACGCATTTTTTTCTAGGATTCATTCAAAAGTATTTATTTGAAACAGAAATATTTTGTAACATTATACATGTCTTTACTGTAACCTTTAATCCATTAAATATTTCCTTGCTGAATAAAAATACTCCTTTCTTTTTAAAAAATATCAAACTTAAAGAAAAAATATCTGATGCATCATGCATCCCTATGTATTGGTTTTCTAAATATGGCAAGGTTTCCTACTTCACTTTCTAAGGTAAATCTATGGGGTATTTTAGAGCACTTTGTATCAAGTAAAAAATAACATTTCTTCTCAACAAACTGGACAATTTAAAAGTATCATCCATAACCGTAGTATAAACAGTGCTAAAAAAAATGATAATCACAACTATACTGATACCAGGCACATCAAGACCACACAGACTGGGTCATGCCTACCTCCGCAGTCTGGGAAAGCACTCGCCCATGAAGTCTCCGTAGTGCGAGCCAAGGGTCAAAAGTCGCCAAACAAGAGCATGACTGAGTTCTGCCTCCTCCTTCACAGACTAGCTCAAAATGGCCTCATATCATTTTCGGTTCTTCTTTCCAGTTCAAAAAGCTCTCCGCACCTCAAACTGCAGCTGCGTATGCCACAGCCAAAGCTCGCAGCTTGAAATTCTATTAGAGTCTACAACCCTGCTTTGGAGTAATGAAGTAATTCACACCACTTGACGGTGATATGCTGGATCACGCAAATTAAAGCGTGATATGGGATTGATGAGAACGTTTCACACTGAGAGATGAGCCTGGTGGGGAGCAAAATCGTGCAAATCTGTGATTGCATGCACCATGCTGCTCTCCGCACTGATTCCCAGTTGTATATAACAAGACCTCGTGCCAGGCACACGGTGAGTGATCTGCGCCACCGTGACAGCAGCCTGTAAACGATACAAGGGGATGCGACAAGTTGCCTATAGTCCCAACATGCGCACACAAACAAAGGCCTGCTGCACGTCATCCAGAGGCGCCGAGAGGGAGGTAGAGTTACTCAGTCCTCAAGACTTCAGTAAGCAAACACTCTCCAGGGTGGGGCTTGCATGGAATCACTCCATGGCTGAGGTCTGCCAAGGATACACATTCAGCAAACAAGGTAAAATTATGAGGTGTACATGAAAAACGTCTATCCGAGTCCTAATGCAGCAGCTGGAACCAGTCTGGCAAAGTGCCTAATCTGTGTTGTCAAACCAAGTAAATATGAAGCAAGACACTGACTAAAATGTTGGACAAAATAACCAGTTTTGAAGGGAGAATGAATACGAATAAATACATCTTACCCTATTGACCCTGTTGACCCACCCGCCCCTGTAGTGTCCTCAGCTGAGTTCAGTGTTGACCATGAAAGGATGTAACTTAAGCCAACCGAATGACTAAGCCATGAGTCACCCTGACAATGGAATTCAATCAAGGAGCAAGCAAATTCGAACACAAATGATCATCTAAAATAGGTGAGCGATTTGATGGGAAAGCTTATGGATTCAAGATGTGGTGTGATCGTGAGCTGCCTTATTCTGATGACATCACTAGGATGGATGGAAATGGTTTTGGAGAGGGCGAAGCAATCTCTAGTTACTCTGTGGGGAGTGACGTCATGGCAATGGTGATGTCAACAAATTTGAGAAAAACTAGTCTCAAAATAGCTTGGTATACTATAGGCTTTTGGAGAGACACTGACTAAGAGAAAGCGAGAGGAAAGTTAAGCTCTTTTCTTGCTAGGTCAGGAAGGCGGACTGGCATTCCTGGCATTCCTTGAATTTCAGAACATGCCAGTCTTGAGAGTTTTAGCAAAAATAGACTCCACATTACTCGCTCCACCAGCAAAATGTGACATTAAAACATGGCAGTGAACATATATGTGTCGTGTGAGACATCTGAAGGCTTGTTCTCACTTACTGAAGGGAAGAAAAACTGTGAGGGTGGACTTATGCCAAAAGCAGCCTTTCAATCAATATGGAGGACAAAGCCTCTTTCAACAAGGTCATCTGCTTGACTCAGCAGAACATGGATGTTTTTAGCGCAGTTCCTGTGAGGATGTGATGGTTCAACTCAAGTGAAGTCATGTAATACTGTGATAATGAACTTAGGGACTTTACTCATCTATATGGTCACATATCATTTAAACAGTCCCGACAAAAGTTGCTAGCCTGCTGCTGCTTTATGTCCAAGTAATACCAATATGTTAAACTCCACACAACACAGCACCAATTTTTAATAACATACAACTGAACAAAATATTAAATGTTCAAATATTTAATATTAATACTGTTCAAAGGTTTGGGGGCAGTAAGACTGTTTTATTGTTTTTAAATAAGTATTTTGTGCTCACCAAGGCTACATTTGTAATACTGCAAAAAATAGAAGAAAAAACAGTAATATTGTGAAATATTATTACAATTTAAAACAACTGTTTTCTATTTGAATAAAATGAATTTTCAGAGTCATCCTAATTTGCGAATTAGGTGCTCAAGAAACATTTCTTATTATTATTCATGTTGAAAACAGTTGTGCCTTCTAAAAGAACAGCAATTTATTTGAAATATAAATATATTTTGGGTTACACTTTATTTCGATAGTCCACTTTAGACATTCAACTAACTATAAGTAACTTTCCAACTAAATGTCAATTAACACATTAGAGTATTAGTAGACTGTAGTAACCTTTCAGTAGACTGTTAGGTTATGGTAGAGCTGTTAGGGTTCTGGTTAGGAAAACAAGTTGACTTATAGTCAGTAGAATGTCTGTTGGGGTTATCAGATATTAAGCAGACAGTTTACTAATACTCTAATGAGAGTTGGTTGACATGTAGCTGCAAACTTATAGTTGGTAGAATGTATAAAGTGACAAAGTGTTAGTGTTACCATATTTTGTAACATTATGAATGTAATTTGAGTAAAAATACAATTTTAAAAAAAAACACATTTGAATAGTAGTTTAAATATAACAATTAGGATAAAATATGTAATGAAATGATTTATAGTAAAGAAATTATTTTAAACCAGTGATTTGTCTTCTTTTTATCAATATTACTGTTTGATTTGAATCAACAATATATGTTAAATAATGACATATTGTTGACATAATTTCTAATTTATTGTCCCACTTGTTGACAGTAAGATAAGACGAAACTGACCATGTATGCATATATAGCTCACTTAGATGAGCATTATGATCAAACAGCCCATGTACCAGTTCATGCACTCAGCCGCATTAGCGTTACTTTTGCATGCAATTATGGATGAGATCCGAATATGCACATCTGAAAGCAGCCACATGTCAGTAAAAATAGCGAATATACTATACCGAGTACTGCTATATGTACATTTATTTTTTAGTCTTAGTACTGGTATTTGAGATCCCTACATTGATGAGAAAGGCTGTCTTTCTCTTCTTCTAAAAGTGATGTGAAAGTTTCAGCCTTTTGTTGGTCACAGAACTGAAGAAGAGTGTATTATACATGAGGGAGAAAGGTCAAGGGCCTGTGAGGCGTATGTTTGCTAATTCAACAGAACAAGAGAGACGGCAATTAATGAGACGAGCATGCAAGCAACTCCCATGGCCACATCAGCCTACAACAACACGGCACAGAAGTCGACAATTCACAGCGTGTTTCCAACACAGACCAAAAACGTGTTTTGAGGATAAAAGCATAAAACCAGCTAAGATTTCAGAAAAGTACATTATTAAACCTTGAGCAATCTTAGTGAGGAAAAGGGAATGACAAAAAAAAAAAAAGCGCAGAGAAAGACAAACACGTTGCTTCGAGAACCGCCACTTCTGCCATGCTAAAACCGAAAGAGAGAAGAAAGGCTTTACCTTCTGCTAGCTTTGCAGGGGATGGAGCAAATTTAATCTGATCTCTCAAGTCTTGTACTTTTCCACTCCCCCTGAAGGTGCTAGAAGTCAAGGGGCCCACACCCACCTCAGACAGGAGCTGTTATCTTTGAGCCTGGAGCTCAGCTCAGCAAACATTAAAGGCTGGGGAGGACAGACTGAGGCCAGGTGAAGGCAGAATCCCTGCCACTAAACTCAGTAGGGTCTAAAGACACTTAGTTAACATCAGTTGTTTTGATCTCTCCCAGAAGATGAAAGAGAGCATCCCCCCCATTCATGATTTTCCAAACAATTTTAAGATGATTCAAATTGCATTTTGTTCAGTTTACCTGGTACTGGAAGTAAAAAAATGGATGTTTTCCTACCTAAAATTATACAACCTACACTATGAAATGAGTTTCCAGTCGGTCAAACTTTAAGCCACGGTAAAGGAACCCTATAGCCTAAACGCATTTAAATGCAAAAGGAAAAAGAACAGCCACAACTGACCTGTGAATCGTGCAGTGACAGGAAATGCATCACTGAGCAGTCGGTTTCTGCTACTTCCTGACTGTTAGACCACAAACAAGCGAACACTTCTCTCTCATTTTGAGAGTGGAAACTTCTTCCCCTTCCTCTTAGATTCCGTATTTCTCACTTTTTTGTTTTTGACATGTTTGACTGCCATATATTTATATTTAGTTGGTAACCACTATTTGAATAAAACATTATGCTTTAACAATAACAGCATGGCACACAGTCTACTCATCAAATCACATGTATAGATTTTTTTTTTTTTTATGTTTAAAAGGGTCCCTCCTTTTACACTGAACCTCTGTCTTTGTCTCCATCAGATCTTGCCACCCTTCAGCGGTTTGTTTCTGAGAAAAAAAAACAAGTCTGGTTCTCCGAATTCTAAAAAAAAACATCTTCAGACACCCTCAAAAAGCATCACTTATCTCAGTTATCATCCCAATGAGCTGATACCACCACACGCACAATCAACAAATGTATTATGAACTAAAACCATCAAGATCGAGCTCACAAACACAAATCTGATGATTTAAAAATACATATATCCTCAATTAGAAACAAACGGCTTTATAGACTCAATTCCATGTAGCATGGGTGTCACAGACTGAGGTTAACTACTGAGAAAACAACATGAGGAACAGCACTTGGTGCACCCTTACTCACTTCCTCTCTCACATCTTTTACTCTCAGTCTCAGGGTTCATCTGCGACTAATCGCTTAGCCATTTCCTCTACGGGGATGTAGTGTCGTCAGGCATTGGTACAAATGCTGATGGGCAAGAGAAGCGCTGATGTTTAAAAATGTAAGCAGATTATTTCTTACCAGCAGCGAGCTGAACCCAACTGATGGACTTCTTAAAAAGGCACATGGTGTGTGCTACATAATGTTAAAAATGTTCTTCCCCGTGATCTGTTTCTACTATGTGGCAAGAGGCCGCACACCACAGATAGGAAGACACGTCAGACTTGTGAAAACAGGACAGGAAATTGCCACAGGGCCTAAAAAGACTAAAGCTATTGTTGTACTTCAAACTTTGAGCCCCAAAAGGTAAAAGTTATCCTACAACTGCCAGTATTTACAAAATGGCATATTGGCATTGGAATGATAATAGGGAGGGATTAGTAAAATTCTAAATGTAACATTTCCTACATTAATACAAATAAATAAAAATACAAAAATTTCCAATATCAGCTGTACAAACATATACTAAGGATTTTTATTTTTTTATTATTTTACCAAAAGCAATAATTTTCCAAATGAATTGATTGTGTGTATTGCTATACAACTGTTTCATTTTGACGTGCTGCTTGAAGAACCTTCCAGCATCTAATTGTTAGAATCTTTTGAACTTTATTCAGCGCTGTTTCCAGCAGCATAAGACATTTAAAAAACATTTCAGATATTTGAGTACAAAGAAATGTTTTGGCTTCTATGCAGGAACAATTCCGAGCATGACAAGAGAAACTCAGGGCTTTCAGTCTGATACTGGCTTCAAACTCCTAAGCCAAGAGTTTGCACCTCCCTCTCACTCACAATCATCTGACCATGTTTAGAATCTGTTATCTATGACTCACTGTGTGACACTTGTATTGTTTTATTCTGCTTATGATTTAGTTTCTGCAAAAATATCTAGAACATCCATCTCACACTTGAGTAAATAAAATTCAACTAACTTAAAATGCATTAAATTCAACGCCTATTTGGTTCAACCATGGAACCTGGTAGAAATCAAGGCTTTCGGGGACGTTCTAGCAGTCCTCGGGCAGTATTTAACATGCTTACGTCTATGGCGAATGTACTGTTGTGAAATAGCGCCACCCCCGCCATCTTGACTCACCCATCCCCGATGTGTTTACACTCATACCAATACCAACATGTCACAGCATATGTCTGCACAAGGAGGGAAAAATGCACCCTGAATACAGCAGAAAAAAACATGTCTTGCGCTTGCATACTACAAAATTAAATTCTAGGAACCCTAAAGAGCCAGCGATGACACGGCTCGGATTCTACAGTTGATAAGACCATCGACATCACAGGGTTTTCGCTAGCCGTAAAGCAATAAAATTCAAAGTTCACATTTTAGCTCACTGTCACTGAAAGAGAAACCAACTGTTTGAAGTTCCTCTCTGTATGCTTGAGGCCTTGTGAAAAAAAGCATGCATGAGAAACACAACTCTTGCCTGAAATCAGCTAAACATCTGTAAGCTGAGGGTACAACGAAACTGAAGCTGGCTGCTAAATGCAAAGAGCATTCCAAACAGGTCTGGACATAAAATCCATGAGATGTCCACAAATGAAAAGCTGCAATTGTATGCACAGTCTACTAAGTGAATCATTGTTGTCATTGCCATTGTTCTAGACCCTTCAAAATATTTTGAAATGTAAAACGTGCATTTATACCTTCATCCAAATCTATCTAAACTGAACCTGGGTATTGCATTTGCAATGTGGATATTCAATTTGTTTGTTTTTTTGACAGACAGACAGGTAGACATCTAGGCCGATTGAAAAAAATCAAGCTGGCTAATAGCTGTTGTCATTTTCCAGACTATACCTAAATTACAAAGTAATTGGAGCAACCCATATCTGTCTTTGTATTTATCTAGTCCAGAAGCCATTGATAAAACCATCATGCTCTAAAACTAAATCATACACTCCTTGCTGCGAGGCTGGCACTCCTCGATTATCATGGATCATAAAATACTTTATAGCTGACACAATTGGCCCAAAATAACTGACATTCATGTCATTTATCATAAGTTATGTAAGGTTTGCCTTTAGCCCAGTAGAGCTGCAGGGGCCATGTGCAATATGTGATGTAGTTCTCTTCTAGTCACGTCATGCGGTCCTGACTATGGCAAAATGGAAGAGGAGGTGCAGCATGAAAGGAGGTCACTTACATTTCCATAAAGTGATTACATATCAGTTAAATGGTATAAATCTGCATACTAAGTAAAAAAAACAAAAAGCCCATCTTAAATTCAGTAATAAGTAAGTACGCTAAGATGGTACTGTGACCGACTCTTCATTATGAGACCCGGAATATATACCCAGGGATGAAATTAAACGCATAAGCCAACCAGCCGCTTCATGTTTTATCTCTAAAACAGCACAGGTTTATTAAACTACAAAACATACTATAAGCTCTACTACTCTGAATGCGGTGATATTTTTCTGTGAAAGGCTGATGATGAGTCCACAGTACTGTAAGTGATATGTTTAGATAGCTTTCAGATCCATCCTGGTTAATAAAACCCCATGGGAAGAGTGTACAGGAAGACCTTTCTTTTTACCAATGACTAACTGCAGGCTAATTGCGTAATTATTCATTATTCCCCATGAACCAACTCTGTAGCTACTGTTGCAAAGACTTTTTCAGGTGCTGAACCAGAATAACATTATGAAATCTAGTAAGTGTACCATTAATTTTCTTAATTACACAGAAGGCATATACTCTTGATATCAAAGTCATTTACTGCTGGAAAGGTTTGAATGAGCTGATGTGACTGTTGGCCCGGGCATCACCTGTGTCCTGCGGAGAAAAACAGCGCAAAGCAAACACCATCGCAATAAAACACACCACTATAAAATAATAACGCTCCACTTCCCCCATTCATTCATTTAAATCTCTCAATACAAGAGAAAAGAGAGGACTGGAGTAAAGAAGAATAGCTCTAATGACTTTCAGAGATCAGTGATGGGAGAGAGATTACACGTTAACATTTTGTTGTCGTTGTTTGTCGGTTCATGAGAAGGCGGTATGCAGATGCTCGTGGTAGGTTTTTATTCGGGTCAATATTTGAGAAGGATCGCTGGCCTTTGTAGTGCCATCGTTTGCACATGATAGCAACGAGATGAGAAAAGCCAACAGTAATATGCGATGCCATAAAAGAGGGAGCTTAAAAAGAAGTAGTTATCATCTCAAATCTACATATACAGATAGTTACAATATCCTGAAGTGAGACGAGAAATACAAAACACAGTTATCCATCAAATCAGCAGAACCTGATAGTAAACATTTAGGCTCACTGCAAGGTACATGGCACTAATTTGTGCGTATGCAATAGACAGAATATCTCATGAGAATTGTTAACACTAAATGAGACTCACAATGAAAATGTAAACAAGGAGTGGCTGTTGCCAAGAAACCGACTGTAAAGTGACCTATAGCATGTGGAGGGACATGACACAGATACAATGGGGTAAAAATGAACCACCCAAGATATGATGATAAATAATATAGCCATTTAACATGTTTTTGCATGCATATATATATATATATATATATATATATATATATAGTCTGCAGAAGAAAATTATCTAATTTAAGGTTATTGATTAGCGTTGTTGATAGCACATCAAATAAACTCTCTTGTAATGTCTTACAAAAAAAAAAAATCATTTTCAGTTATTTTACCACATTATAACTATAATTTAAAAGATTCCTGCCAGAGGCTGAAATCTCATCCTTTTTTTGACTATCACTCCAAATATGTTTGCAACACAAGTGACAGTAACCAATGAACTAATAGAGATGTTTTTTTAAGCAATAAGGGTTGACATGTGGCCTGAACTGAAACCAACTGGTATCCTCATTTAATAACTAGGCCTACTGTGAAATGGCAAAGATTCTCTCAGTTTAACTAATAAATATATAGAGCTTTTCTGACCATACAGAACTTAATTTGTTTTATAGTTTTAAGTTTGAACTGTTTGAACACTGAAAATGTACTTTTTTTTAAAAAAGGCACTACTTGATGAATATACAAAAACTTTAAAGTAGATCTGCACAATTCTGCATAATTCAATGGACAATTCTGGAATTTTTTTTTCAAATAGAGATCACGATTCTCCCACAATTCTGAACAGTCAACTAAATAAAATAACATTATTAGAGGTTCTGGCAAAATATAAACTTCTGTCTATTTAAAAAAGTTTCATTAACTAGAATGAATATATATTTTTAATTGTTTTGAATGAATGATTCAATGACTCAATCATAAAGACTTCACTTGTTTCATTACTGGATGAATCAGCATTTTTGAATGAATCTCGTCATCACCTGGTGGCATAACACAATCGGTATTTTAAGCGCCATGTTACTTGTAAGGGGATTTGGTCTATTTTGATCACTATCTTAGACATCAGTGTTTATATCTGTACTTCTGTCTGTGATCATTATAATTTTTGATATAAATAAAGATACTGTGTGGTTGAAATTATTTGTGAAGCTGTTTAATTCTATACAGGACAACTGCTCTCTCTAGATCAGCGTCAGCGAGAACACAGATTTAATCAAAGGTTTAATAGACACAGCCGAATCATTGTAATTTAGGAATATAATCGAATGGGTGTTTGAATTGAGATTGCGATATTTTAACAATTAATCATGCATGTTTACTTTAAAGTAATGCTGAAAACACACTTTTTGGAGATGGGGGCAGTAAATGACAACTGCCTCCAGTCTGTAGAGTTTTCAAGGGTCTCCAGTGTTCTGGGATTTCAATTTTCAAACACCGTCAAACCACACTCAGAATTATTATCATCACATATCCATTATTTTAAAGGATTATTTTGGTTAGCTTACAAAGAATATTCAATCACCCCCATAGGTTGTGATGTAACTAAATAATTAGTGAGTACATCTTCCTCTGGGTGACGTAATATATTTTTTGGCAACCAGGCTGCCCAACCTTTGGATAGTTCACCCAAAAATGAAAATGTTGTCATCATTTACTCAACATCAAGTTTTTCCAAACCTGCATTAGTTTCTTTCTTTTGTTGAACACAAAAAAAGGATATTTTAGAGAATGTTGGCAATCAAACAACTTGAAACTCAATGGCTATACTGTCAACTGTTTGGTTAGCAACATTCTTTAAAATTATTTTTGTGTTCAACAGAAGAAAGAAACTCATGCAGGTTTGGAGCAACATAGGTGGGTGAGCAAATGATGACAACATTTTCATTTTTGGGTGAACTATCTAAAGGTTGTCTCTATACAACACACTAATATAATCCTTCCTTTTCTACTACAAACAGATTTAGTTAGAATCTTCTAATATTATCATTCAAATAAATAAATAAATAAATAAATAATATCACTCTAAATTGTAAGCTAAAATGCACAGCATAAGCACCTAAAATGAAAAGAAGCTTCACTTGGACATTTCCAACAGCCTATATCTTTATTTAGCATCATGATGATATAATGCTGCACATCAAAACCATACATCCTAATTTTAAAACTGAGTAAAAACTCCCATTAAACCATCAGAAACTAACACATTTTCATTAGCATGTCTTTTTAGAGCTGTGACTTGTGGTTTAATGTTCTGTTAAACACAACCACCCACAACTTTGTTGAAAGCCTGCTAGAGTATAACGTCAAAGCCTGCGTTTCTCTAAAACGCTAAATACTTGCTTAGCTGCTCACCACACGTGTTGCTTTAGAGCTTGCAAAATGGTTGCTTCTATTCACAGCGTTCAAACTGTGAAGCTTTTTGTTTTCAGAGTCTTTGTGAGCCTCCATTGCATGTAATTGCATTTCAAGGCTGGTATCTGCCAGGAGCTGTTCCTCTGAAAAGCAATGCATTGTAATGGTGATAACATGTCACATGTCTGTGTATTCGATGTTTACCAGATAGACTACATTAGACACAGGGGCTGGCACTGCACTGTAGTTATGGAAGGTAACCACTAGTCCTCATCTGGTTCATCTCAACACACATTCATCTGTGTGCATCTAAAGCACTAGATGAAAACAGATATTCAAACTCCGAAGCATCCAAGACACTGGTACAAAACACTAAGCTGGTGTCAGCACAGTAAACCTTTTTATTGCACGGTGCAAATGGGAATATGTCATCCATGATGCTTTAAGTCTGGAATGGCACAATGCTGACAGCATTCCTCCTAAATGAGAATGCCAGGCGGCTGACTGGACTCAAGAGTGGCAGTAGACCAGGTTACAAACAGACAGAGGCCTTTCTATCAAAAGAGGAACTTGCAGCTGTTTTGAAAATGTGTTTGCAATGCACTGTTTCATAAGACTAATGTCAATCCAGCCTTTGAATGTGAGTTTTTTGGTGTGTGTATGATTGTTTGGTTATTTTTTAGCACTTTGGCAATGTGATGGTTTTTTTTAGACTTATTTATTGAATAGTACACTCTAAGCAAAAAAAGACTAGTAGATTGGTTTACATGGGAAGTGGTCTGACATCAAACATGTGATATCTAGCTCATCTCTGGTGAGATACAACAGTGTTAACGTGGAAAGTGATATTCAATTTCTGACGCACAATGACATAAACGCATAAAAAGACACGTTCGATTTTCAAAAAGCACATTTAGTCTTTCTAAAGTTGTGGTCACATTTACAAAATTTCACAGGCAAAAAGATCCATTGTCTATTGCCATTAGTGGAGACATGAATGAAGCACAGCTCATACTGAAATCACTGAAATCAAGCCAAGCAGTTTTCTGATGTTAAACAATATGAATGCATGCGGGTAAAACTTGCAACCTCACACAAACTTCCCGATAGCTTGGATTCCTGTTGAAATAACTGAAAAATTGCAGATCAATAGAAAATGTAATCACAAAATTCTCTCAGCTGCTACGTAGATCTGAAAGTTGAATTACAGAAGTTTCTGTAGAAATGCCTTCTTAACCAATTAATGTTCTTGTTCTTACTATAGAGGCATACTATTTGGTAGGATTTTTTGACCATAATTACTCAAAAGCAAATTAAAACCTGGTATACCACATGATAACCTATATGTCCAGGGGAACAGGATGTAAATTGACGTTCTCAACTCCAGAACAACATAAAGAGCCATTCAGTGGGCACAGTTTCAGTGGAACATCAGCCACCAAAGCATGAGATAAAACCCAAAACTGGTGTAGCAGGTGGGTGGGAGTCGTTGACTTCTTCAACAAAAGGGCATTTCCCAAAAGAAATAGTGGGCCACTCTTCCTTATAATGCAGAGGACATAATGTTTATCTTGTTTAAAATGACTGACCATTTGTTCCACTTTCTTTGATGTAATGTATGTTTTGGACAAAATCCCATTATCTCTATTTGTTTGTATGGATTAAATATAAAATAATTGATATGGTCTACAAATTCAAAGTTGACACTGGATAAGTTACTATGTACTAGTTTGTGATAGTGCATCTTCTACCAGTATATCAGGTACCTGAGAACTTAGGCATGCCAGTCTGAGCTTGTTTTAGGAATCAGAAGGTTTCGACACTGAGCATGTGTGTTGCTCAATGGAAATGGGGAGAGCAGTATGAAAATGTGATGCAAATCTCCACAAGCAGTCAACAACAGATCAACAAAGGAATGATTGCCTGGACTTTTTCAGCAGAACACTACTGCTTTCAGTAAAAATTCAAAGATACCCAACGTTGACACAATTGTCATCTCATATGGTGATCTCATTTAACTTTTCACTTATAAATAGTTTGGGTTTTTTGCATACTGTTGTCATGGTCACATTAGATATATTTAAATTGTAGTCAGTTTCAAATTTCCTAAACATTTCTTAGAGTATAACGTCAATTAGCTCAATGACAACGACACTAACTTCAAAAGCTAAGATAAAGAACTTTCTAAAGGCTTTATGCTATATGACAGGAACTTTTTAAACATTGAAAAAAGATACCCTCAAAGCCTCTAATTAGCTACCAAACTGGTTCCTCAATATACAATTCCAAAAATTTAATTAAAGCTGGAGGGATGCCAAAGCACAATTTCAAAAAACTAAACAAAACGTAGTCTCCAATATAAGCCTCAACAACAGCTCTCATAACCATCCACACATAGGGCTGCACGATATTTTGGAATATCGCAAGCGTACATACCGCGATATCCATGATTTTTAATACTCCAAAAGATTTCAAAAAGTCCACATTGTAGTTTGACGCAAACAGTAGACTGGACACATGACTTTACATACTTTTGAGATGCTTAATGTTATTAGGCGCAATAAGCAAAGTATTCATACGCATAGAAAGCAGCCTTTCAACAGTCAGGCTAAAAAACAAGCCATGGCATTGGCAACATTGTAAAAGTAGCCAAATTCCACGGGAAAATCGTGACCTTAGCAACACTGCTGCTTCCATATGTGTGCTTAATGTTCATCAAACAAAAAAAAACAGAAAAATCACACACTGCTCTTGGCTGAATAACTTTTGCAACTTTAATAAGAATCAGAAGACTAAGATGTATTTTATTTTCTGTAAATCTACCTTAACCCCCCTGGTTTACTTCTAAAAGTGAACAGCAGTGTTTAACTGTAGCATTACATACAAAGCAAGTGTTATTTTCTCACACAAAAAAAAGAATGTGAAACATATGTTGGTTATATAATGTTCAACTTTTAAATAAATTAAACAAATGGAATGCATTTTACGCACTTTTTCATTTTACACAAAGAATTATCACATCGCATATTGAATATTGCATTATTCAACGAGTAATGGCATATTGCATTTTTCTTCAATACCTTCAATATCAACAACTAATCCATGCCACACAATCCTGTGACAGGAAGAGGACAAATATTCTTTGTCAAGCCCAACCCTCTTGTGTTCTCCATGCTAGACCAGCTAGAGCAGTTTGGTCCACCCCTCCTGCTCAGCAGGACCTAATGATCCAATTACAGGCAGGGACTTGTTGACGCTGTTTTATGTGAAGAGCCAATCTGACACTACCAGCTTCCCTGCCAACTGTGACAGAAACTCAGACCTGAAGAGAAGCCCCACACAAAGCAATTCACAGCAAAGGGGCCTGTGTTTTACTACTGGCCAACTCCAGGTGCCTTGGCTCATTTACAATACAAATCAGGGACAGCCGGGTATAATGGTTTCAGTGGTGTTGGTATCTCCCACCTAACAGGGGGCCTGACAAGATAACAGAGCCATTAAAGTAAAATCTGATATTGCCCTGAACACCTGAGGTCATATGACATAGGGTGTGTTGGATGGGGGAAAATTCCCTAGAAGTCCACAATTTCTGACCTCCACCAAACTGCTTTCATATGTGAATCTGACAAGTGAATCAAACGTAATCGTATCGTAATATTTGACATTACAAATTGCATATAAGAAGCTCAATATGATGTTAGTTGAATATCTATAAAAGACCTTAAAATGTAATTAGGAATATTACCGAAATATGAATTAAAAGTGCAAGCAATGACCTTAGCTTAAAGCTGCTGCCCGTGTGACTGTCTGAGCTAAAAACTCTTTCAACATCCCTCTTGGCCATGGCCACATGCTTGAATATAATCGTGTCAAAAAAAATTACTGTTTTCGCTAGCAGACTGATTACCCTGCTACTTACAGCTAGTCTCAGCACATACCATGGAGATGATGACACAAGTTACTATAGTAAGTATGGTGTCAGGCATAATTACACGTGGTGAACTCAGGCAAAATGACGTTCTACGAGCGTTATATCTCATAAAGAGAGAAAGAGCAAAAAAAGAGGTGCTCGGGTGCAATGAGTAGATTTGTTTGTCACTCTCCTCTCTCCAGAGTTACTGTGGTTTCTTAGCACAACAGGATGAGCAACATTCAGACAAGGTTTCACGGTAATGATGAGGCCTGATAAGCCAGTCTAAAAATCAAACTGAAATCTAAAAGCCCACGTAATGGAATCAATGACACACTACGCAAAAGCAAATTCATCACTTACGTGAACAAAAGGTACATTGGCGCACTGTGAAAACTTGGCAAAATTGTAAGCATATAGCTAAAACAGGGAAAGATGTAATTGAAAAGTTTATTTTGACACTGCAACCCACTCCAACCGTCGTATGGGCTTGGTCAACAGGCTTACAAAACACGATTGCCTACCTCACTCTCGGTTCCCATATAAGGCAATGATACTTTGCAAAACATGTGACTATAAACTTGTAAATACCGCACACTATATCATAAATACATTTCGTTCGATGTGTACAACTGCAGTTTTTACACACGTCTGCAGCAATTTGTAATAAAATTGTCAATCATTTGACCAATAGTAGACTAAAAGCACATATTATTGATTTGCTTAGCTGCATCGTAATATATATATATATATATATATATATATATATATAAACTTGACCTAAAATCAGAAAATATATTGAATATACAGGTATATATATATATATATATATATATATATATGTAAGAATATATTGCATATACAGGTACATGGAAAAAAGATGAATAATGCTTACAAAGTGAAGACAACAGATACTTGGCGCTAACAGATATACAACAGCATAATATTACGTCATAAAGATATAAAATGGACACTAACCTTATACGTTCAGTGGTTTCATGTCAAACTCCATGGTTATGGAGTTAAACATACATAAAAAAAAACTCAGATAAAAAATGTATTATTTTAAAAAAGAGAGAGATTACGTTGACAGAAGTAAAAAAAAATAATAATAATCCAAGGGTGTGTCTAAACCGAATCAAATGGCATGTTCAAGGTGTTGAACACTGACCTGCCCTCTGCCTCTCCCACTCGCTTCAGTGGTAGAGCGAACGAAAATGAGAACATTGTAGGGGAGGGCAATGGTTGCGCGTTGAAATCTTTAAAAAAGAGAAGTACTGCAAAGCAAAGCTCTCTCTCACTGTGACTCATCCCCCTGAGTAACCACTGACAGACAGGCTGTAAAAAACAGAACTTCGCCTTGGAACCAATCAGATGCAAGGGCAGACCTAATATGCAAATTACTTCAGGTGAGCTCAGGCTGTGGTTTGGATTGGATGGTGAGGGCAGTGGGGGAGGGGGAACCTGGACAAAGTAACAAGCAGACTACACCTTTAGCTATGCGAGACGGGTAACACAAGACTGGGTAAGAGTGTAAAGGTTTTCATCAACTTGACGTAGACGTGGCAGGAGTAAAGCAGGCACGAAGGTTTCTAACCAGATGAAATGAGAATTAAAATGAGATGTTTCAAGGAGAGCGAAAACCAAAATGTATATAAACTGACTAGATCTCCATGTAGTTCTTGTTTTGAGTGCTGCCAGAGCTTTTATTTGAGAAGGTGAAATGGGAGTGGCCCTGCAGGTCATATGACACCTCATAAAGCAGGCTTTATGTTTGATATGAGGCATGAAAGAAGCCATCCATTATAAAACTGGTAGAGCTGCCCCACCGGGTTTCACCGTTGAAAAGAACAGCCAAAAGAAACACTTTTAATTCATCAGAGGCCCTACCACTGGTTTCTACGTCACTACGTTATTCCAACCAATGAGAAAGTACAGTATTGTGACTCTGCTGCTTGCTTCGGCTATATTCCAATGTTTCAACATTAAAGGGATATAGTTCACCCCAAAATGCAAATTCTGTCATCATTTAGGCTACTACTCACCCTCAATGTTGTTGTTTGCCCACATTAAAACTCAATGGGGTACAAAACATCATTGGAATGACGTAAATAACAGTGACTGAGGCATTTTTCAAAATATGTCATAAGTCTTTCCGTTTTGGGAGGACATTCTCTGTGACAAACACTCTATAGAATGGACAAATATAACAAATTCATGTCAATATGCCCATTCTGCCTTTAGGTTTCTTCACTCTATCTTTGTGCATATGCAGCCATAGCCTTTGTGGGGCATTTTTATCTGAGACAATCCAGCTGACAAACAGGAAGCCAGGGTCTGTGGCATGGCATGGCTCAGTGAAAAGCGCTGAAACGCAGTGGGGTTTTGTCAATGCACCATTTAGAATAGTTGGTAAATGAGACATTGAATGCAAAGAGACAAATAGTAACCTAATTGACACTTTGCTAACTACAGCAGCAGTTAAGTTAGGGCTTACCGGCAACTACTTGTCTCTTTCTGAGATAAAAAAAAACCAAAACTGTACCAATGAACTAACTGTTGAGGAGTAAAAAAAGAAAGAAAAAAAAAACCAGTCAGGCCTCTTGGGTAACCTTCAGTCTCATGGGTGTGTTAACAACTTGCTTAAGAAATTAAGCAAGTACATTACATACTGCATACATGCATTATAAGAAAAGTAAAATAGATTGCTGGGTGGCCTATTATGTTCAATTCAGCATCAAGCATGTGATGGAAAATGTGTAAACACGTGGCGAGCACCTGTCCCTCTGTGCCAACAATGATATATAAACCGTCTGTGACATCAGGCGGGACACTTCAAACAAGTCCAACAGGCTACACATGCAATAAACGCACAAAGAGATGACACGTGCATATGATATTAGTTTTTTGCTAAAAATGGCAGTGGCACCAACAAAAATATAAAAGAGTAAAATTGTCAATTAAAATATTTCTTGTACCAGCAATTATCTCATCTCAGTCATTATCTACAAATTAAATGTATATGTTCAAGCCATAGATGGATAATATAATAATATTTAGCGCTGTCAAATCTATTAATCAAGTCTAACATAAAAATATAATATAATATAATGTAGTGTATTTACATTTACATTACATTTATGCATTTGGCAGACGCTTTAATCCAAAGTGACTTACATTGCATTTCAAAGTAAACATTAACATTCTTATCAGTTCTTGCTTTCCCTGGGAATCGAACCCATGACCATGGCGTTGCAAGCGCAAGCGTTCTACTGTTTGGGATACAGGAAAGCTTTACAAATAAGACCTTGGATTGATTACACAGTGCGTGTAATAGACTTTACAAGTATATAGCAAAAGAAATGAATTAACCTAGTCTGTATATGCTCTACAGAAAGTGTTGCAATAATTCAATTGCCCTCACAGCAACCAGACCATGATCACATGTCTCTGCTGACAAAGTTCAAAGACACACCTTTCCTATTCAGCCTAAAAATAAAAACTAGCCCACTCGCCTTTACTAGCACTGCATGACTGAATCCAAGCTAAACACAGCCAAACCACAAGAAGGCCTCATGTTCTGCTGTGTGCCTGTTTTAAAACGTAGATGACACACTTTGGTTTTGTCCATATCCGGAGTGGATCTTTTTTTTTTCTGCTACCTCCTATGAATTTACTTCAAATGAATTGCTGACATAAAATGTAACTGTGGCTTGAGTACTCTCAGGAATGCTAATACACTCATTAAGTTAAAGTTAATTTACTCTAACCAACTGACATGTTTTGTCTTGATATAAAACCTTTGTCGTTTGTAAGGAGAGCGTCAAGTTAATTGTAAATGTCTCATTTACAGTGATACCAAAGAACTCCATTGTGCAATATTGTCCAATATTACTTCTATCATTGTAAGATGTAAAACAGTGGCATAAGAGGACAGGTCCAAAAATAGGCATAGCCCTGAGATAATCGACAAAGACAAAGCATTTCTCGGGGCTGGTCGTGTTGTTTGTGAGAAACTGAGGTCGGGTGGTGACTGCTTCAAAAGGCTTTGTGCACAAAGAAAAGCCCTCCCTCCGTACCATCATGGGGCAGTCCTCAAAGGACCAAGGGGCAAGAGAAAAGGGCAGTGGAGTATTCTAATTCAATCCAGACAGAAGGAACATTAAGTCATTCCATTCCATTAAAACAGCTAATGGAGATAACCATGTACTATGTGCATGAAAAACAAGGTTTTGCTGGGAAATGAGCCTTACCTACAATTTTCACTACAAACATGCCCTTCTATAGTCCTTGATGACCAGAATTCAGTTTATTGCGCGCTTCAATACACTGACAGGATAAAGGTTAATTGAATGCCACACCACAGTCCACAGGATTCCAAGGTAGAAGCCTTTGTAAATATGATTGTGCAACCCGGTCTCATCCCAAGACGTCATATAACTGACGTTTTGGGACGTCTTTTGACCATACGTCAATATTCGCCTTTTTAGGGCCCCCTTAAACGTCGGTAGATGAGGTTATGGGATCCTAACTCTACCCCATACCTAAACCTAACCCTAAACCTAACCCGTCACCTAACTGACGTTAAAGGTAAAGCGTCAGTTGTATGACGGCCCGGGATCGCCATCTACCGACGTTTAAGGGGGCCCTAAAAAGGCGGATATTGACGTATGGTCAAAATACGTCCCAAAACGTCAGTTATAAGACTTTTTGGGATGAGACTGTGTTAGATTGTGGACCAAAAGATTACATCTGATCAACGTTGAGAAATCCTGTCTGCTAAAAATGACAAGACATGTGGAATTATGAATAGACACAACATTCCACGACTTCAGAAAGAAATGAGTGGATGTGAAGTGGGATGGAGGGAGTTTCAGAGGAAATTCCGTTACAGCGCTAAGATGCTGAGTCATTCCCTCCATGATATGCGATGAAGTGTCCACGACTCTAACAGCCAGGTAAATAAAGATACTCCCAGTGAAGAAAAAAGAACCCTCCAGCAATTTAGACTTCCATTACAAGTTTTATAACCTTCAGCTCCACAGACTCACTCAAGCTTTGTTATCAATGTAATTTAGCAAATTTATAACTACTGGTTAGGTAATACGGGAAACATAATAGGCACCGGAAAGCAATATCATTGCCGTTTAAACAACAACAAATGTTTTTAGAATGTTTCGTTTTAGAACAATTTATAATTCTGAACAGTAAGAAAAAAATTTAGTCATTATTTACTTTCTTTGACTTTCTTTCATCAGTGGAATTAACATTTTTAGAATGTCAGAAGAGCTATTTTTAAATGTGCACACATGCAAACAACATTTGAAAGCAATGGCTGAGGGCAAGACAATTTAAAATATTTCTTTTTGTGTACAACTGGGGTGAAAAAAAGTATTTTGATCCCTTGTTTGTGCTGGATACAGTTAACAAGAGGACTACAATTAGGTATGTGAAAGCAAAATGAATGGTGTAACAAAGCCATCTTCCGCATTATCTCTTAATGATATGAGAGAAATATTATTTGGTCTGCAGAAGAAAGTTTCTACCGCTTGCCAGATAGTATACGATCCTCACAAAACCTCGACCAATTAAACATTACACAAAGAGCAAGGCCAACATTCCACACAGTTCAAATCACACATCTGTGGATGGAAAGTATTGACCAGAGCAAAGAGGGGTGAAAAAAAAAACAATCTAACAACACAGAGACACTTGACACTCTTTAAAATAAGCTAATTCTTTATCAGTCTAACTCGTCATTTATCTCAGACCGTGAAAGTGCCTGTGCCTTTTACTCACATTGTAGTGAAATAAAACACAAGCTGAGTCGCTAATGATGGTTGTGGGCTCTGTTTTACAGCTTAAATGGTCAAATGGTATGTTTTCTCTCTGAGGGCCAGACACTGGAAAGCATTATGCTAGAAGAATACCTAATGTCTCAATCTACTTAAATTATTTAAATCCAAGCCTGAGGGATGAAAGAGAAACCAGTTGTTCTGAAATTGGCTTTTGGAATATAATCAAAATAAATAATTAAATAGGTACAGTATTTTAAAAAAAATGTTTTTACTTTGATTGCTTTATTCTTTCCCTGTCTAGCGAGACAGTCACTGAAAGGAGCTTTTACTGGACGAAGTGGTGCTGCCAATGATGAGCAATACTAACAGACTCCCATTTAACGTGCCGTGATCCTTCACACATTAGACAGTTTTTACTCTCAATTGTAAATCAGCTGGAAGAATTAGTCACATCTGCCACTTTAAAGGACCATCTGAATCTCAACATTTACACAACATCTGACCTACGTCACTTCTTTTACACACTGACTTTTAATGAAAAACAAATGTTATAATGTAATTTGAGGTCAACTAAAGTAAGTACATTTTATGACCTGAAAACAACTGAATGTAACTTCATTGGTATATAATAGGTAACTTTTTAAAGATAATTGCCATTTTACAATACTATATTAACAATTCAGTCAATGTAATAAACTGTCACTGGAGAGCAAATCCAGCTCTTACCGACATCAGCAATAAGATGTGCCTGGCTAAAATATACCCAAGCTTTCCATATTTGTCTTTCCTTAGTCAAAACTAAGGCAGTCGTCCTTGTATCTCTATGCTTAATGAGACTCCCACGTATTTGGCTACTGCCATCTGTACAGCAAGGTTACGGCAGCATGACTTTAAAGGGATAGTTCACCCAAAAATGAAAATTCTGTCAGTATTTACTCACCCTCATGTTGTTCCAACCCCGTAAGATCTTCATTCATCTTCGGAACACGAATTAAGATATTGTTGATGAAATCTGAGAGCTGGATCACTCCCCCATACTAGTCCATGCCTCTTCAGGGATTGAAACTTGCCGGCCTCAAAAAGTTATTAAAGACATCGTTAAAATAGTCCAAGTGACTACAGTGGCTCAATCTTAAGTTTATCAAACAACAATAATACTTTTTGTGTGCAAAAACATACATAAATAATGACTTTATTTCAACTATTCAATTCCTTCTCTTTGCGCCTATAGTCAGTTAAAGCTACGTCACACGTAGGCTCAATATTAGCCGACGCTGGTCATGTGTGTGATGCGTGTGACGTACAACAACAGATCATACGCTGACTCCAGGCCCAGAGAGAGAAGGAAATTAATAGTTGAAATAAAGTCGTTATTTTGGGGGGGCTTTTGCGCACAAAAAGTATTCTCGTCGTTTGATAAACTTAGGATTGAGCCACTGTAGTCACTTGGACTGTTTTAACAATGTCTTCAATAATTTTTCGAGGCCAGCAAGTTTCAATCCCTCAAGAAGCCTATGGACTGGTATGGATGAGTGATCCAGCTTCGCGTTCCGAAGATGAATGGGGATGGGGAACAACATGAGGGTGAGTAAATACTGACAGAATTTTCATTTTTGGGTGAACTATCCTTTTAACCTATATATCATTCTATAAATATAATGTAAAAGAAAACAGAGGAAAAGTTTTATTTCTAAATTACAGTTATGCTAATTTGGTAGGAGATGTATCAGGTGTCAAACCAAGATGACTTGATGTCATCCTCTTGAGTTACTAAGAACTACTTCTCGACATTAATTTATATAAGAAACAATACAAAAAGACCCTAACTTCTCTATTCCATATTTATTTTCTGATAAAAAATGCTAAGACATGAATAATTAACAGAGTGAAGGAAAGCAACAACTTGGGGTATTCATTGAACTGTCTTAGTTTACAAACAGGAAAACTAATGACTAAGAAAATCATGATTTGTGAGTCTATTTATTTCCTATAATGTGTCATCAGGGCAATGATTTTGTGTTCAGTGCAATTGATTTTTTTTTTTAGCAATCAAGCAATGCATTTTTATACTTGCTATGAATATTTATATTTTTAAACAAATGGGTTTATGGGGTAAATATACTTTTTAAAATGTTTAAAAACTTTTTGCATCAATATTTATTTTCTTGACAGTAGGAAATTTGCACGGATATATAATGTAACACCACAATTTCATCGACTCACTATAGTTTTCAACACATTTTCACTAACTATTTTGATGTCAAAAATCCTTTTTGCATTTTCAAAAAAAAAAAAAAAAAGTGTGGCTTGCCAACTATAACAAGCTCGATAACAGTATCTTTGGAGGAATCAATGGTGAATGCATCACAGAAAACCAAAACTTTGCAAGTAATAAAAACTGATGTCCAGAATCAATCAATCTGTTTCGGTCCCAGGCTGCCAGCTCTCAGGCCCAAAAAGCCAAGTGACAGTTCTATCAATTGATCTTGGGTTACCCTTAGATTCTGGACATCTGTTTTTATTTCTTGCAAAGGTTTGGATAGTGTTGTTGAGCTCAATATATGAACACCACCACCTTGTGGAAGCCTATGGACTTTACATTTCCCCACCCACTATACAGAGACATAACATTTGTTTTGTTCTTGTCATTGACCTAGACCTAATGTCAATACATTTTTGCACATGCTGTGTGTTTGAAGTTTTTCCCACAGAAAAATGCAACGCATTCTCACCCCAAGGCGTCACCTTTGACCATGCTTCAATATTTGACGTTTTAGGCGCCCTTTAGCGTCACTTACATGACGCGATCCTACGGCGTCATCTAACTGACGCTAAAGGAAAGCGTCAGTTAAAGGACGCGGTTAGGTTTAGGTGTGGGGTGGGGGTAGGGTACACGCGATCCTAGGGCGTCATCTAACTGACGCTAAAGGGCGCCTAAAGCGTCAGATATTGAAGCATGTCCAAATTCTTCCCAAGGCGTCAGTTAGGTGACGCCTTGGGAGTGAGAATGGGCTGAAAAATGACATGTCATATTATGCATTGTCCTAGCACACTCCAGATATGTTTGCTGATGCGTGTAGTCTGTCAGTCTGCGAAGAGGCGGCTCATGTTGCAGCAAGCTCTCAGCTGATGATGCCCTGGTGATGCAGTTCCTGGATGCCGAGTTTATAAAGACTGATGTCTTCAAATGTGGAGACAAATCAATAGCCAGCCCATTAAGTCATTTCTCATGAGATGTTCTTTCTATATACCATCAGACGCAAGAGCAGAGTGGAACGAGTTAGATCAAGTCTGTCTTTTTTAACTTTCCTTGACTTGGCTGCATATTCCAAGAAGGCCAGATGGGAGTCGCCGTCACGGCCACATATTCCAGCGCTCGGATGTTCCCTACATAGAGATTTCCCACATACCTAACCTCTCATTGTCATTTTGGGTTATCTCAGCCACGTGCCTCACCTGCTAAAAGAAGCAGTAAGAGCATCTAAAAGCCCCTTTGTGCCTTCTGGCTCTCCAGTTCAAAGGCACAATAGTGTCATTGGGCATGAGTTCTGAGACATAAAGTCATAAGGATAAAAGGGGACTGTATTTCTAAAAGGAAAGAGTCAAGACAGCACCAACTTGGGTATATTTAGAGCCTCTCATTGAGGATAATTAGTTTCAGAGGACTGGAATTTCCAGCTATCTAAAGGCCTCTAGGGTGTGTGAGGGCTGGGGAGGGGGGATGTTTTAATGGGAGGGGGTATCAGAACCAGCTGATAGCATTTCTGGATCAACCGAGCTGACTAATATCACACACTCCCAAAGCAGGAGAAAACAAGCACTCCCTGACCTCAGCACCACCCAATGGCCAGAATCCTGAGAACACTACAGTCAAAGAGACTCTTCAAAATGCATGTCTCACAGGGGCGCTTTGTATCCCCCCCAAAATGTAAACATCTGGCAAACATTTAGACAATGGGTGAGACATCAAGCCAGAAATAAAGAAAAACAAATGAAGGGAAAGAGTACTTTGTGGCAAATGAGTATGGAGTCTCCTCTGCACTATCTGATGGATTTCTTACTCTTGTTACAATATGAAATTACAGTACACATGAATTGCTACATATTGTAAGAAGCTAAGTTGGAAAAAGCACAAGGATTTGAGGTTTTTAAATACATACATTAACCTAACATCAAATACATATGTAAATGATTCACTATGTGACAAGACAATAGGTCGTCTTCTGGAATATGTGGAATATGCTCATCACTGGGTTATATCGAATAAACAACACTTTTGCCCACACATCAAGGGCATTTTATTCACTTGGTGGCATTTTTGCCCTAAGCCTTGGCTAATTTCTGATCCTCGTCACAACAAGTAGTGATAATGACACAAAGACAAACCAGTTTTAAATATAAACATCCACAAATAAGTGATGGTCTGGATGAAAACAGGGATGCACCAAGCACCGAGGACTGGAAATCTGATTGTTCACACTTATGTGAAGCCCTCACTGTGTCTTGACCAGCAATGTCAGCCTGAGGCAAGATATACTCACACTGAACCAGTCACGATGGTCACATGTCTGTAATCATGCTGGAACAACTCAGTGCACAGTTATGAGAGAGGGGTACAACAGAGCAGTATGTCAAGCTATCCTACGAGCTATTCAGATCAGAACGGTCATAAGATCAGAATGATGACATGTTGGTTTAGTAGAATGTCAGCAAATCCAAGTGGCTTCCCCTAAACCTGAATGAAATAAACAATGCTTGTACATTCAAATACATTGCGCAGTCACTGTTACAATAAGAAGAACGTATAAAAGACATCCTACATCTGAAATGCGTTGATAAATAACTTTAAAAAGTTCATAGGCAACTATAATATCTTAAATAAAAGCTTTTGCAATTGCATAGAGAGATGGTACACACTTAACAAACACTTACCTTCATCTTAATGTGCCATAATTTACATGTTTCAAGGTTGAGTAAGTGATAGAAACACTTCGATCATTTCAGTGAAACAATCCCTGAGCAATCTGTCATCATCCGAATCCTTCTCCCAGATGCAGTCCTGTTAAATAGAAGTGGCTTTATCCTCTTTGGCAAAGACAGAATCTTCTAAAAGCGCATTCTTTTTAAAGCTCTGAGCGAGTTTCGTCGCTTTCTTTTTCCCTAACATAAGGTTACACTGTTTTCAATGCGTGGGGAATTCCTTGCGCTCACATTTTCCCTCGAAAGCAATTGGTCCAGCGTTCCGCAACTACAGTGCAAGCGAGCGACGCGCGCCGTCAAGCGAAAACGCTCCCATGTAATCAGTGAAGTGGCGCGTCTTTCAGGGTTGCAGATAGGATGGGTGACGTCGGCACCTTGTCGACCAATCAAAAATTTGTTTGTGTGAGCAGTGTTTACAGTTTTGCTCATTTTCATTGGGCCATGGGATGACATAGACAAAAAATGAGAGACATCTCCAGTTGTTCCTTCAGTTAGCATAACAGCATCTTGCATTTAAACAATTTAATCCACAGTAACATTGCACCTATCATATAAGCTAAACAATTATTTGGGTTACAGTGATAATGATGGTAAAAAAAAAAATATATATATATATATATATATTGTCTTTGTTGTTAGGCGATCTTGTCCCGCAGGTGATTGAGCGTTAATTTGTTATGTAGAAGAAATTGAGATAGTCCCTTAAAAACACTGCGCGTTAATTTGTGATGTCAACAATTGCAGATGACCCCTAAAGGACACAGCCTACCCCGCCCATTATCGGAATAGCCTGTTTGGGGAATTCAAGGGTAATGGTGTTGTTTGTGGTCAGGGCAGGGGATTTACTTATTTACTCTTAATTTGATATATTGTGCTCAGACAGACTTCCAAAAAAAAAAAAAAAAAACCCTCTGGTTACACTTCCCTGGAATCGGTAGTATTCGCCCATTTCATTTTCAACATTTTCAAAGATACAAACAACACTTTTCCCATTTACTAGCACTGACTTAATATGTTTTAACCACAATAAATTAACCTACATTATCTCTGCCTTTTAAATATTCTCTTCATGGATATCTTTGGGATTTTACAAAATGAGTCAGAATAATTCCACATGTTTTATTAGATAATCTTTAGCGAATTTCCTTTAAATTTTAGTAAAAAAAAAAAAAGGTTACACTTTATTTGAAGGTGTCATTGTCAAAATGTAATTGTATGAGGCCTACTGAGTAACATTAAAGGAGTAGCCTAGTTCACTTAAAAAAAATAAATCAAAATAAATAAAAATAAAACGTTTGCTGATAATTTACTTACCCCCATGTCATCCAAGATGTGATGTCCACGTCTTTCTTTCTTCAGTTGGAAAGAAATTAAGGTTTTTGATGAAAGGATTTTCTCCATATAATGGACTTCATTGGGAACCAAACGGTTCAAGGTCTAAAAGAGTTTCAGTGCAGCTTCAAAGGGCTTTAAACGACAACAGATGATACATGCACAGGTACCCTATCTGCACAGAATACACTTTGTAGATAGTAAGGTTTACCTTGTTATTGTTAATAAACAATAAAATTAAAACCAAACAAATGTTTCAGCGCAGTAAAAAATATTGTGGTAGTAACCCACTTTTAAAAAGTGACAGAAGCTACGTGTAAATGTAATGAAATAATGTAACAGCATTTTTAAAAAATAAATAATTAGTTTATAATGCATTAAACATTATTTTACTTGAACGCTTCCAAGTTATTCTCATAATTTACACGAAATCTAAAATAGTTCTTCCCATACCGGGAGTCGAACCCGGGCCGCCTGGGTGAAAACCAGGAATCCTAACCGCTAGACCATATGGGACGGTAATCATATCGAGGATTTTTTGTGTATTCATTCATATACCTACCTGAGTATTTCTATTTGTTTTAAAATATACGAACTCTTATTACAAAAGTTCACAGAAAAAATACCCGGTCACCAAATTTTCTAGAAATTGTGTAAATAGACTCAAGCGGCCATGTTCTAGTATAATCCGGGTTTTCAATGTGTAATGTTAGCTGTTTCTACACAACGGACAGCAGGTGACGCTGTAGCGCAAACATACTGCTTCCGCAAACACAGGTCACCGAGGCACAGTCATATCCATTAGTACCATTTTTGCTTCTCTCTCACAAAATCCGTGTTATTATAATTCATGATAACTTAACTATTGCAGTCATTTTAAGCTCTGGGTTTTTTAACGAAACGAATTTTATTTACCATTTGTCCTATCTTATGCTATTATATATGATATAGCCGGTATATGTAGCGTTAGCCTGTTAGCTTCTCGGTGGTCTAGGTGAGTATTTTTTTATGAACACCCTCTTATTTTATGCTATACTTTTACCATTTGTCACGCTTGGATAATGTTGTTATTCCTTAAAAGGCTTTACCTTCTTTTCTAAATCTTGTATTCTGCACACGTTTTATTAATTTACACACCGCCTTGCCATTTTAAAAACATTGTCTTGTTTTCCTTTTATGTACAGAATTAGGAGGCAAAGATGACTTCAAAAACTAAAGGTATCATGCATACATTCGTGAATTCACTCTATTTATCTCTTCTACAAACACAGAAGTATCATGATATTACTATGTTTTGATCAAGTAAAACTGTGCTGTCATGATAAGTAGCGTAGAACAGAGGTTGTCAATCTTTTAGGTGCTACGGACCCCCACATATATGATCACTCCCACGCAGGGGACCCTTATCCTAAAATGTAAAAGTTATATATCATGTATATAACTTATCAAAAAAAATATTATAAATGTGTCTATTATGTTGCATTGTGTTTTTCTGTTCTCTGTAGTACTTTACTTTTATATGTATTTTTTTATTTAATTTAAATTAAAATGTATATATTATTAATTTATTATCATTTAGAAGGATCACATATGTTTATTTAGTTAAGAAAATGTACACTGCTTTTCTCTAAACTTTTCCACGGACCCACTAGCACTCTCTTGTGGCCCCCTGCCGATCCGCAGAAACCAGTTTGAAAAATGATCCTCTTATATTAATGAAAGTGTGCCAGTAAGTATTATGTCCTGACCATTCTCTGTTTCAGTGGGAAAGGTAGGCTCCAAAAGCAAAGAAGATGCTCCTCATGAGCTGGAGAGTCAGTTTGTTCTGCGGCTTCCTCAGGTCAGCTTGTTTCTTCATTTACCTCACCTATATTAGAGAAATGCAGTATTATTTAAAATTAATGAGTAATGTACACACTCCCAGAACAATTCCATTTAAAAAATACATTTGAATAATTGTTTGATATGAGTCGTAATTATGCATTTATAATAACTCAAGTAACTCAAGAACTATAAGTTCAGTAACATCATGTTATTAATATACAAGTAGCAAACAATTGGTAACACCTTACAATAAAGTTCCATTTAGTTAAAGGAGTGGTTGAGTATGAATTCATTCTAAGTTTAGTTAGTGTGTAATGTTGCTGTTTGAGCATAAACAACATCTGCAAAGTTACAACACTCAAAGTTCATAGCAAATGAATATATTATGCTTTTAAAGAATACCCCTGGAATACCCCTCAGTACTGTCAATCTAACTAAATAATGCCAGTCTGTATAGTAAAAAATAAATGTTTTACTATTCTTTGATTCAATGACACAATGCTTTGTTTTTTAGGAGTATGCCTCTACAGTCAGACGGATCGCCCAGTCTAGCAGCATGAACATAAAAGACAGACTTTCTATAGAGTTGCATGGTGAGCACTATTGACGAAATTTAACAAAGAAACACTTTATTTACTTCCCCCTTTTTTAAAACTGATATTACAGTCTCTCATCAATTCATTTTTGCAAAAATATTGCTCATGGAATTTGTTATATATACACATATATTCCTAGCTGATGGTCGCCATGGGATTGTACGTGTGGATCGTGTCCCTTTAGCATGTAAACTAGTGGATTTACCCTGCATTCTGGAGTCATTAAAAACGGTTGACAAAAAGACCCTGTATAAGACTGCTGATATCTGTCAGGTAAGATCTCTGTTGATAACTTTCGTAGGGTGTCTTGCATTACATTTCCCCTTTGCAGTCCCCTAATGAGATTCAGCACATCTGCAAGGCCACATCTCAATTAATTCCTCTGACTTTCTGTTTAAGATGCTGGTGTGCACGCTGGATGGAGACCTCTACCCTCCTCTAGAGGAGCCCACGGGTACTACAGACTCCAAAACTAAAAAGAAAGACAAGGACAAAGACAAGAAATTTGTTTGGAACCATGGCAGTAAGTACCGCCCACTCTTGGTTTGGAGTGAATGTGGAGAAGACAGCCTATCAGTACTAGAATGTTTCAAACTATTTAATGTCCAATTACATCTGTCTCATTCCAGTTACCCTTCCTCTGAAGAACACAAGGAAGAGGCGGTTTAGGAAGACGGCGAAAAAGAAGGTAACCTCATTTGGTTTTCCTCTCGCATTTCCACGTTCTGCTGTGTTGTTGTTGGTTTGTTGATGATGATGATGATGATGATTCTGCAATCCTTTACCAGTTCTAGTTAAGAAAAAATGTTTGCTCTTGCAGGAAAAATAAATGAATTAATGGTAAAAGCTAAGATTGACATATAAATAAAGCATTCCATCTACATTTGCCACCAAGGTTTGCAGGAAAGCAATCTGGCTGTTCATTTGATTGAAGTGACAGCAGGGGAGTTAGTGGCAGGTTCTACCATCTGACTCTTGAATAAATCTCCACTATGTTGCAGCTAGCTATTGACTTGGGTTCCTTTTTTAATCGCTAATGTGTTCTCTGGCATGCAGCCAGCCTCTACCGTCAGTACTATGTGTGCATCTGAATGCTTGCATGCAGTTTTTGAGATCGTGTTCCTTAGGGCTGAATTCTAATCTGATTTATCCTGCAGTACATCGAGTCTCCTGATGTGGAAAAGGAGGTGAAGAGGCTCTTGAGCACAGACGCCGAAGCCGTCGGTGTTCGTATCCTTTGTTTTTTGCTTTTGTTTACCTGTCATGTTTTGTTGCCGCAAACCCAGTCACAACAAATCTAGATGCTAATGTCATTATTACTAATGTTGGGTCGAGCATTGTGACTCATGGTTACTGTCATACTAAGCTTTACCACCAGGTGGCAGACTTGCTCACAAATTAAATGGAGGTAGCGTGCAAGACAATAATGCTAAGCCTAAACACTTTCAGTTGTTTAAGCTTAGCATTACAGGAAAAATGTGGCATGAGTCACGTATAAATTTGCGGAGCTCAGCAGCACCAGTGGTACAACAAACCGCAAAATAGTCCTCTGCCAAAACTAAGAGGATGAAAAGATAAAGGGATTATTGATAAATGAACCTTGACCCTGTGGTCAGGATGGGAGGTGATTGCTGAGGATGAGACCAAAGAACCTGACAACAGCTTATCACTTTCCAACCTGGAGTCGTCACCTGGAACCTCAGGACACAAGGGTCACGGCTCCTCAGGTGAATGTTCTGAACACGAGTCTGTCTGCCTTATAGCTGTATCTTTCTCTGTCTAACATGGTTTTATCCTAATATAGTTCAACATGACGAGCTACGCGAGATCTTCAACGACATCAGCAGCAGCAGCGAGGATGAGGACGAGGAGGGCGAACGGCACGAGGACGAAGACCTTAACATAATGGACACTGAAGATGACATGGTCAGGCAGCTCCACGAGAAACTGAACGAGACCGAGGGAGACAGAGACGAGAATGACCGGAACAGTCAAATCGGTAGGATGGCGGTACACAAGTTGTCTGATCAATTACAGTGCTTTGTCAGGACAGCAGCTCAAGCTCAATTTAAAACAATTCAGTATCACAGGCAGGCAGACCGGCAGACAAACAAAAGCCGACCTAGATTAACATTTGAATGATGTGCCTGCTGCGGTATTTAGGTCAGATGAGTGTACCGGTTGTCTGGTGGTGTTTTTACCCATGACAGTAAGTCACAGACATGCCTGACCTTGACATCATCCCACACACATTGGCACTTAACCGGCAAAAATGAGCCATGCTGCTCAGAGCTCTGCCATTGTGTGATTCTGCAAAGGAAAAGGTTTAGCTGTAGAGTTACCATATTTAGCTACATATCTTGTTTGAGTATAGCACGATACACTTTTCATGATAAATAACAGACATCCCAAGTCTCTCGGAAGTTCTGGGACTTTCCTTCATATTGATAGCGTCTCCCTGACCTTGCGAGTGTGCCTCGCGAACACGAAAGCTAGTAAAGTGTTATCATAAAATCATTACACAAAGGTGTTACACAAATGTAGTGTTGTAAGCTTTTTTGAATTCTCAGTCTCCGAGAGTGTATAAGAGGTGCCGTTTAGTACCGGTATTTATGCAGGGTTGCACGGTTAGAGTGTGAAGGATTCACAGATAATTGGGACCTTAGATTACATGAGAATTTGCAGATTAACTAGCTCTCAAAGGTAAAAGAGAGCTCAATATGACATCAGGGCCTGTGACTACACTGATTGCATGTTAAATAGGGCTCATAATCTCTATTTGATCTACAGTAATGGAGTACCAGGTGCAGATCAACAGTTTGAAGGCCAGGCTCCAGGAAACCCGTGCCCGCAAGAAACAACAGGAGAAATTGATCATGGAGGTGGAAAATCAAGCTCTGAGGGTGAGTTTTTGCTTACCTCCACTAAAGCACTTTCTCTGGCATGCTACATTGTGTAAAAGCTTAGCCTTGGTGACACTGTTTTTGTGCAGTACAGGCTTGAATAAATCCAGAGAAAGCCATAGTTTTAAGGCATAAATATTACATTTCTGTCTTCTCACCAGAAAAGCATAGAATTCATTGCTCTGGCAACTGCTCCATTTGGAGGATTTAGACTCTGCAAAACAGGGTCAAATGTGTGGTTTAACAGTGTCACTTCGGTTAATCTGTGTGCACTACGCTGGCTACATTTGTCTGCGGTCATTACAGTCACAGCAAACAGGGGAAAGGTCATGCATGTCTCAGCTCTATTCACAGGGTCATAATTCAAATATATCTTTGTACAAGCAGTTAAGACATTTATAAACGGCTTGCATCAAAACAGTGTACTGTCAGCTAAGTAAAGTCTCTTTTTGCTTCTCCCCTACAGGATCGCTTCCAGGGTGCTTTGAATGGTATGATTCATCAAGAGGAACAAGAGATGGAACAGGTGAGCTTGCGTACGAACTCAAAAAGCTGCATGCCTTTGAAACGGGTTATAAATATTTGTTAGATTAATCGCGATTTGAATGCTCTCAATATGGATTATTTACCATTGACCATGACCAGTGCATTGTGATTCACTAATGAACCAGTTCTCTTAGTGAATTGAAAACATACAGTGCAAATAGTGTTGTACAATTCAGAAATCAACTGGTGTTATCAACTTTTTAATGAATTGGTAACATGGAGTGCAACTAGTGTGGTCATATTCATGAACACATGACTCTGAGTCTGTCCTTTTAATTGATCATTTTAAAAAGATTTGCGAATCACAGATACCCAGCTAATAAATAAATAGAACGGAACTGCCTAGTTTGGGCCCGGCTTTTAATTTTTTTTTATTTTTAATTTTTTTTAAATATGAATATTTTCATAATGTACCAAAGTATTCTGTCATTTTCAGCAATAGCTGAGAGAGAATTGCTTTCCTATGTATGCAAAATGAACATTATAAATTGAACTATTTCCAAATTAATTACCTAATCAAATAGAATCTAGAGCTTTTGTTCTGAAACCTAATTTGTGTCGATACCCATAATGCATGCAGCATGTACAATCAGTGACTTATCCCCATTGAGCTTAGTGAGTTAATTTTCCATATCTAATATTGGCGAGTAAAAGAACTTCATACATTATACATGCTTTACTTTTTTGTTTGTTTATTTATATTTTTATTATTATACATTTAAATTTTTATTAACACTTGGCCAATATCAGTTTCTTCTGTCACTGTTTCGCCCAAACTGACAAATGGCCTTCAGGAAAAAGTAACAATGTTGGAGGTGTTGTTGAACATATTGCACTTAGCCTTCAATTATACACCCTACTGCTAGCCATCCATCACTGCTATTTTGTTCCAACAGCTGGCCTCCCTTCAAGAACAGCTGGACTCACTGATCGAGAAGTGATGCCCACGATTGCCAAGATACTGCAATACAATGACTCTGACCAGAGGCGACTGCTGAACACATGACAGATTTGGCTCTACTGCTTGTATTAGCTGAATTTAAACGTTCCTTTTTTTTGTGTTGTAAGACTCTAAAATGGCTCTCAATATGTTCGACTGATGCCTCATCACAAAAGTTTCTTTGATTTCTCAAATAACATTGTGTATTTATCGTTTTTCATGTTGGTTTAGTTAACTGCAGTATTTCAAATAAATTCATATTTAAAAAAAAAAGTTTTGTTGGCAAGTTTCTTCTGCTGAAATTTGGAAGATGCTCCCATTGCAGAGGTCAATAAACTGGAAAATCGTACTAGAGACTTCCAGATCGTTCTGTCTGCAGTTAGTTCCCACTGAATTATACTAGCAAACTCCTGGGATTACTGAACTCTATTGCCTTCTAGAATGATCTCGACTGTCTCCATACTCTGAGTTCCGCTCTCTGGTCACCCATCCCTTCACTTCTTACAGGGGATTATTCTGAAGATTCAGTGGGGTTAAAGGATTAGCCAAGGCAGATTAAAGTGGCTATCCTCAACCTGGTAATCCAGCCATCTGTCAGAAAGCAGCCAGGCAGCATTGGGCTGCAGGGTGTGATTTGTCTCCCTTTCTCAGCTTGCTAATTAACACTGCCAAGGACCATCTCTCACAGGCTACAGGACATAAAGTCTGATTCAATAAAGAAACACTCTTCGAAAGAGTTTAAAATGGAAGAGACGTATCTGCTTGACCATCCTGGAGTAAAAAAGAAGATTCTGCATGGAGGTCGAGGACCGTTGCCACATTTTCCGAAGGGAACTAAGGTATGGTGACGCATATGTGGTCCTGGATATGCTTTTGATTGGTTATTAACCACTTTTTTGATTAGAAATGGTTCTGTTGGTGCTAAAATGGTTTTATAATGACAAAACATTTGGTCCATGTAATTGCACAGAAGTTTGGCAACCTGTCACTTTGGACAGCGGCTGAGGAACACAGTATCTGTGCCAGGTGACATTTCTCCCCCCTACTTGTCCAGCCATATGCTCCTCAGCCTGGAGAGGATGACAAACATTTTCCACGATAATGCCAACATTAATCTCTCTCTTACCAGCTGCGCTATGAATTCGCTCAGTGTGCTTTCGTTCCATCAAGGTGTCTCCATCAGTACACTTAAAAAAAAAAAGCTCTACATTTAAATGCCTTGTAATGAAGACAAAGATAGGAATGAAGCCATTAAGATGGCATCAGGAAAAAGACTTCCTGTCCTGCTTGATAACCCTGAATTTCTCACTCCAAAATATATATGAACATTTCATCCACCAAGTTGCAAGTTAGAAGATGTGCATGGTGTGCTAAGCTGTAAAAATATCTCTGCTTTCGCTTAATCCTGTTTTTGTTCTCTCTTTTTTCCCCTCTCTGCCTTCCTACCCACAAAGCTGGTGTTTTACTTCCAGACTCTGTTGGACAACTTTGAGAGAACTGTAATTGACGACAGTCGCAAAAATAAGCATCCCACCGAGATTTTCGTGGGGAGAATGTTCAAGATGGAGGTGTGGGAGGTGCTTTTAACCTCCATGAGGATTGGAGAGGTGGCAGAGTTTTGGTGTGATGCCACTGTAAGTGTTTGAAATCAAACTAAACCTCGTGTTGTGTCTCCCTAAAAAGCAGGCAAAAAGGGAGCAGATAAAATCTGCTTGGGGGGGGATGGGGGGGCTTTTTGATTAATATAGCTTCGTTTAATGAAACTTTCAGTTGTTGAAACTTTCAAACACATTCAAGTGTTGATATAAAATAACACTTTAAGCTAGAATAAAACAGTTTTTGTTTGTTTGATTAAAATGAGATGTTCTGTTCTTGCTTTTGATATTTTGCATGTTCATGTAAGAAAATAATAAGGGGGCCATGAAAATTTTGTGAAGATTATCAAAAACGCTGGCGGGGAAAGAGCTAATTAATTTTCACATAAGGATGGAGAACATATATCTGATATATTTTGCGGTCTATTCTATTTTCCATTAACATTCTCATTTGCTGTTTTATTCAACTGAAAGCAAATAAATAATCTATTCTGCAAGTCAACTGAGACTAAAGATTCCAGTTAGATGGTTGGTGTAGAAAAAAGGTGATGAAAAGGTCATGGCGTGTTTGCTGTAATGCTCCCCCTATGATGAATCTTTCAGCGCCTTGGCAAAAAAGAAGCTGTGAATGTGAGTTTGTGGCGTGTATTGAAAGTGGTGCAATTAAAACACAATGTGCTACAAAATAATAGCAAGAAACATTTTTAAGCAAAACAATTTGAGCAAAAACAGTTCAATTCACAAACAAAATTATTATTCATGCATTCAGCATGATCAGGCCAGGGTAGTCTGATTCCTGAACAAATGACTCTTTTGAGTGAGTCAAAAATATATTTGTTTTTATAAAAATGTAAAGTTTAAAAAGAATGGTTACATATTTAAATCAGTCTGAACTGAATGGATCAGAGAGGTTACTGACGTGTGTCAATCAATATAATGACCAAACTCAAGTTTTCATTGGCGTTATTTTCAGTGATGTCCATATCACAGTTACTAACTGAACTAGCAGTGTTGTAGTACTCGAGACTCGGACTCGTCTCGGACTCGGTCTCGAGACCATATTTTAATGGTCTTGGTCTTGTCATGGACTCGTGTGCATTTGGACTCGTGTGCATTGACTCGTACTCGAACATTTTTTTTTTTTTTAGGACTCGGACTTGTTCCCGAGTCCACTCGAGTTCAATTCAAAATATTTTTCATGATTATTAATGTATGTTAATAAAATATTTCTTTAAATTGATTGACACGGCCAGTGATTGGTGATTTTCTAGTGCACAATTGCGCATGACAAATTGTAATAAAATTACTTTTAACACCACCTACTATGTGGCCTTTTTACCCTAAACTGATCATATTTTTTAAACTCTAAGTAAATTCAGTAAAAAAAAAAAAAAAAAGGATTTCTCTAAGTAAATAAAAGTAAATTAGGTAATCAACCCTCACTGGTCTCGGTCTCGACTCGGACTCGACCGTCTCTAGTCTCGGAGTCGGACTCGACTCTCTATGGACTCGGTCTTGACTCGGACTCGACTCTCTCTGGTCTCGGTGTCGACTCGGACTCGAGTGATGTGGTCTCGACTACAACACTGTGAACTAGCATTTGCCTACTATTTTTGCAGCAATACAGTACTATCAGTGCAGAACACTAACTGTCAGTAGGCAAAAATAGTAGAAAAACTATTGTGATAGTACACTGTGATAATATTTTTCTTTTTTAATGCTTAGCACACAGGCCTTTATCCCATGGTGTCAAAGGGGATCCGACTGGCTGCTCAGGGAAAGGACCCTCTGGATGGCCAAAGACACATGTGTGGCATGGGAAACGTATTTCACTACCACTCGACAGGTTTTCCGGAGCTCGATGAGATAATGAGGACACCTCAGCCTCTAATCTTCATCATGGAGTTAATCTCGGTGGGTCACACAGAGCAAAGAAAACAAGCAAATACATACACGCACCATCGCACAACAACACACTCATTCTTATTCCACTCCTCCACCATCAAGAGATTTCTCACTGCAACCCAAACAGCGTAACAGAATGTTACACAATCAAGTGCTACACGCCAGGAAAGAAATGCTGTTCCCAATTCTCAGACCGTGTTTTCAGTCCTCAACCAAGCGAGACAAGCACGCTCCAATTCTCTATCTTTCTCAGGTGGGCGACCCGTTCTCTTACCAGCGTGAGTCTTGGATGATGGAGAAGGATGAGAAGCTGAAGGTTGTGCCCTCGCTGCATCTCTTGGGCAACGCTCTGGTCAAGCAGGGTCGGTTCCGTGAAGCTGCCGTGAAGTATCAGGAGGCTGTGGTTCTGCTGCGTACAGTCCAATCCAGGGTAAAAGGAAATCTAAACGACATGGGGGTTATGTTGAGAAACCTTTAAGATACAACATTCGGTAAAGCATCCGATGAGTGCAGCTGAGTTTCTTTTCCTTCCGGTGTAGGAGATGCCAGGAGATGAGGACTACATTAATCTGGGCAGGCTTATCATTCCTCTGGTACTGAACTACTGCCAGTGCATGTTAGAGCTGGAGGAATATTACGAGGTCATAGATCATACAACAGAGCTCCTGGATAAACACAAAGGTAGGCCAGCTTGTTAGTATACCAAATGTTCAAGGATTGGCTGGTTAGCATGCCCCAATTTTTCCCTGATTGTAGATGCTGTAACTACACCATCTTTTCCTATTGACAGACATTCAGAAGTAGCCATGCCTGCAGTGCTACAGGGATTATGGTTGCATTCGAAATCGCATACTACCCTACTATATAGCATGTGAAAAACAGAAAAAATAAGTATGTCTGAATTCACAATACTCATAAAAGTGTAGGCAACTTCTTTTGCAATTCTGAAGTGTGCATACGATGAACACTTTAGTATCCCATGAGGCCTTGTGAATGGCAGTGAAGCAACATAATTAACCGTCCGGATTAAATTCATGCTACACACATTCATATTATGTAGGACATACTGTTTTTAGCAGCCGTGTAATTACTTATTCAAAATAAGTACCAACTCAGTGTGATTTCAGACACGGCCTATATATTTTTGTTGGACAACCAAGAAGTTAGCGTTACCTAGGTTCCCTCGACAAAAAAAATTGTATTATTGGATAAAATAAGCTCTATGATCAAGAAAAGTTTTATGATTCTTTTGTAATACTTTGTTTATTGAAATACAACAGCTTATGCCAGTATAATACAACAATAACGTACATTAAAAGGTTGGATCTCTTTTACATAATAATAATAATAATAATGAAAATAAAAAAATTATGATAATAAACATGATAGCTGGAAGTAATCAAGCATACAAGAGAAGCAAGTCGTGATATGAGAGGGACGATTTCATGAAAAATAGTAAATGATTATATGACTAATGATTTACTAGTAATAACATGAGGTGAGAATAGGTTGAGAATCAAGTTATTTTATCTCTTTCTACCTCATTTATTATATTATTGAAATCAGAATTTGAAATAAAGGATATAACGTGTTTCCAAATACTCTTAAAAAGACAGTTTACCTTTCAATATGTATGTAATTTTTTCCATTGACAAACAAAAGGATATATTATTGGTCCACTGTAAAATAGGTGGCTTTTCCATTTTCTTCCAATAGAACGCTATTGAGCGCTTTGCTTGAAGTATACAGATGTCAATGAATCTGCAAAGTTTTATGATTCTTACAATTTGTGTTGCCAAATGAACCCGACTTAATACAATCAACAGAAGTAAAAAGCTAAAATTATCATCGCATGACTACAAAGTCACCACCACTAAGCTACCGAGTATAAACATGATGAGGCTGTAAAAGTGGACTAGTGAGTAGATGAGTTTATCTGTTCGCCATGATGACGTTTAATCTCCCAGTCAACCTCAGCAGTCTCATTTATCCTCTTATCAGCAACCGCCTAATTAAGAGTATTGCAGCACTCGTTTCATTAAATGAAATTCTTTACAAGCTACATTTAATGCTGTAATATTTCTTCATATTAGAATAGATGTTTCACCAGTGCCCAAAGAAGGAACCATGGCAACAGTTCACTGCTCAAGCATTTTTCAATCATTATCATAGTCCTCCCATTATGTAATAGATTCATATCAATACACACATCACAAATGTATCACAAACATTTTAAAATTCAACATGAGTTATATAATGATGCCAGCGACCCACCCAAAAAGAAGTTGCAAGATAAACTCAACCAATGTTGACTTTCCAACATCAAGTCATTGGATTCTCAGGAAAATGACAACCAACACAAATTAAGTTGAGGTGATGTAGACCAGCTTAGTATCAGGCCATCTTTAGAATTAGCCTTTGCGTTTTTGGTTATCATAAATAATCCAATTGCGTTCACTTTCATAATTTCACTCGGCAGCATGCATAGTAATCTCTGTCCTCTGTGGCTTGGGTTTGTTTAAGCTCGGCTGGCTGCGTGAGCAGTAGGGACAGGAGTTGGTCTGTGTGAGCCCTCTTGAAGCATGTGAAGTGACAGATGTATGGTCTCTGGCGGTGGCTCCAGAGGCAGTGTGGGTAGCTCTCCTAATGAGCCTTATGCATATGCAGCCGGCACAGTTCCCCTTATCGAGGACACTCTTCTGTTTCTCAGTCGCCTCTAATTCCCAGAATTCATTTCATTCTGCCGCGCCCCATGTGTCACCCACACCTTGTTGTCTGTTTCGGTTCAAATCATCCATCTTGCTCACAGAATCGGCTATGTTTTTGCCAGAGGCTGATGTTGGCTTTGGGAAGTCTGAAGTTAAATGTCGGCAGGGTTTAAGATTCAGAGAAGAGCATGATCAAATGAAAGATGTTGAGAGCCATCAATAGGAAATCCAGGCTCTCGAGCCCACTCAAGTGTACACTTTGTGTCCAACTTGGGTTAAAATGGTGTATGGCTCCGTTTACTAGTGATATGAAAACAAATAAAACTACTTCATATAAACATACACCAGCTTCAGAAAGACTATAGCCTTAGTAGGTAAGTAACTTCACAAATTAAAGTCCCATTAATGATCTTTTCCAGACTGTGTCAAGGCCTACTACAAGCGAGCGAAGGCCTATGCAGCTGTGTGGAGTGAGAGGGAGGCCAGGAAAGACTTCCAGATGGTCGCCAACCTAGACATCACATTATCTAGGTTGGTGCACAGAGAACTAGATCTTCTCTCTGAGAGAATGAAGGAAAAATACTGGGAGGATAAAGAAAGGTACTGGAACATCTTTGAAGAGAAGAAAGAGAGAGAAAGGGAATCAGAGGAGGAGGAAAACTCTGCGATGCCTACAAAAGAGGAAAGCAAGTTAGGACATTCTCAGTCCCCAGAAGAGGTCAAATGTGCTGAGGATGGAATAAATCCATCTGTAGCAGAGCAAAATAAGCATGACACCAAAAGTGAAGATTCAGCAGGAGAGGCCAATCGCAGGATAACAGCTCTGGTTGAGGGCAAGGACTGGCAGCAGATGCTACGGCTAATTTTGCTGCTCCAAGATGAAGGCAATTTCGATGTGAAAGAGCATAAATACACTGAGGCGACTGTCAAGTTCAAGGAGGCTCTGGAATATGTAGACCATCTCCAAACTAAGGTGAGCCTGTTGACTGAAAATAACAATAAATGATGACCAGGGGCTCGTTCTTCGTACGTTGCTTAAAACATCCGAGATCAAATGAGACATCTAAGATGATATCATCGTGCTAATCATGATCCGGCTAATTGGGTTCTTCGAACACACCTGTTGTTTATGATTAGTATCGCTGGATTGAGTTATCTGAGATAACTGCGCGTTCTCGCGTTGGTTTAAAAGGGGACATGTATCGATAGCAGAACCAGTGATCAGCAGCGCTGCTATTGGCTGTTCAGCATGGCCAAAGAACACGCCCAGTTTTTCTCCCAAGCAGAGCAAGCGCTTTTAATGCAAGGTTATGCCGAATTTCAGTCTTTAATTAAAACGCCAGGGAACACCTCAAAGTGTGCAAAAGGCAGTAGAGAGTGCTGGCAAAAGTAGAAGACAAATTAAATGCGTTTGTGGTGGCCATAGATGTTTTAATAACTTATTATTATTTTATTTTTATTTTTATTTTCATAATTTCATAATTACTTTGTTCATTGTAATGTCGAGTCACCACACTATAATAATAAACATGGTGAAAGTGAAGTACAAAAATATTCTACTTAATGGTAATTTTAGGCCTTATAGGCCTACTAGTCTCTTTTAAAAAGGCACTGTTAAATAAATGATTGTCTGTTTATAAAAGCAAACAGGAAAAATGCTGAGAAAAAAATAATAATGATGCTACTAACCCTGGCAGAAGAGCTGACCCTTGGGTTGAATGTGAATTGCCCTGTGAAGGGCATCCCTGGGTTCAGCTCTTCCAGACCCGCATCAGGGACCAGTAGCAGCAACACCTTCATTACTGGGAAATGAGATTTAAATTATCTTTGTACACTATGAAATAATTTGTTGCTGCATTAAATGAAGTAGACCTATAATCCAAATTGGCTGGTTTAGTCATTTCAACTGTTAAATCTTGAGTAATGATAAATTGCTTTGTCTTGTGAAAGTAAAAACTGATAAACTTATGTTAATGTAAAAAATATTTTGCCATGAGTTATCAATCACATTGCACTGGAGAGTGAAGAAAACTTCTCAGATGACTGTCCTTTGGAGGAAGTACTTTAATTTAATTGATGGCTTTAATTGATTTCTACTTGTGCCTATGCCTATTATTTCTGACAGGAGTCCACATGTACAGAAGAGTCTGCACACAGCAGTGATACAGGGGTGGGCAGTGTAGACAACTTTTGCTTGTTATTTGTTGCATTTGTTCCCTATATGAGTCTTCAACAGAGTATTTTGAAAAAACAAAAATCAGGGGGAGAAACAGAACTTGACTAAGAAAAAATTGCACTAGAAATAGAGTTGCTTCAAAATAAACTTCAGAGTAAAATCACACAGAGTACTATTACTGACCTTAATATCTTTTAAAAAGATGACTGAATAACTGGCTTTTCTTTACAAAGAACTATTGAAATAAAACTCTAAGCAAACAGAGTTTTGCAAATTTGTCTTGTCTTTTATTTTAGGCTTAATTAAACATTTTTTTTTTTTTTTCTGATGTTGGCAGTGTTGTGTAATATGGCACATGCAATGTCACAGGCCCTGTCAGGTGCAACCCTCAGGGTTTTTAGACATTGAAATCTTCCCTTTAGTTGGCCAAAGCTCATGTCATTGTGTGCCCTTGTCATAGAGCTGCATTGTAACTGGTCTGGGGTTTGGGTCAGGGAATGGGGTCATAAAACACCTGTCTCCATGCAGGATCCTGTTGTAATCACCTGTTTAATGGAAAAATGCAGTTCTCAGCATAAGTGTATGTAATACCGTGAGTTTGATATTTATAATTTTCCTTACCATGTTCAAATAATGTTCATAAATGTGAATCTCTTAAAATTCTTGAGTCATGCACAGATCCTGGCCATTTTGCTTTCACACTGATTTGTGATATAGAACATGGTCACACCATCTAAAAGATTTTACTCAGTCAAATGCCTTTTAAAAAAGGTGATATAATATTCCAAATTTGGAATATTAAAAATTGTAATAGTAATTTGGCTGCACTGTATAAGCCCCCTTTCTGCTCACAAAATCCCTTCATTGAGGCCTTGATGGGAACATGTGTGTAGTCTACAGTGTATGGCACCAATCACGTAAGTTAAGCCTGAGGGACTGTAAGTCATAATCGGCATGGTCATCATGATTGCATTATCTTCATTAAAAATTATAATATACCCTAAGTTGGCAAAAAAACAAAAAAACAAAAAAAAAAAACTAAGAGCACTACTTTGTGAATGGCACGACAGAAAGCTTATCAAGTTCTCCGCATAGTGTAAAGGAAGCCACTCGCAAATAATTTTAGGGCAATGCAAACATTTTGTGCTGTTGTTGAAGCCCGATATCGAATTGACCATTAATGTGCATTTCCAACAAAATAATAATGTATTTAAACGACACCCTCACGACGATCGTTTCACGAGAAAACAAAAATAAATGTCAGAAATTAAGCTACACTATCGCGCTGCGCTGAAGGACTTCCCGTATCAGCCGCGATCTAATCCTGTTTACATGAAATAAGCCTGCTCGCGAGCAGGTTCAAGCTGACGGACCTGTTGCTATGACAGCAAGTCCAGGATGAGCGTCGAAGAACCAAACGATCCAAGATCATGGCAAATCGCCAACAATCAAATCCAGCTAACTGAGTTAGCGACGTACGAAGAACGAGCCCCAGGGCTGCATTTCACAAAAGCACTGTTGATCGTAGAGACCATTGGCTATATTGGTTGCCATTGGCTCATGATGCTTTTGGGAAATGTAGCACGGGTTTGTCATACACTTGATGTAGACTTGATGTAGCCGTAGAAGGCACTGAGGAAAAGTCCCACCATTTCAAAAAAAATCTTAATCATCATAAGCCTCATAAAATGTGGAATTTAAAACCATGCAGAAGCATCTTACTTCATTATTAATGGACTGAAAGCTCGTAGCTGTAATCTGAAAAATGTCCTGTCCATTTATCTAAAAACTACTGGGGGAATGTAACATCGCTTAATTAATATTCATGAGCCAAGAAAATTACATTTATAATATGTCTGAATGAGCATATGCCACTGTCCGACTGTTTTTACTGTATTTTATTTTTATTCTAATTGTTCATTTCTTTTATGTAAAGCACTTTGAAATAACATTGTGTATGATATGTGCTATATAAATAAATGTGCCTTGCCTTGCCAATATGTCCTCACAAGATTTTAGATAGCCAAGTGGTGCTTTTAATTCAAGCAGGACTATAACTAATGTGCAGTTGGAAAATTTAACAAAACCTAACCATACGTATATGGTCATGAATTAATCTCAAATTCGGCTTGTTCAGGATAAGTATGCTGAGTGCTGACACTTTTCATTAGAATTTCAGATTTGATGGAGTAATCTGAACACTATGAAAGACAATATCATACAGACATGGGCTAAACACCTACAGAAAACGCTGTCGAAAATGATTCAGAACATATTTGTAGCTGCACAGTTCCATGGCAACACTCACATATTCCTCAGAACTTATAGTAAAATATACCTTCTCTCATCCCAGGGGAGATGTACATTGGGGATCCAAAAATTACTTGGCAGGAACGACAGGGAAGCTAAAAAAAATGCCCATGGGGAATCAGCAACTCAGTGCTCACTAAGCCATATCTATCTCTCTGTGTTTTTGAGGTGGAACATAAAGGAGAAGACTGGGAATCTCTGGAGAAAGTCCGTCTGCCACTCTGTCTAAACCTCAGTCAGTGTAAGCTGGAGCTTGGGGAATACCAAGAAGTGGTGGATCTCAACTCTAAACTGCTGAAGAAACATAAAGGTGAGTTTATATACTCATTCACTGCAAAAAAAAAATAATATAGGGCGGTTGGATAAACCAGTTAGTTATATCATTTTTTCTTTAAGGCTGATCATAAATTTTTATATGTCAGTTACGCGTCAAGTTACGCATAAATCATATATGACACACCATACACCACGTGTCAAACTCCACTCCTGCAGAGAGTTCAAACCACTTCCAAAACACCTCACTGGAAGTTTCTAGTCATCCTGGAGACCTTGATTAGCTGGTTCAGGTGTTTAATTAAGCAGTAAAACAGTATGTGACGAAAGTAGTATATTTAAATCAACGCATTCTCACCCCAAGGCGTCACCTTTGACCATGCTTCAATATTTGACGTTTTAGGCGCCCTTTAGCGTCACTTACATGACGCGATCCTACGGCGTCATCTAACTGACGCTAAAGGAAAGCGTCTGTTAGAGGACGCGGTTAGGTTTAGGTGTGGGGTGGGGGTAGGGTACACGCGATCCTAGGGCGTCATCTTACTGACGCTAAAGGGCGCCTAAAGCGTCAGAGTCAGTTAAGTGACGCCTTGGGGGTGAGAATGGGCTGTTTAAATTCACAGTACTCATAAATGAGTAGGCAAAACGTACCTGGATGACCTACTTCTCCCGGCGAGATACTGACGTTTGCATACGATGGACACTTTACTATCCCATGAGGCCATGGGAGAGGATTTGTGAATGGGTGCTCCTCAAACGGAAGGCTTCAGTCCAGTTCTTCTGAGGCTTGTAGACTAGTGTCCTCCTTTGGCATTAAGCGCTAGAATGAGAGAGTCAAGTAAGTGCGTGTGGCTACATCACCCCTCTACTACTACAACTAAATTTTGAAAAAAAAATACTTTGTTTTACAAATCTTTAGATTAACTGGCTTTCTTTTAATGCAATACAGTGAATGGCAGGCTTCTCCCAGGCTTACATTATTGGCAGTATATTGTTAGTGATTAATGTACAGCAAACAAAAAGATAACGTCTATGCCATCATGTCAAAAAACATTATTTTTGTCTTACATTTCATAATAAACTCAGGCAAGCTCAAACAGACTTGTTTTCCATCATTTATTTTCGTGAATTGGAATGTCTGCAAAAGATTGTGGGTGATTTTAAGGATGCAAAGGATCCACTTGATGCATCCTTCAAAATGAGCTGAATGAAGGACTCGAAACAAAGGGTATATTCCAAGGATCGTTCAAATTGAGACGGTCTTTAGTGGCACTTGATGAGAGAATGCACACGTTTTAATAGGACGCAGCCTTTGGTTTGCGAAGCACTCTTCGACGTAGACACTCATTTGGTTGTGTTTAAGCATTAGCAGCAGATATAGATTTCTCCTTCAGCACCCAGTGCAAGTCAGCCAATCACTCTTTTATTGTCTGTAGCAAAAACAGAGCCTTGAACAATACACCACTTCTCCCTATAACCAACCACATCTCAATGCTTCACTTTGTCAGTGAATCTAGAAAGTTGAGCCAATTGCATCATTCACCATATCAAGATATCCCTTGGTGTCTCCACACAAAGAGCATACACTGTTGTTTATTTTAGTAGGAATTATTTTATATGAAACCAATGTGATGTGGCAGGGCTGGTCTTCACTCTCTTGCTTTCATCTCCGCCGCAGACAATCTGAAGGCCATGTACCAGCGGGCCCGTGCTCACTCGGCATTATACAATGAAGATGAAGCCCGCAGGGATTTCAATAGGGTCCTGCAAATCGATCCCACATTCAAACCAATCGTCAAGCAGGAGATTAAGAAGATGGGGGAGAACATCAGACAGAAGTGTGTCAGCGAAAACAAAAACTACTGGACGAGCACTCAGGAGAAGTTGGAAAAGAAAGCACAGGTCAGGAAGGGAAAGAAGACAAAGAAAGGAGTGACATGGGCAGATGAGAGTAAGATGCCGGCAAGTAATGAAGAAGGACATTCCGGCTGCAGTTGCAAAACGAAGGAGAGCTGCAATGTCAAAGTAGGTGATAATGATGAAGGACAGGATGAAAAGCAAAAAAGTGAGAACCAAAGGGATGAGAGCTCTCTGACCTTGAAAGAATCAAAGGCAAAAAACGATAATACGGCTGCAGATAGAGACAGGGATTCAGCCCAAATCAGTGTGCTGGAAGATGGTACACAGAGACCAGAGACCGATAATGACTCGAAAACTCTACTGACCAATGACATTACAAAGAAAAAGGATGGCCAAGATGAGATCACAGAAGAAAAACTGCAGTCTCCTGAAAAGTCAGACAAAGATGCAAGCAGTGGAGCATCAAGGGAAGAAACACTGACGGACATGACTGGAGATGATGAAACAGCGGAGAGCAATACAGCAGCTGAATTTAAGATGGAGAAGACTAGTGTCAAGGAACCAACAGGAGCATCATCTGTGAAACCTGAAAAACACAGCAAAAAAGTTAAATGCAAAAAGAAAAAGAAATAGACACCAATAACATATCCCGTTATCTGAAGGAAGACAAACCAGACCAGGTGTATACAACAAATAAAAATTTATTTCTTTGTACACAATGAGTAGAAAGCAGCCAGTAACTCATTCATTTTTAAAACGCATTCTTTTTTACATTTTGTACAGATTAAAAACACAAAATGAAGTGTTAATTAAACAAATGACTGCATTGCACATGAAAATAACATATTTTGTAGAGAAACACAAAATGATTTAAGGTCATTTGAGCTGAAAACATCATGACATGGCGTGTAATGAGGATGCCACGGGTTCAGAGGTTAAATCAGTAAATGCCCTGTTGCTTAGTTGAACATTACAAACAAGCCTGTGACACAAAGGTCTGCTACATACAAACAAAAATAATGAGTGCATTTGTTAATGAGGCAGATGGCTAAATTTAGCTAAGGGAGCCCTTAGCAAAGCTGTAATTTCACACAACCCACAAACTCAGCACATCTCATTTTTTTAAGAGAAGACAAGGGAACTATTATGGAACGAGTTAAAAAGATCATAAGGAATCCTGATTTTACATAATGGAGAATTACTATATTTTGCAAATGGTATGCATATAGGATCATTTCTATTAAATGTATTACATAATGCTACATGATTTGCTACCATGTTGAAGCTCATACTTTGTAAAAAATAATAATAATAATAATAATAAATCATCTCCCTTTAAATTTTTTGTTTTTTTTAAACAAGTCTTGTTTTCTTGTAAAATTATCCAAATACCCTTTAAAAACATTTTGTAAGATTTCATTACTGGTTTTCATAGAATATTTTAATCAAAGTCCCTTTCAAGGGAAGTCTGTCACTCTGTGGTCATATTTGCAACATCTCTGTGCAGCTATTTCAGGCATCCAAGACCAAGTCCTATCTACTTGAATGGGGAAATCCTGCTCGACAAACTCGCAATTAAATAACATATGTTGACAATATGTTGACACTAAATGTTGCACTAAATGTTAACACTAAATGTTGTTTCTTATGCTCAAATACAACGCATTCTCACCCCAAGGCGTCACCTTTGACCATGCTTCAATATTTGACGTTTTAGGCGCCCTTTAGCGTCACTTACATGACGCGATCCTACGGCGTCATTTAACTGACGCTAAAGGAAAGCGTCAGTTAGAGGACGCGGTTAGGTTTAGGTGTGGGGTGGGGGTAGGGTACACGCGATCCTAGGGCGTCATCTAACTGACGCTAAAGGGCGCCTAAAGCGTCAGATATTGAAGCATGTCCAAATGCTTCCCAAGGCGTCAGTTAAGTGACGCCTTGGGGGTGAGAATGGGCTGTCAAATAGGGTTAAAAAATAACAACCGGAGCCACTGCAGTGACCCAATAAATTTACCAATGGATGGTTAGCTTTTTTATTTAGGAGGCGGGACTTATTCCACCATATTACGTGTTGCGCTTCCCCCATTCATAATAACTATGAGTACATCTAAAGTCTTTGTTTGAATCTTTATTTTTCTTAGTCGATTGCATATATATATATATATGGTCATTTGTTAAAGGTGTAGTTCACTTTAAAAAAAAAAAACTTTGATAATTTACTGACCCCCATGTCATCTAAGATGTCCATGTCTTTCTTTCTTCAGTCGAAAAGAAATTAAGGTTTTTGATGAAAACATTCCAGGATTTTTCCCCATATAATGCACTTTACTGGTAACCAAACGGTTCAAGGTCCAACAGACAGTTTCAGTGCAAACTACAAACTGTTCAAAGGGCTTTAAACGATTCCAGACGATGAATAGGGGTCTTATCAAGCGAAACGATCGCTCATTTAAAACAATAAATAAATAAAGTTTAGGTTTTATAAGCTCAAATGCTCGCCTTGCTCTGTTCTGTGTGAGACTCCTGTTTGAACTCGTTTATCAAAATGAACAAATCTTTCTCGGAGTCAATTCGTTCATATCATTCGTTGAATGAACCAAATGACTTGAAAAAAGATTTGTTCATTTTGATAAACGAGTTCAAACAGGAGAGTCACAAATGCGCATCACAGAACAGAACAAAATTGAATTTAAATTATAATAAAATTTTAAATCGAATCGTTTCGCTTGATAAGACCCTTATTCATCGTCTGGAATCGTTAAAAAACAGTTTGCACTGAAACTGTCTTTTAGACCTTGAACTGTTTGGTTACCAGTAAAGTGCATTATATGGAGAAAAATGCTGGAATGTTTTCATCAAAAACCTTAATTTCTTTTTGACTGAAGAAAGAATGACATGGACATCTTGGATGACATGGGGGTGAATAAATTATCAGCAAAAGTTTTTTTTTTTTTTTTTTTTTTAAGTGAACTACTTTAAGAAAAAGAAAAATTCTAAAATGTTGCTAATTAAAGTTAGCTGAAGATGTAATGTGTTCAGATAAGATATGATATTAAAATAAATAACTGCCAATTGGGAAAGAAAAAAAATATAAATTAAAAAAAACTCTGAAAACTAGTCTAAATATGAAATTTAGTAAATGTATCTAGTATCTAAATTTAGTTTTAAGGATGTTTAGATATTGTACTGGGGAAAAAAAAAAGACTTTACATAATTTAAAGGATTTCATAAATTCCATATTCAAAGCTCTGGATCAGTTCTAAAGCAAACAAAATGCAGTGTGCATATTTCAATGTGAGCGTTTGTATATGCGAGTCCCAAATAAGCATTGGAATGATAAATGGGTGTCGCTGTGGATAGAACGCCAGATGTTGATCTTAATGAGGAGCCATGCAAGTTAAACAGAGGCAGGCATATGGGGCGGAGGGGAGTCGAGTCCCCCTCTCTTTCTCCATTTGCTTATTTGTATCTCCTCCATTATGATGCCACATCACCTTTCCAAAGATCAACCTTCAGCACTGTGTCCTGGGGGACAGTTTCTTAGCAACCGCATCAAAACAAACAGACAGCTTGCTACTGTGATGTAAAATGAGATCGCAGTACATGCGAAAGGAAGTCGGCGATGGCACCGTGGGATTCACAGAAAAACCTACAGTGCAACTAGGGTCACTTCGTTTTTTGATGGAGAATGGGAAAACAAGGAACCGTCGTACTTCTTACGTGTTAGCCAAAACAAATGGAGAAAATCTCTTGTTCTCTCAGCTCCAATAATCTCAATCCTGTTTGCAGGGGCTGCGGTGTGACAACTCATCATAGTGAATATTTACACACATTTCTCTTTCCCATTTGCAGTCTTTCTTTCACAACGTAACGTTATCTGTTCCAGCTCTCTCCCTCACAATCTTTTTCTCTTTTCTACTCACTACACCCCCAGCATCTTCTCAGCTCATATAAATCTGACACCCCACGGTAAATCACTCGACAAAAAAAAAAAAAAAAAAGAAGCAGCCTTTTTTCTCTGTTTACAAAGAGCATGATCCATTTGCCATCCTCCTCCCTCGGCAAAATATAAAATAATCCTTCCACACACTTTCATTTCCCTCCTCAGATTGTGGAAATGCTGAGATCAGGAGAACAGTGTTTGGTAAACAAAATACTTACATCAGGAGGACAACAATAAGAAAGAGAAATTGGTATTCTTTAATGAAAAAAAAATTCTTTGAAGACTTAAGGCATAATAATAAGATCTGTGCTCGTTTTAAAATGAATCGGCTGTGACTTGGGTGTAAAAGACAAGCCGAAGAGAAAAGGTCAGGGCGAACATACGTCGAATCTTCTCCTCGGGTCTCTACTTTGTTCATGCCATGCTAAACAGCTGCAATTTAAAGGGATAGTTCACTTTGAAATTAATTTTTGATATGTTTTAGCTTACCTCAAGGGCATCCAAGATGTATTCCACAGTATTTCCAATTGTGACATTTTTCGGTCAAACCGGTGTTGTCTGTCAGTCATATAATGCAGTTTTAGGGGGTCCACTTCAAAGAGCATGCACAGAGAAGTCAAAATTAAACATGATTTAATGACTCGTAAATGTAAGTACACACTGATGGCCTAAGACACGAAACGAACGGTTTGTGTGAGAAAACGAACAGTATTTATATCGTGTTTACCTCTTGTTAACAGCCGTCGAACTGATCTGAATCAGATGTCCAACTGAACCGAACTGAACCGTGTCCAACGCTACGCCGGAAGTGATCTCTCGCGCGTCTACGTCACGCATTGTTTACATGGAGATTTCGGAAGTTTTACCTTTCACTAAACATATTTAGATATAAGGGAAATCGCAATGGAAGACAATTTCGATATACTGTATCTAAATATGTTTATGACCCCCTAAAACTATGACTGACAGACAAGAACGGTTTGACCAAAAAATGTTAAAATTGAAAATGCAGTGGAAACAAAGAAACCTACATCTTGTATGCCCTTGAGGTAAGCTGAAACATATATCCCTTTAACGGCAAGATCTCTGACAACAAAACAACAGTACAAATCTCCTGAGAGACATTTCCCTTCTGACCGGAAAACCAACAGCTAAGAAATCCGCTCATCTGTGCAATAGATCTGTACGAGTGGCTGCACTGCAAAAAATCAATTTCTTAATCAGGATTTTGTCTTGTTTTCTAGTAGAAACACTTAAACAACCTTAAAAACCAAGTAGCATTTACCTGAGAAGCTATTTCATGATAAGACGAATAAATCTTGAATTAAATATTTTCCTGATTGAAGCACAAAACTCGAACGGAAAACGAAATACAGTTGGATTTATATGAAGGAAAACAAACAAAATAGGCATTGCCTTTTAAATTACAGATCAATTTAAATGTTTTCACAATCAAATTTGAATAATAGAAGTATATTCTCTTTTTCAGAATATTTGAAGGAAATTGGTACGATTTTTAAAATCTGTTTGAAAGGAACATTTTCATTTATATATTTAAAAACAGTAATTTTGTGAAATATTATTGCAATCAAGAGTAACTGTTTTCTATTTGAATATATTAAACAAATAGTATTCATTCCTGTGTTGGTAAAGCTGAGTTTTCAACATTACTCCAGTCTTCAGTGTCACATGATCCTTCAGAAATTATTCAAATATGCTGATTTGGTGCTCAAGAAGAACCATTTCGTATTATTAATGTTGTAGTTGTGCTGCTTTTTTGTGGAAGCTGTGATGCATTTTTCAGGATTAGACATAGAAAGTTCAAAAGAAAAGCATTTACTTGAAAGTGTTTTTGCTGTTACTTTTGATAAATTTGAATGCATCCTAGTAGCCTGAGTAAACCCAGACAACTTCCGGCAAATTTAGATTTGCTCTAAATCTAGTTAGTCTGGCAAAGAGCTCATTCAAGCCCATTTCCAATCCGTCGAAATCAAGGCAGCAATCAGAAACGTTGGGGCGGGCTTTACAGGATGAAGACAGCACTGGGATTTTGAAGCAGATTTTGTTGCCTACTTTACAATGGATGTCGCGGTCGAACATCACTCGTTCGAATCAGCTATCACGTCTGTTTTAAGCGATTTGAACGTTTCCTTTTTGTTAAAAACCGAGCAAAGAACAACACTCGGAGATTCGAACACTTCTCCGCCGCTCTGCATACATCATCTCCTTCATCACTCTGATTGGTTTTAGGTCTATCCGCAACGTCCGTTGGTGATGGCCCTCTGGAAATGATTTGTCAATGACACTGGTTTTAACCAGGCTAGCGTCCCTGGTGAATAAAAGTCTGATTTCCTTTAAAAAAAAAAACACTCACCTCAAACTTTCGAACAGTAGTGTGTGTGTGTATATATATATATATATATATATATATATATATATATATATATATATATATATATTGATGTTTATATATTCGTAATGAAAACAAGGCAAAAATACTAATCAAGATAGAAAATGATTGTTGCAGTTCATGTCTCTGTTTACCATGTATGCATTTAAGAGTGATTTGCACTTGGAAAAGAAATGGAAATGGAAAAGTATGTCAGGGCAGGAGCGCAATGCTCATTGGGCACTTTGGCATCTTAAATAAATGATGGCCTCAACCGAAGACGTGTCATCCTTACAGTGTAAATAAGCTAGCAGTGTGTCCCGACAGTTCAGGAGAAGTTGTTCTTTTCTGCTTCACAGAACAAATTTCCAGGCATGATTTAATGGTATGTGTTTATGTGCACGAGTGAGTCCGAAAACCATTTTAAAATGAGAAGGGATACCTAAGGAGAGACACTTTCTGCATGGTGCAAGTCTTGTTTGTGGTTCTTGTGCTGTAGTGAAGCCACACAAGTTGCATTACTACACGGGTTAGCACAGTGTCCGGATCAGTGCAGGCCTTTGGCACATGTAAACATTAGTTTGTTTAGTTAGCACTCAGATAATCCCATGGCTCTTTGGGATTGGCAAATGGTTGCATGCTGAGAAGGTTGTCCTGAAACTCTTCTGGTCCCTTCTCACAGTCCCCTCATTTGTCCTTGGATTCGCCAGCCCCGCATTCCCAAAACCCTGCCCACTAAAAGATGAGCAAAACGGCACCTGAAAAATTTAAGGAGCGTGATCTGTAGAATGCAAAAATATCAAATGTATTTCTCTTTAACACACTGGGTAGAAGGTAGTCGTAGGAACTGCATCTGCATTGTATACTAAAATAACACCATTTTTAAAGAATAGCTGAGCCAAAAATAAACCTGTATGACTTTTTCCTTTTCATGGAGCACAGATGTCTTCTGAAGACTCTCAAAAACAAACTGGAAGTTGTTCTGCTGAATATCTTCCTGCTTTAGCGCTCAAATTTGTTTTGAATGCATTGGGTGCATTTAAACGCACAAGATCAGAAATAAATGAGGTCCAACATCATTAATTCTCATGTGTATTGAAAGAGAACATGGTATAGCTTTTTCGGTCTAGCTTCCGCACAAATCATATCGTATTGAGGTTCAGAAGATTCGGAATACAGTGCAGGAATCATACAGCCCACATTATAAATCACCATCCACTTAAAGATTCTGATAAACTTCTTTTGTGTTTCATGGAAGAAAGAAAACCACACAGGTTTGAAATGACAACTGATTTAAAGCTCATTTAATTCAGAAATAAGCAAACCTGCACAATGTTAGGCCTCTGAGTTTTGCTTCAGGTTCTTCAGGGACCAGGCTCGGATGGGAAGACGTTCCTCAGCTGTTCGATAACCTGTTGCAGCTGCAATACGGTGTCTTGCTCATGATCAAACTCCTCACCTACACAACATTAAATGCTACAATTAAAATGAACTCAACCAAAGCATAAAATAATCAGCCTTATCCAATACAAATAAGTCTGTGGATGATGGCACTGATATGCGAGGTTGTTCTAGGTCTCACCTGCAGCTTCTGTGTCTGTGGTCTCTCTGCTGGGAGGCTCCCCCTGGTGGCCTCTTCCAGACACGGGGGAGGAGAGAGAGGAAGGAGCCGAACCATTGGCCTCAGAGTCGTCTTTGGGCTGGGAGACATGATAAATTGATAAGAAAACAAGAAAACAATTAAAAATTACTATTACTATTTCAGCAGTATAAACACTACCGTTCAAATGTTTGGGATCAGTACAATTTCGTTTTTATTCAGCAATGATGCGCCGAATTGAAATTGCCGTAAAGACATTTACAAAACTATTTCCAAAAAAAATCTGTTCTTTTGAGTATTATATTCCTAATCCTATAAAGAATCCTGAAAAAATGGTAAACTATAATAATAAATGTTTTTGAGCACAGAATATTCAAAATGAATATTTAATAAATGCCATCACGGGAATAAATTCTGTTTTATTTTAAATGCATTTATTTTAGATTGTAATAGTATTTTATAATATTACTTTTTTTTTTTTTTTAACTATTTCTGATCAAATAAATGCAGCCTTGGTGAGCAAAAAAAATTCCAAACCTGCACATAGCATGCACATTTTCTGTACACATACTGTATAATGCATGGAATTAAACATGTCGCATTAACATCAAAAACATTTGTCATTGCTTATTATGTAGTAGTATATGTAATGTGTATATATGTAGTATATACTACGCAGTATGCAAGCCGAGTCATGCTCTAGACAGAAGACAGTGTTGTTGGGTTATTTAATGAGAAAAATGCTGCCAAAACTCCAAACTTTGGTGGTTATCGACCAGGGGGCTCATTTTCCATATGTTACAAAGACTGTGTATTTTCTTGAGGGATGAAAACAAACTGATAAGCAACTCAGGGATGGCTCACCTCCAATCATTTCTCTACAGCACCTCTCTTTTTTACCACCTCTTATTCTATTCTCTCAGCCTTGCCTGAGCTTTTCTTTTCCTCCTCGGCCTGCTTTCTGTCTTTCTTTCACTAAAGAAAAGGATCCTCTTTCTGCCCACTCAATTCTGTCCATCTCGTTTCTTAAGCTCAATGTTCGTCAGCTCGAGAAATGACTTGCCTCCACCCACTCAATCCCTATGATTCCATCTCCATCAATAGTGTTCTCCCCCTATATAATCTCTCTCTACCTCTTCCTTCCCATCTTTGCAATTTACCAGAAGCAATTTACCAGAAGTGAGTGAATCTTCCCTGCACTCGCTCATCCTCCACCTCTTTTCAGACCTTAGTAATGGGTATGTTTCTTATATGTCTCCCCAACTCTTTTTCTTTCACTTCAGAAAGAAAAGTTTCTCATCAGTTCCCTGTCTCCTTGTCCTTACCAACCTGCATCAGTAAGCACATCTTTACCCATTTACATGTGGTACATCAAGGCAGCCTATAATAATCTTTCCTCTCAATTGTATCCCTTTTTGCCAAAAGCTTTAAATACATCATCTCCCCCCTGTCCCCCTTTATCAGTATATTTTGTCAGCCAGCCCAACTTTATTTCTCTCATGGTGACTGTTTTTAAAGCTCAAAATATTCCTTCAAACACGTTAACATTTAACATTAAAGTCTTCAGCTCAGAAGGCCCCGACTTACCCGTTCCTGTTCCTCCCTGTGCAGCGGTAACATATCCATACAACTCCCTACACACCATTCTTTCATTGCTTCTATCACAATATTCTGGCTCACATGTTGACTCGCTGTGGGCATACTCCTCATTTTCAAGGTATATCAGCATCTGTTAACTGACCTGCAGCAGTAGTTCTCTGAGTCTGTGCAGCTGGGACTCCAGTTGCTTGTTGTGGTCCTCCAGAATCTGCATGCGCGTCTCCAGGCGGGTCTTGTGCTGTCGGAGGACTCGAGCCTCAGCTAGGAGCTCTTCGTCTGGCTGATCAGCCGGTGAACCAGGACCCGACTCCAGCAGTTGAGGTGATGCTGCAGCCTCTTCATGCTTCCACTTCAGCCGCCGATATTCACCCTGCAGCATCCTGTGGGACAGATAACAGCATCATCATCATCATCACTATTGCCATCTTGATCATTTAGATTATCACACTCGCTACGTCGAGACAAAAGCTGATATTTTAAACTAATGTGATCTTGCATTCAATTAGAAAAACTGTAAACTGTAATGTTTCACAATGTTACTGTTTGTAGTGAGTTTTTCATCAAATAATTGCAGCCTTGGTGAGCATAAGAAATCTTAAACCAACCCTAAACTTTTGAATGATTAGGTAGTATGTATACTGTACATAGCATGCATATTTGTTTTATTATATTACATTGTCTCTATTGGGTTTTGGGTCTGTATATGTTATTATTATTATTATTAACCCCCTTAAATGAAATTGATCTGAACGACAAATATATATATATATATATATATATATATATATATATCACTCAGCTCTTTCTGTCCTGATAATGACAGCGGGAAGCCCTGATTTATCCAGGAGTTTAAGGTTGCAGATCCCCTGCAGACACTAACAATTAATCTTGTTTTATTGACCTATTACTCACATATAACAAAGCAAGACCACATGAGAGCATGACTTAAAGGTCAGGATTTACGCAGAAGAAAAACTCATAAATGAATCACAGCTGTAACAGTAGCCTCTGGGTAGTAGTCCTTATAGACATTTAGTGTTTGAACCTTTGTTTTAAGGTCTAAAAAAAATAAAAATAAAAATAAAATCACACCTCTTTCAAAAAGATGTTTGACCTAGTAGCCATCATAATAGTGATATTTTTCCATTTCATTTTTCCAGCAACACATTTTATCTAAACCAATATAAAGATTATTAGCTCTATCTTAATCCTCTAAAGAGATTTAATGGGCCAATTAGGAAGTGCAGTCAATTACAGACAGAAACCAAGAGTCACAAATAGAAAGAGAAATCATTTTACCCCTCATTATTTATTACTATAAAGGCCAGGAGGATAACCCCCATTAAAACATCATATCGATATGAATAAATGGACCATCATAGTTTTCACATGTCACATTTATACCCCATTACAAAAAGTCCCTTTACAGATACTGCTGTCATAAAAATACAATTACTTTTGTTGTAGAACTTTAACATACATTTCATTTTCAACATAAAATATTTTAGCAAAATGTGTAGTTTACTCAAGAGTTAATGTGCTCTGTTTGTATGATGTGTATGCGCATGCATGCAAATTAAGTGAATTCCTAACATTAACAGACAAGGATACAACCATAAAATGGAAGTTGTGCACTGAGGAAACACGTCTCAAATGCATAAAACAGCGCACGCATCTGTCAGAGCATTTGATGGCGAGCCACATTAAACATTATGTTGCTGCTGCATTTGTTTGGATGTGCCTCACACAAATCTTTCTCATGTTTTGGGCAGCATGGATTATACAGTTTTCCCACAGACTGTGACATCACTATGGTAAAGTTTGTTGTCAAACTAATTTGTTGTCAACTATTTTCATTATGGATTATTATGGATTTAATCAACTTTCATCAACGCACATAGGGCTGCAACAACGAATCGATAATTAAAATAGTTGGCAATGAATTTCATTATCGATTTGTTGTTTCACGCGATTATTACGCCAGTCAATAATTTGCAAAGATGTTTGAGTATACATTTTTTTTTTTTTAAAGTTGAGTTGAGCGCAGAGCGGAGTAGATCTATAATGCACCTGACTGGACAAAAGCAAAGCGAACTCCGCTAGCGAGCGCGAGAATGACCGAGTATGTCTGAGCCACTGATCTATATAATGATTGATGGGATTATATACATCAGTGGTCTGAGCATTTGGTACATTGTTGGTACATACTACATAGTTATACATAATTACTGTATGGAAGCATGGAAGTTCGACAATTGGACCAAAATATACATAAAAAACAACAATTAAATTCTTACCACTGAATTAGCAGACTGTGATTTGAATCAGATGAAAACACTTTCTTGTCTGTCCCAAGTATCACTACAAGGGGGATATTTTTTCCGCAATTTGCAGCACTGAATTTTTCAATCTTAAATATAACTATAATAGTTGCTATTGCTATTATTACCTATTATCTGACTGCACAAGTCTTTTGTGCATTTGCTTGTTGAATAGTCAAACATCTTGTTAAAGATTATAACATCTTTGGCTAAAAAATAAAACAAAAAACAAAAGTTTGTGAGTGTGTGCTTCTGTGAGTGTGAGTGACTGAGAGTTTGTGAGTGTGTGTGAGTATAGAGAACAATTCTGACTTTCAAACAAATCCTGTTAAGTTTTCTGATTTGTATTTTTTATAAATTTTTAAAAACCCTATATATTTGGCAGATATAAAGCATACATGGGTATGTTTTTTGGGGTTAGACCGTTTTTTTTTTTCACAAGATTTTTTGCACTGTCAGTTTGGTTTTTTAATAATGGGTTGGAAATGAATGTTTTTTTTCTTTTTCTTTTCTTTTTCTTTTTTTAATACGATCAATCAAAAATAATCGACAGATTAATTGATTGTTAAAATAATCTTTAGTAGCAGCCCTAAACACACACATCAGATCTGGTAAACAGAAGCTCAAGCATGTTCACTTGACAAGAGAACCAATGAAATTCATTACCATTTGTTACGCAGCACGTTTGAGCTTCCACAAGAACCAACAAATTTGTTCTCACGCGTCCAGTTGAGAACAAATTGAGAAGTTGAGAACAAACGGGTCCAATTGAGAACCAAAGTCCAGTTGAGCTTTTGTTCATGTTCACTGATCAATGTTTATAAGGGTATAACAGCCTAAATTCAATATGTTCATCATTTAAAGTGATCAAGTCTATTCAGAAATGCGATTCTAAACCGCTTTTTCATAGATTAGTTTTATGATCCATTTATGAACTTTTTGAAGGTCAAAGTGGTATTAGACAAAGATGAATAAAAGTCTTTCAGGTTTGGAACAACATGAGGACGAGTAAATGATGACAAAATTGTAACTTTTTGGTGAACAAACCCTTTCGGTAAAAGTAAAATATTTAGAATTTTATTATTAATTATTGTGAACAATTATACGTTTCCTATATATTTTAATAGATTAATGTTATATCTAATTCGTTTTTATTGTTTTATTTTTATAAAAGTTACATTTTTTATTTCAGATTATATTTATAAGATATAGTTTCTAAATGTGATATAGGTTTGTTGTTTGGTGGCTCATAATCAAGCAAAAACAGAACACACTTACATTGAACTAACAAACACAAAAAATAATCTAGCATGATTTCTTCCATGTTTTGCATGGTTAAATGCCATTTAAATTTTCTTCAAAAAAAAAACAACAACATTTTTGTTATTTTTGGAATTCCACTTAGTGCTGCATAATCAGCCCATTTCAGTAACAAGTGTGAAAATATGAATGTGCTCCTGGCTGAGCCCTCACCTGTTCTCGTTCTCCAGGCGGTGGAGGGTGCACTGCAACTCTTCTCTGTCCTGGCAGTCCAGGTGGGCCAGCAGGTGGCTGTGGGGGGAGTCCTCCTCGAGGGCAGGGCTGGAGTGACGTAGGAGGTACTGATCTTCATCCCTGAGTCCCCCCACATAGGAGACAGCGCACACTGAACACATTAGCGGTGCCACGCAGCAGCAGACACACAAACACACAAACACACAAACGCAGCGCCAAGAGAGCACACAAAGCAGCAGGTACATAAGCCAAATGCACACAATGAAGCAGAGGCATATCAATACAGCACACATGTAGTAGGCATATTCTACATAAACTACGGATGGCGTATTTAGAGTGTAGAAGAACAGAACAATGCATATTGCACACCATCATCCAAAGAACAAATAGCGGCGTAGTTGCTGAACAATCGTAATCACACAAACACACACACTCTTGGTAATCCAAGCACTATCCATGGCATCACATACAAAACACTAAAGAGGCACAGCCAATATACAGACACACAGGATGAGTGAAAAAGAATTATCACTACACACAGGAAGCAGGAAAATAATCATGGCTCTCATATTTGGCACATCAATAATACAAAAAATATACCTGTTTTCATGCAGTCTGCTATAATTATATAGCAATAGCTAATTATCTTGGCTCTAGAGTTTGACTGTGAATTGTTCTTCATAGTTGTTCTCTTCACTGAATAAGTTGATCCAGTTCACGAAATGGTCAAAATCAGGGGTCAGGAACTTCTATTTTATTTAATTTTTAAATAAAGATAGCCATTTTTTCATTTTTCGTTAATGATTTTTTTTTTTTTCAAAAGAGCCAATCCAAAAAAAAAAAAAAAAACTATTTTACCATCATTAATATTATATTATTATTATATTCAATTACATTTCAATAAATACAATTATACTTAGGTCCAAAGTCAACAAAAAAAGTAAGAAAAGAGGCAACAAACAATAGGTAATGTTTCATAGTGTAATTAATTGTGCAGGGCTTCAGCATCTTCAAGGTTCTCTCTGTGTGTGTGTGTGTGTGTGTGTGTTTCCAGTCACTATGACATTTGTATGCTCCTTTGAAATCTTTCTTTTCGCAGTCTCCACAAACTAGACAGGTTGTTTGTGTCTGACCACCAGAGGTTACTGTGCCAATGAACTATGTTCACTCAGCAATAGATTGTTTTTGGTAGTCCTGTATTTGACTCCAGTGGTTGCATTCACACACAGTTTAGTTAATTAGAGGAATGACAGATTGTGAACTCACACTTTTCTCATACGTTTTCGGGGCTCATAATTCTCCTCAAACCCACACTGTGTGAACCGGACTGGACAACTAGTTTTGTCGCATCATACAATGCGAAAGCACCACTATCTTACAGAGAGAGATATAAGCTGTGTATGTCATGTAAAGGTTTTAGATTCAGTCTGGCTTCCATCTGAGCAGCATGTTGTGTGGTCTGTGCTTGACTCAAATGCTTCACTCTCCACTCAGGTATAAAAGCTGCTGTCGGTTAATTAAGGTTTGAAGGATGAACTCAAGCCATGTCGACGGTGGGTTTTATGGACATCTTTGATATTTATTTTTAATCAGTCATGGTTGGTTACGGGTGATATTCATGGCAAGCGTGACTTAGTTGTTTGTTCATACAGAAAATAGGCCTATTTGAGCCGCTACAGTAAGATGCTGTGTGAAGAACAACATTTTTAGGATCTATTACAGTTGATTGACTTTTCATTAACTTGGGTAGGGTTAAAGATACTGTATAAGATTGGACTTGTTCTCAAGTCCAACAAACTGACCCAATGATCTGGTCACAATTAACAGTTGTGATGAAGATTATCAGTGAATGACAACAATTCCTCACACAAGTTAATTTCATAGTTTCAGACCAGTGCATGAGACACATGGACCACTTTTATGATGGTTAAATTGACCTATTGCATGTCATTTAAAGCTGGATAACTAATTGTAATTGTATAGAAAAGCGTGATTCTTTTGTGTTCCGTGGAAGAAAGACAGGCATAACGCACAGGAACAACATGAGGACGAGTTCATTTTTGGGTGAACTATTCCTTTAAATCCACTCATGCACACACAGCCATTTCCAGCACAAATCTTGAGTCTGGGCTGTGATGGTTTGACCTCTTTTATTAGTTTTGATTTTGTGAGGGCTTACCTTATTTCACCTATATATGCTCATAATTCAGTGGCTTTCGCTTTTCCGCCAGCCTGTAGCTCTTAACATCTTGTTTGGTAGCATTTCAATAGCCCAACCTCTCTCTCTCTCTCTCTCCCTCCTGTCAGCATCCAAGCATGCTCTATTCATCCCTACTGTTGTGATCCTTAATCACACAGACTTAATAGGATGGAGGGTGAACGCGCACATTGCCATGGGTCATTTTCATTATCTTTTTTAATTAATGTGACTGCCCAGCTACACAAAACATGAAGGAATGCATGCATGGCCATGCGCACATCCACACACCCATACATGAGGACTTAGCAGCTGTGACAGATTATAATGTGTGTGGGAGGTGGTGTACTCACAAACTTTCATCCGGAGAGAGACTGTCAGTGAAAAAGGAACAGTTCTGGTTCTCCATTTCTGCCAACCTGAAAAGAAAAAGCCAGGAAAAATGAAAAATGTCAAATTATGGAGCATGGGTCACAACAAAAAGGGAGGCGTACAAAGGCAAAGCCACTGTGCACTGTAATTTGTTTGCTGGGCCAATGACTGTGACTTCAAACACGAGGCAGAGGAATGGAATTGCACACGGTTGGCAGAGGAAAAGACGACGACTGTGACTCATCGAGACATCTCAGCGACTGCATATGAGACACCTTAGAGCAGTTTCTCCAACCTAAAAATCACACACTGTGATCATACCCTGACATTTCAGATACCGCGTACAACTAACCTGAATGGCAAATTATCATGCAGCCCCCAAAGCTGTGCCTCCCGGCTTCACCCTCTGCTCTCTCCACCACCATGACAAATCCAGGGGAGAATATATTGTCACATGAAACTCCTAGGTATTTTCATATGTGTGATATAAATACATTTAATAGAAATAAAGATGAATTATATTTCTTTAGTTCAATCTAAAATAAACAATTTAGGCTGGTCCAGCTTATTATGTCACATATGTTTGTGTAGCACTTTTCGCAAAACATTCTGTTTTAAAAGATCTTTCCAAAATAAATAGGCATGATATAGAAAAACAGGTGACATCTACAGTAGTCTATGCAAAAAGATGGACAAATTATCTCCACTTCCTTCCACTATAGAAAAGTGAAAACATCCCAGTAGTATCCGTTGACGTCTTGCGGCAATTACATTATTTGTAGCCCGAGCAGTAGTGATCCTGATGTGAACCCATGCTATCAAGGTCCTGCACATACTCCTGCAGGACTCAATCACAAGCAGTTGCCAATCTTGACATTACACCTTGTTTTTAAAGCATCAAATAACTAATTAAATCAAAATGTACATAAAAAACAAACACTTGAACAAAAATCAACGTGATAAGAACTATCTGAAATGATAGAAACTTCAAAAATGTAAGTGTAATTGGATTTTTTATTGAATTTATTTAATTATTGAATCATTATTGTTATTATTATGCTGGTTATTGAAGTGTCTCATTTGCATTTCATGGACAGGACAGGGTTACTGCAGCCAACAAAGGAGGTGATCAAAATCCGCGGCAGACTTGATGCTAATGCTCACAACAACTTTGAGAATGCATCAGAATCCAACAATGCATAAAAAGAGGTTGGGTGCACTTATAGAAGGTTCACCCTGTACCTCCAGCAAACTTCTACATGCCATCTAGATCAGACACAATTAACCCAACACAACAGGGAGCTGACAATGGTCCCTGTGCTTACCATTAGCAACACAGGGGTGAAACTTTGCTTTTAGCAATGCACTGCACTTTCCTTGCCTAAGCTTACCCTTAGGTGAGAGACTTGGGAGATTTCACTGCGTTACCAGGAGAGCCTGTGAATTAGCAACAATATAAGTGCCCCTATAGAGAGGCTCTGTAATGAGGAGTGCTAAGTGCATTCATGTCATGTAGCTAGGAAAGCTGCCAGAGAATGGTCTGAATTCAACTATAGAACACACAGCAACCAACAGAACCAACATGCATGATGGGGCTGCCTCAGAGAATAGCAGAAAGTCGATACACATTCACCCACCAGGTGTCTTTCAGCCAATGACGGTGGTGCTGGCTGTCCTGGTTAACCCCCCCGCCTGGCTGTGACCACTCTTAATTGAATCCGCAGAAGTATCCATCATTTCAGATCCAATCAAATGTGTTACTAGAAACACGCATGTTTTTAAATGGGTATTCCTCAGTGTATGGTTAGTGTGTCTCTTGTTTCAGGGAATAGAGGTCACAAACACAAATCAGCGAGTACATGACAAACAATTTCCTCTTTTGAGAAGCACTGCTCATTCTTTCTGATATGCTGTCTGCTTTTCAGATGAAAGACCATCACTACAGACCACTTCCTCTGTCGTGTACAGTGAGTCTAGAACATCAAATGCCAGTGGATTTATTCTCTCACCCACTAAATCTTGAGATCCTCCAGTCATTACTCTGGATTAGCCTATAAACGACTGTACAATCTCTGTTCTCTTGGCTATGATGTTCTCTCTCTGCTCTCTTACTGCAGATACCACATCTGAAACATCTGACAAGAATTTAATTTTCGATTAAAGATCAAAGCAAGTCTTGTCGATGTCGGAAATAAATAATGTGCACACGCTCTCCATCACTCATATTTTGTGAAGAACTGAACTATTGGATAAAAGTGAATGAAAGGGATTTTCCAATGGGCTGCAAAAGAGATGTAGATTTTTCTTATTTAGCCAACACTTATTTAATCAACCCGTTTAATCAAAGAATTCACAAAAGCAAGGACATGAATTGAAAGCTTGAGAGTTTCCTGAAAGCACATCAAGATCAAAGAATCAAACGTGAACATGCAAAGACAGAGTGAGAAATTTAATTCAAAAGATTGATACCTGTCAGATAATGTTGTTTATCACGATGTTTTGAATGTCAACCATATTTTAGAAGCCAAATTCAATAAAGAAGTAGTGCAAACTAGATAAGGCCGCAAACATGTGACCATTTGCAATTTGATCACAATTTGTGACCAAGTAAATGTATAAATGGGCGCAAACAACAACAACAACAACAACAACAACAAAACGTTACTGTAGTGAAGTAATAATACCGGACAAGCTGAAATTTGTATTTTTTCTACTGGACATATCACTGGTATATGCATTAACAAAAAGAAAATTCAAGAAAAAGAAAAAACAAGTTACAAGTTTCTGCTCTAATTTAGTCAAGGCTGCTGGCATTCAGTAAACTGACGACCCCTGAACATTAGGGGTGTAATGATATTCGAACTGAACCGAAAAACCGTGATACAGAACCCACGATTCGAATCACGATACTCTCATGTTGTACCGAACACGGCCCGCCCCCCGCCCAGCCCGGCTCATTGGACCTCATGTCTTATGTGTAAACGACGAATTTAGTTTTGTAGCCTAACCAACATTAACACCAATAATAATAAGCAAGGTGTAATCTTTCGAATTTGGACTATTTGATCACGAAATTCAATCAATAAATGCTGTTTTGGTGCTCTTTGATGTGGCATGACAGATCACTGTACTATTGCTCCTTATTTCAAGCGGCAGCGCAAGTAAACACGATCATCTCTTCCTCAGTTACAGAATAAACATACCTGAAGGTATGTTGAATGATGCAGTAAACTTACTGAGAGGAATCATAACTCCATGTTTCAGCAGTGGAAAGACGTAAATAAAACATCATAGCTTGTCACTAGCATTATATTTACTTCAGCAGAAGACATTCAGTGTCAACAACTTGTTGGTTCCTAGTGAAATTAACTCTTGCACTAAATAAATGCACTATATTAGGCTATATATGTTATATTTTACTTAACCTGTTAATCTTGATTATATAAGTTTACATTAGCAGATTTTTTTTGAATCCTTGCAAAATGTTTAATTTTAATTTAATTAGTTTAAAGACAAAGACAAATTTTTTCACTGAACAACTGCTTTAAAAAAGCTATTTAGCTTTCTAAACCGAACCGAACCGAGCGTCCAAATCGTGGGAAAACCGAACCGTCAGTTTTGTAAAACGTTACAACCCTACTGGACGTTGAAATATATTTAACAGGTGAAAGTTGAATAAAAACAATGAATATTTTTCTGGGCAGGGACATCTAACGCAGACGGTACTGATGTGTATTGGGTGAAGCCAGACATAGCATAAGAGAGAGACAACAGACAAATTTGGGGAATTAAAAGGGACAAGAAGAGAGGAAAAAGTTGGATACGGTAAGTGATTGATATTAGGAAGGACAGGGGGAAATTAAATAAGACATTGAAAGCAAGGAGTAGAAATCAAGCATATGACAGAGGAGGAGACAGACAGATGAAGACAAAAGGACACAAGTCGAGAGAGAGAGAGAGTGTGTGCTCTGGTCTAGTTGTAGTACAGATAAGCTGCAGCAGAGTGTGAGCTGAGACAGTTGGCAGCACAGTATGCTAGGGCAGGCAAAGGGCTGATCTGTGCATTCATGTGCTTGTGTGTGTTTCATGTGCTTGTGTGTGTTTAGGTAGTTGGCAGGGAAGTTAGACGGGGCAGAGGAGCATATCTCTTATCGTTTGCAGCAAGTCAAACCAAACCTGTCACATTGGGCCGTTAGCTTCACTGCGCTCCCACAGCTGAATTAAAAGGTTAGTTCAGCCTACCAAGAAGATTCTGTCATTTACTCACACTCATGTTGTTTCAAACCCATGTGATTTTCAACTTAATATGTTTTGTAAATGACCTGATAATTTGTTAAATAAAATTTTTACAGACTTTATTCTTTACGTAATCTTATATTTGCATTGAATTGGTGGTTTTCCCTTTTTTAGTGTATACTGTGCATCTCACTAAAAGGGTTAAAGGTAAATGATTTAATATTTATTGCTTAGTATTAATTGTATAATCTGAATACCACATTGTCATATTGGTTATTATTATGCTGGTTTTATTGTTTAATAATAGTCTCATGCAGTGTTTGTTTGTCTTTTTGTCTTTTTGGGGGGGATACATCATTTAAGAAGTACTGACCATTAATTCAGTGGGGTAGCAACATGTATCCCCCCAGCTCATACATTTGGATATATTTCATACTCATAATGCCATAATTTAGCAGGAAAATTACAGAAATTGTGTGGCATCAAATGTGTGTGAGGGTGACATAAGCCTGAAGTACTACTGTACCTAATTCTAAACCCCACTGATGAAACTAAGTATGAACGTTTTAACATGTTCGAGTACTGTCTGTATGTTTGTTTCCAGAGTGTGTAACGCGCACTGCGTCCAGACCAGATGAGACTGATCTGTGCTAGCAGGTCCCTAAAGCCCTCCAGACCTTGTGTGTGTAGCTTTCATTCTTCTAGTGGAAAGCAGCTGACCCCTGTCCACCCCTCTTAATGCCATCTCTCACCCTCTCTCTTTTGATGTCCATCTCTCTCTTTCTCACATCCCTCTTAATTCCTCTAAGGCTTTTGTTAAGGCCCTGCTGTTTGGTACACTGTGTCCATGCAAAGAGGATCAATATGCCAATCAGAGCTCAAGAGAGTGAACAGAAGTGGTTGCTGGGAGAATATCAGAGCAAAATTGATGCGTGATCACTGTCCATGCGAGACTGAGCCCTTACCTGCTGGCAAAATGCTCAATCCGGCTGTGTGTGTCCGCATGAGGCAGCCTGGGAGATGAGCAGGGTCTGTAAAACCACAAACACACGTCTGTTAGCAAAGTAGCTTGATATGAATGAATGTCTGTGTTCAAGCTGGTTAGCTAGTCTTAGAATATGATCAGACTGATACGTTGGCTTTTTCTTTAGGGGCAATTTGGAGGCTTTTAGGTAGCCATGATGTGAAAATAGCTAAACCAGCTGAAGGCCAGCTTGGCAAGGCTGGGAGAACAGCTTTAACCAAGCCAAGACCAAAATAAATCAACTAGGCTTTTTCTTTTAAATGACATTTTTCAACAAAACATATCTGGTTTAAAGGATGTTTAAATATTTTTACTGGGAAACAAGACAAAAAAATAAGATGGCCTAAGATGACTTGTGGGTAGTTCAGACGTTAGGAGGGGAAAACAGCTGGACGACCAGCTTAATTCAGCCAAGACCAGGAAACCATCTAGGTTAACTCATTCATTTACCAATAAAATCTATCTGGTTTTAAGGATACTTAGATAGTTTTACTTAAAAATAAGACAAAAATAAAATGTCCTAAGATGATCTGCACCCGATGTGTTGCTACCGTGTCGTGCAGGGGAGGCTTGTGTGCCTCCGTGACCATGAGGGCTATACTGGTTCAACCAAGTTCAACCAAGCCGGGCAGGACTCATGGTAGAGGACAGATGAAGAGCGACACCTGGTCCTCAAGTTTGGGGGTTGGGCGTAGCGCCAACAACCCCACCCCGAAAAAAGAATATAGTTACACATTCACAAACAAGAAAAAAAGATGATGTGCGGGTCAGCCCAGTCATTCAGCTGGTCTCCCAGTCTGACCAATCAACAGACAACCTAAGGCTGGTTTAAGATGTTTCTTTTCAGCGGGGAAGAGAACTTTTGCAGTGCACTGCGTTCAGTCCCACAGTTCTCCACTTAAACCTTCAAAAAGCATGCAATGACACTTAGGTGTGATTCTCATCAGCGGAGACAGGAAGTCAGACTCACGTCTCGGAGCTCTCCACCTCCAGTACTGATTGAACAGGCAGGTAGCCCCTTTGAGGGTGTTTACTAAAATACTGCTTTGAGCGGAACTTGTTCTTTAGTGTCTTTGCAAAGTCCCGCATCTTCTCGCCTGAGGTCGTCTGGAATGATTCAAAAGAGAAAGACAGAAAAGAGCCAGAGAGAAAAATGAGAGAACATGAGCGACTGAGACACAAAACATCCTCTTCGTAACATTCCTCCAACACACAACCAGTACATCAGTTTCTACACAGAACATTTGTCTTCCTCCCATCTCAATCTATCATCTCTTGAGCAGCTACAGAAAGCCGGAGCATTATAAAGACGCCCACCTATAAACTCAGACTGGAGCATGGGAAAACCATTAAGCAAATGGCCTTATGCTGTATTTCACTGCAGAAGATCAATTCGGTTCAATTTATATTTATTTTGCGTAGTGCCTTGAATAATAGTGATTGAATTTGAAACCTCTGAGCAAGCACCAAGCTGCCAGCTGGCAAGGAAAAAAACCTCTGCAAGTAACAAAGCATATGTACCGGGGTGTAGTATTCCATAATGGGGTAGTGTAGTTTCTTGCCCTTGGTAGTCCGGCCAGTCAGAAAACACGTCTGGCAGATGTCCACATTGAACTGTTTCAGACTTCGGTATCTGAAACAGTGATGAGGCAGAGACACATTTTATATCCAAATGAAGATGTGTTCATTTTAGGATTACGAATAGATTAAAATAATGAATCATGACTACCATGCTGACAATAACAACTTAAGTATGACAGGGTGGTTTATACTGGATAATGATGTTTACTAAGATAACCTTCTGGTTAAACTAATTAAAAAATAGCATACAGATCAATTTTACTTACTGTACACTACCATTCAAAAGTTTGGGTTTGATAAGATTTTTTGGAAGAAGTCTCTTATGCTCTCCACGGGATAGAGTAAATGGTCATATTTTGAAATATTATTACAATTTCTAATTTAGAAGAACTGTTTTCTATTGTAAAATATTTTAAAATGTAATTTATTCCTGGAATGGCAAAGCTGAATTTTCAGCAGCCTTTCCAGTCTTCCATGTCACATGATCCTTAAGAAATAATTTATGCTGATTTATGCTAATATGATTTGGTGCTCAAAGAAAATGTTTTATTATTATCATCAATGTTGTCGTGTTGCTTGAATATTCTTGTAGAAACCATGATATATTTTTCAGGATTCTTTGATGTACTGTCAGTTTTGATCTATTTAATGCATCCTTGTTGAATAAAAGTTTTAATTTATCATTGACTCCAAACTTTTTAATGATAGTATAAATATTGCATTCAGTTTTTTTTCTTTGAATTTGACTTATTTTAAGCATATTCATATAATAATAGGTTTATATATAATAGTTTTAATAAACTGATTCTGAAAATGAATATTTAAGATTATATTTAACATTAATAAATAATATACTGTATATATATATATATATATATATATATTTATTTTTTTCACACACCTCAGCCCCATTTAGTAAACAAACACAAAACCAGTTCATTAACAACCCACGTATATTACTCCCCATGCAGTTCTCTAATATAGTGCTATTACCACAAAACATTTGATCAGCTGAAAGAACAATCATTTATTTTGACTAGCTAATACAGATCTTTTCTCCATGAAAAGACTCAGCACTGCAGCAGCTCACCTGAAGCCCTTGATAGGGCACTGCTTACAGATGTAGCAGCGTGCCTGGTGCATGGCGGTCTCAGCCACAGTCACCCGGTGCAAAACAGGAAGCCACACCACTGACTGAGGCTCTAGAATCATCCACTCCAGGAAGTGAGAAACCTCGATTGCGGATTTACCTGGAGCCTAGAGGTAGATACAGAAGATGCACAAGAAAGAGAGCACAGAGAAACAAGTAGCATGAATCAAGATACCCAGCGGCCATATTGTTCATTATGCATGCCTAATTAAGCAACAAAAAAAAATCTTCTGATAGCTTATGGGCACAAGCACCCTATTAGATCACATGCCCTTAAAATAACTCATGTGATACGGGGGAATCACGGCCCAATGAAACGGAAGGATGCAATCTCAAAGAGGTCGTCTCTTGTTACAGTGACCTGGTGGGAAACGGATGACAGGCAATAACCCTAATAAAATTGGATGACATAAAAATCTGGAATGTGCTAAATTCTTATTAAAATACGCATCGAAGATGCATTAAAGGGTTGATTTCCTTTGGGCGCACTCTTAAGCTTGGGCAGAGATTTATAATTAACATGAGTATCTCCAGCGTGGCCCTAGTAGTCGCTGGAGTGTACCGTCTCAAAGGGCACGGCAGTGTGTGTGTGTGTGTCTTTAACAGTGCTTAAGGTCTGGGATTGAGACCAAAGTCTGCAGTGTAGATCTGAGTGGAAAACTTCAGAAGTTTCAATGAAGCAACAAAAAAAGGATCTTCTGAACAGTCCACACCACAGGGAGAGCCAAGAGTATCTCATGAGATGGTCCATAACTTCAAAACAAAGTGACCCAGTCTTTTCATCTAGAAACATGCTGCAACACACCCCAGATGGCTGATCTGCATCGTTCTTGGCCTGTCATCATTAATGCAGCTGGGTGAAAAATTATGTAATTGGAAAGTACTGGTTACCATTACAGTGGCATTCTTTCCATTCTTTCCAATAATAAAAAGGATCAAATGTGAAAAGGAATTTTAATTATGTGTGCATGCAACTGCACACATGTTCTTAGAACCGGATTTAATTAAGGACTGGCACACTAAGAACGAGAGGTTTAAGGCCATATTACAGGAAACCAATATCATAATCGGGCCTTCAGTAGAATGAAATGCCAGAAGGTGATGCTGTGATGCCCCTGCAATTTCTGAACTTGATTTCACATGAAATGAGTCACACATTATGTGTCTAATTATTATTAAGCTTCTATGTCTAGCATTAGAATGTTATTAAATGATCGATTTTTGCTTTCAGGTAAATCAAAAGTCATATTAAAGACTTACATTGCTACAAAAAAAAAAGACTGCTGTTTCAAATAAATGCTGTTCTTCTGAACATTCTATTTATGAAAGAATCCTGAAAAAAATGCATTACTGTTTCCACAGAAAAACTACACAGTAATCGTTTTCAACACTGATAAAAAATAAGAAGTGTTTCTAAAGATCATGTGACACTAAAGACTATATATTTATTTTATTTTTATCAAATAAAAGCAGTCTCGGTAAGCAGACTTCTTTCAAAAACATTAAAAAGTTGAATTGTTCCCAAACTTTAGAACATACTGAAGAGAATCTTGCAAAGAAAGTTAAAGGTAGGGTAAAACACCCTTTTTTATACTGGTTGAAATTCTTTGAAAAACCTGATAGCAATTCATAAAATTAATAACAATTAATAACTAAACAGCTCTTTAATCTCTATGTTCAAGCCCGAAAACTCAGGAGAAGCAAAGCACAGTTAGGGCAGAAAATGTGAGGGAGGGAAGGGGAAAGAGAGAGAAAGAGAGAGAGAGAGAGAGAGAGAGAGAGAGAGAGAGAGAGAGAGAGAGAGAGAGAGAGAGAGAGAGAGAGAGAGAGAGAGAGAGAGAGAGAGAGAGAGAGAGAAAGAGAGAGAGAGAGAAAGAGCTCTCTGGTGACAGGCAATAAATAAGGAGAGTGAGAAAGTGTGCCTCTGGTACAAATATTTAAGAAGATTTGCTCATCACAGAGAGCAAAGGGTCTGTGTGTAGAGGGAGGCCCTTTCATCATCTGAACAGAAAGCACATCCAAGGAAAAGAGAGATACTGAAATGAGATACTGATAGAGAATCTGATTAGCTGAAGAAGTCTTACCATCCGAAAGCAGCTGCGGACACTGGGCTCCACGTTGCTCCCCCCAAATGCCGCCACCTCCCCGAGCTGCCGAGGGATCTGAATGGCCTCATGCAATAACAGACTGAGATGTTTCTGATCTGTCAGTCCACTTGGACCACACACCTGTCTGAAAAGGTCTGCAATACATAAGCAGAAAACCTGCTTGAATACTGCACTAAAAGAAGACACTAGGAAAAAGAAGTTTTGTGCCAGTGTACAGGAGTCTGGAGGTGGGAAAATTGAGAATGTGTGACTTAAATGGTTTTAGGTTATATAGGTGTGAGGCGAGATGTCTGACACTTTGATGTGCAATGTATTGCCACTGCCAAGATAAAATTCCTAACCATTGTTTTTTGTGTTGTGAATATATATATATATATATATATATATATATATATATATATATATAAATGAATTCAAGATAAATTCTCCAATAACATGTATATAGTTTGTGTTTAAAGAAGTAAATCTATCTGGTTTTTAACTAACTTGGGGTCGGGTGAGATATTCATGATGCATGCACTGATTAAAATGTGGTCAAAAGGCTAACATTAGCCGAGAGACCTAGAACAGTGTGTCAGAAAGCCATCAATGAGCAGAATGGTCCTGACAGGAGTGAGAATATTCTCTGCAGTGCCAGTAAAAATAGTATCTAAAGTGGCTGGCACACATACACATTCACACCCAAAGGCAAAACAGACTTTACACATAGTCAAGTCCAAGGACAGATTATGGACAGTGGCCCAACACCTAGAAATAAGCCACTGCAGATGTAAAGTTGATATAAAAAATTGATACAGCGCTTTATGCCAGTGGCTCGTTGCATGATATGAAATAATGAAATGAGTGATGTTATGTGTTCCTGACCACTTTTAGCACTAACAAAAACCTTATTGCAGTTCTGATGTTGTATACTAGTCATTGCACACCGTTGTCTCTTTTGCAATATAATAGACACAAGGTGGGTTTATTTTTGTAAATATCCGAATGGGGACTTTATGATAAAGTGTGTTCCTAGTTGGAAAATATAGTAGCTGGTTATTAGTTTGGTTTAAAGACCTAGGTAGGCTATACTTTCCCTCATTCCACTCCATCTTGTGACCAGATGAGGGCGAAAGCATTTCAAAGTATACTCCTTTGGCCGTGAGTTCAGAAAGACTGGTTCAGCGCATGGACACTATGGGCACTATAACTTAAAAAAAAATGGTTTTCCTTTTGTTTTGTTTTCTTGATTCCATTTTAATGGTTTAATTACATTAAGAATCAATGATTTAAAATGTGATTATTTAAGCAAAACTTTCTTCAAAGGTTAAACCAAGCTTTTATTTTGACGGGTTGCTGTGTAGACCTTTGTCTCTGTGTTTTTATGATATGCCGATAGTTTTTCTCAAATCCAGCTGAAATGCTGCTGAAGTGATTCTCAGAGCGTCTGTTTAGATATAAAGTTCATGCATTATATATGTCCTCATATACTGTAGGCTGAAAACATCACGAACGTAATACGTGCCTCAGTCTGTGTTTGTGTTGAGTGTTGTGGTAAATGAAACAACATTAAATGGTTCATTCAGAGACACGGAGAACATGCATGATTCCTATTTAAATACTTTTTTATGTGAATATTCACATACACTAGTCTATATCGCGATTTTATCCAAGAAATAACAATTCCGTGAATTTCCACGTTATACAGTAAATTCCGTTTCCATGCCTGGATTCCGAGATTCTGTCCGTGTTTTCCACATCGCAGGAATGAAATACAGTATTGTCCTATGGTTATGGCTTATTCAGATCAGTGATACTTAGCAGTTGTATTTCCGATTTGAGCTTGAACTTTAGAAATGTTTGGGAAAATGTAGCTTGTGTGTAGTGTGTGGACGCTACTGCACTACTTGATCAAAAAAAAGAGCTTCGCTACTGAAAAAGTATTTGATTCAGAAAATAGTGAATAAGAATATTGAGAAATGTATTTAACTAGTAGCGTCACTACTTTTAGCGATGCTACTGCCCAACACTGAGAAAAACGCTATATAAATGTAATGAATTATTATTTATATTATTATTATTAATTAATGACTTAAATATTATTAATTAATTAATGACTTAATTTTTGGGTGAACTACCCCTTTAAAAACATAATAAATCTCTACTCACATTTATACTTTTCTTGGATGTCCGCGTTGCATAGAATAACAAGGCCCGTCTTGAAGGAGAGCACTCGGATCTTACCATTACGACCACTAGAGAAAGAAACACATGCCACAGATATGAAAGAAATAAACACAATTTCAACATTCAAAACTTCACTGGGGTTCTTCTACATATTGAAATTATCCTGTCAGTTAGTATGACCGTGTAGTAGGTAACCAGCACCAAACAGAAGAACTGAAAATCCCAGCATCATGTGGTACAGTCGGCTCAATGTCTCACCATGGATGTACTACACAATGCAGAAAAATCATCTCAGCAACAGTCTCGGCTCACTAATAAAGTCGTTAGCGATCTATCACAGATATATGGTCAATAAATGAAGTTCTAGAGGAGTTAACTTCCTCAAACCCATCCGAATCCTCAATGAGGATGCTGCCAGGCGCAGGTACTGCTAGCTGAGCAAAATAGTGATGCAGCAAGTATATAGAGTGAACTTTTCAGATATTTGTATAGTGGTACATTTATTGATTTATTCAAAAAAAAAATGAGAAAATGAAAAAAAGCAGGTAAGGAAGCATTTGAGCTCCGCTAAGATCAAGATCTCACCAACAAATCCAAACAGATTGCTGTACAGATAAAAGAAAGAAAAAAAATCCAAGAAAACTGATCAAATAATATTTATTTTATTTGATTTATAACTGATCATTATAATATTTTGCAGTGTGTAACAAGGAATCCCCTATCAGTATTGCTACTAAAGGGAATATTTCCTACCTTGTTTGGCTTTCTTGTTTAACTGAGAGCTTTTCATTATCACCCTCATGCATGCTGCACATTCTTATTCACATTTGTATGTAGCAAAACAAAAAAGCAATTACTACTAATTATTCACAGGGTGAGAGCTCCAGTCATTAGCAGTAGGTAGTTAAGAGTCTGGTATATAGTTAAGAGTATAGTCTGGTATAGAAAAACACACACACACACACACATACAGTATATATATATATATATATATATATATATATATATATATATATATATATATATATATATATTATGCAAAGAATCCTGCCTCAGTAGTATATGATTTTTAAAGTCAAGCAGAGAACATTTTTAACTTCTACAGTCTAATTAGTTGCTGGCTGGATATTTCTCAGTGACATAGTCATAATTTCATTCACTTAACTGTGGAAAAGGAAGAACACCTAGGAGAATATCTAAGAGATTAAAGAGTCAATAAGAGTGTCCAGTGCAGTTCATAGCTTTTTATGGGTTAAAATATAGATATTTGAGAAAATACACAATCAGCCAGTGTTCAAAACTCGAGCCGTGAAGCCGCCATCTTAAGCCGGCAGGTGATATGAGCTGTCATCACATTTAATTATTCATATCTCACTGAAAAACGAACTAATTTTCACGCAGCCGTTTTCTCACACAAACCGCTCGTTTCGTGTCTTAGGTCATTCATGTTTAATTTCGACTTCTCTGTGCACGCTTTGTGCATATTTTAAAATATTGTTGATTACTTACAAAGCACTAAATGGTTTAGCTCTGCAGTACATGAGCGAGCTCTGGGTATAAGGGGGTGCATCTTACACACAGACTGTGACTGACCAATAAAAGTGTCTCGCAGACACCAGGAGGGCACAGAGTTGGCTTGACATCATTTGTGGGAGCAGGTCAAAGGGGTTGTGGGTGACATTACCATCAGTACCTGTCGTAAACGTTCAGCAGCCAGTTGAGACACATGTCGACGCACAGGGGGATATTGATCAAGACGGATCTTTCCTCCTCTAGTCTCTCGTACAGGGAAGTGAGTGCGTGGATGACCTCGACCACATCCATCACATGTTCGGCGTGCTGCAACTCCTGTTCTCTAAACACGTCCACCACACTCATCAGCTTCAACAGGTCCACTAGAAAACAAACACACAAACACACAGGCCAGATACTTATTACTGCATGTGGAGAGTTAACTAATGGGATTTGACTGTTCTAATATCAATTTATCCAGCCATCTCTAGTGCAGCAGTGAGACTATAGGGTAAAGGCTGTAAGCTGATGTCATCCCAATTGGATAATGAGCCGAAACATGAAAAAGGCAGAGTGGTCATGGTACTTTCAGGGTTAGGTGGGTAGACAGAAACAGGCTTTTAGTTGATGCTTTTTTTATACAGCCATCCTCAATCATCATCATAATTTCTATAGCAGCCTGGTTATTAATTCTGCTAATGACATAGACTAGCAAACAAGGTGCACAAAGAGTAAAGAGTGAGTGAGTGAGTGAGTGAGTGAGTGAGTGAGTGAGTGAGTGAGTGAGTGAGTGAGTGAGTGTGTGAGTGAGTGAGTGAGTGAGAGAGAGAGAGAGAGAGAGAGAGAGAGAGAGAGAGAGAGAGAGAGAGAGAGAGAGAGAGAGAGAGAGAGAGAGAGAGAGAGAGAGAGAGAGAGAGAGAATAATGCACATGCCAAGCTCAATAGTGGGTTAAACCTAACAAAGGAACCTGAACATTTTTTTTTCATGTTTTCTTCATGAAGATCATTCTACAAAACAGTTACATACTGTAATGTGTGAAAAATGTTCACATTTTCTTATGTAGAAAAAAAAGACTATCAACAAGCAGCTGATGGCAACTTTTACTGTGCTACTATAGACAGTTGTGTTGGTTGTGTGTGTGTTTCAGGTATTTCCTGTAGGGACATATTATTATAATTTGCATAGAAGGCTAATACAAGAACTTTTTGATCTTGACAAGTTTTAGTCCCTATGGGGAAAACAGCTCATTAAATCATTAAATTAGGTCTTGTTTTTTTGTTGTTTTTAATGTAAAAATGTAGAAAATTATCTGTGAAGGATGTTTAGGGGATAGATAGATACAGTTATACAGATATATATACATTTTATATATACACAGTTTGTACAGTATAGAAAAACATTTATGTCTAAAGAAATTCCCCATAAAAATGAAAACCATGTGTAACTAAGTTTTTACTGAAAACAGGTTATCTGTGATTTCAGTTAACAATATTAGCAAATGGATTCTGAAATTTCTTTTTTATATTTTGTGTATGGCATCATTTCAAGATGTGAACCTTTCAAGGACAAGCTAAAGTCTCCTCTATCACTTTTTTAGACAAGTCTGCGGCATAGCTGTCAACATTGAACATAGAAAATAAGGGAGTTTTCCCGGAATCCATCCCCAAAATAAGGGATTTTTTTTTTTTTTTTGCACGATTCTCACCCACAAACTTTAAAAATAAAGCACAATCCTTAAAAGTCTAAGGTGTTCATCTAGCCTATGTGTGAGAGAGAAAGAGACAGTGTCATTTAAAGGGAAAAAAATCTACATTTGGATTAGCGTGTGTTGCTCTAGCATTTGGACAACAATTTCAACATTTAGCCTATCACACATCTTCCAAAATCCGCAAAATAGGGAAGTGGGCTGTCTGTTTATTTTAATTACATTTACACATTTTGTGTAGCTTTAAAGAGCCTATTTCAACGCATTCTCACCCCAAGGCGTCACCTTTGACCATGCTTCAATATTTGACGTTTTAGGCGCCCTTTAGCGTCACTTACATGACGCGATCCTACGGCGTCATGTAACTGACGCTAAAGGAAAGCGTCAGTTAGAGGACGCGGTTAGGTTTAGGTGTGGGGTGGGGGTAGGGTACACGCGATCCTAGGGCGTCATCTAACTGACGCTAAAGGGCGCCTAAAGCGTCAGATATTGAAGCATGTCCAATTGCTTCCCAAGGCGTCAGTTAAGTGACGCCTTGGGGGTGAGAATGGGCTGCCTATTTAGCCTGATGGTGGACCATCACTCAGAAGACACACTATCTTTATATCCTCCTATAGGCCCAGAACGTTTTTTTTCAAGTTTTTTTTTTCTTCTTCATGTAATCACATTGTTAAGAGCTTAAGAAACAAATGGAAAAAAAGAAAATATATTTTATTCATATATTTGAAAATCTATTTATAATAATTATTATTTGTTTAAATTACATTGATATCTGAATTTATGTAAAAACCTAGACTTTCAAACATCAAAATGTAATGTATTAATATGTATTCGAGTACAAAATTACATTCAGCTAGCCTAAACATCGTTTCCTATTTTTTATTTATTTTTTTGCCTGGAAACGCAAAGAAATTCCAGGCAAAGAAACACGCTTGCCTGTCGCGTGAAAAATAGGCGTCAGTTCTATTTCTAGCATGCACGCGTTTTCTGGAGACGCGCGTGTCACGCAGGCAGCGTGCAATAAAAACGGACACGCCACGCAGCCAGTGTGTCTCCGACCAGCGCGCGCGGCACCGCATCCGAGGATAAACGACTTCAAGCCGAATCTGTCCGAGCCCGTACGTCTCACACAATCAGAGAGTAAAAATACGGTATATTTTACGGGAAAATACTCAAACGGGAAGACAGCGGGAAAAGAGCTAAAATGAGAAACCCGGAAAAAACGGGAGGGTTGACAGCTATGGTCTGCGGTCTAGGAAAATCTTAAACCCATTGGTTTGATTTTTCCAAAAAGCTGGACCTTGTAGTTTCAAACCCTGAGGAATAAGTCTACAATGTTAAATTAAACTGTAAATCCATCAACCTTAACAACTTTCTGAAGTATGTCTTCAAAAAGTATGATACAATGCATTTTACATTATTACTTCATTACTTGATTATATACACCTATAAACTGTGAAACAGACAAGAAGAATACATTTATCAAGTTGACCAAATGATTCAAAACTCCCCACAAAGGAGTCAAGTTTGGCTAGCTAGCATGGCCAAGCCCCTGCCGGTAGATGTTGTACAGTTTTACAGTTGACACAAGAGGCAAAAAAGCAAATCTTTGGCAAGACATATATGTTTCACAAATACTTCAGTGTTTTTAAACTGACGTTTTACCACAGAGCTTGATCATTTTTTGTGAAAGGCTCTTAAAAAGCATAAAACGGACTTGTAAGGATCCGTGTATATTTATATTCTGTGCACAGTGGAGGGGCTGAGGGAAAGTAGGGAACTGCCAACAAGAGAGAGCTCCTGTCTGGACAATGGCAGATAAACCTCCACCCACAAAACGCGTGTCACAGGGGGAACAGTGGTTAATTCCTTATGCAGACTTCTTAATTACCACCCCCGAAGAAGTACAATCACACCAATTATTAGGCTTAATTAAGCTGCATAAAAATGACTGGGCTCTAATGAAACAGACAGATCAGAAGCCCACAGCAGGGCCAGCCTCGTACAAGAAGAATCAATGACTTGGGCTCAGAGAACAGGAGAGGAATAGGGCAAACCAATGTGGGTGTTGCTTTCTACATACATCTTAAAGCCTTCTGCACGTGCCTCAGCTTCATTGCCGTCCTGTATGCAGAGAACTTGATGTTATTCAGGTCCGCTGTGAGAGAGCAGCAAGGGAAATGGGACAGTAAAAAAAGAGAATAAGAATAACATAAGGAATGAGAAAAAAGCTGCAAAGTAATTAGCAAACCAAAGCAATGTGTCACTTCAGTGGGTTTGAGCGGTTTATGCTCATACCATGCCGGAGTGTTTAGACTACCTGGGTCACGTCGCATCAGATTAACACACACAGTAAACACCTTTTAATCATTAATAATTAGAAGCCAGGGTTGTGGCCCAGCTGCCCTCGGGTTAACACGAGAGCTGTCGACATCTCTGGGGTGGGATGAAATATTAGGTTATAATTGGAGGTCCATGGTAAATAAATGACGCTCAGTGTAAGATCATCTTCTAGTTGGTGTATTTGAGCTTGTGTGTGTCCACATCACGGTTCCACAGTGGGAAGTACACAGAAGAAATAAGAGCAGAGTTTAACTTTCTCACCCAGAGCATGGTATAATTCAGTCATCTTTGGATGGTCCCAGCAGGTTGTCTGGGCCTGATGGCTATAAAAGTGGGGAGAAAGAGAGAGAAGTGAAGTCGTGAAGCCAAATATAGAAAAACATAGAAAGAAGAAGGAGAACACATGCAAGAGAAACATTAAAGCAACAGTTCACCCAAAAATGAAAATTCAGTCATCATTACTCATTCTTTCATTATTTATTACCCTCATGCCACTCTAAAGCCATTTGACTTTGTTTACTCAATGCACAAATGCAAATTTTAATCATTAAGGGCTGAAAAATGTTCCCTCTGTTGAATCTTTGGAAGTAATTTGCAAATTACACACACAGTAAACGCTTTTCACTTTTTGTGACAGAACAAAAAATCCATTGGAATAGAGTGACATGATGGTGCAATTTTAATTCTTGGGTTTACTTTTATAGTAAAAATACTGCCACATTTTGTTTTTTTTACAAGTAAATCTAGCATTTACTGTATAATTTGCAGTGATGAACAGTAAAAGCACTTTTCCAGAAGTCTCTACATGACAGATCACTTATGATTTTAGTTTAAATAATTTTTTTTTCTTCTGATTTTTTTTAATCGGTTGGTGTGTTTGTGTTTGTTATTGTTTATTGCATTATTTTAGTGCCATGTTTGTTACTCTAATGCTGTTTTGTCTGTGTGTGTGTGTGTGTGTGTGTGTGTGTGAGGTAGAGAACTTATGAATCTAATTGATTACATAAAAGGTAAATTACAGATTTTTATGGTTCAAGAAGATTGGAATATTCACATCATAATATATGAAGAGTTCAGATGCAAAAGCCTCTAAATGCCATTTGAAATTTTCTTCTAGAATGGTCATTTTTATCAAGCTTGTATAAGTTCAGTAATTTCACTTAAATGGCAATTAATAGATAATCTTCATTGCCATTTAAGTGAAATTACTGAACTTAAATACACAAGCTTGATAAAAATGATCATTTTAGAAGAAAATTTCAAATGGCACTTAGAGGCTTTTGCATCTGAACTCTTCATATCACTTAATTTGACATGCAGTTATCAGTTGTAAAATATACAGGCATTAATACGCCATCCAGCAATATCTGAAACATTGCCATAGTATGGTGTGAGACAGAGAGCTAGCACTGACAACTACAGTGATCTCAAACCAAGATATCAATGTCATTAAGAGTCATATTCTCAAACATAGGGGTTTTCTTTATGACTATCAATCGAAAGCTTAAAGGGGTCATGAAAAACATCCATTCAATTCTTTTTTTAATCCTCAAAAACCCTAAACACTCAATAATAAAGCCGCTTGCTCAACCCACGATCGATGATGGACTATCATATTAGCACATTTCTGCCCTCAGCCGTTTGTATGCTGTCTGCCAAGGCAGGACTGTACTTGTCTTGCTTTGTCACCCCCCATTGAAGAGAGGGGATGGGTAAGCAGTTGCTCATTACCATTTAAAGAGACATGCACCAAAACTGGTTGCTGTTTTTGAGGAGGTAAAAGGGGTGTTGTTTTACACAACCATCGACGAATTTTAACCAAAGTATGTTACAAACTTTAAGGCCCTAAAGAATCATATACCAACTTGTGAAAAATGGGCATCCGATGACCCCTTTAAATACTACTCAGGCCTGAACAGGCAAGTACAAAAAGAGCTAAATAAATCTGATACATGTGTTACACATGCTTTACTGCAACAGCCACTCATGACTTCCATGGTGTCCCTTCTCACCATTTGAGTTTTAAAAGCACGAAATGGATTTTTCCCTTTCGCACCATTTGAGTTTTAAAAGCACAAAATTGATTTTTCCCTTTCTGCTCCTTTTGACGTCAGGGTTAGTCATGTGTTCTTGTCATTCTACCATCCAATTGACCTATGGCTAAGCCACGCCCCCTCCACTCACTCGGACAAACAGTCAACATTCGGAGACAGGCGCTATGGCGGCTGTCACAGTAGTAGACGTTTCACAGGAGGCAATTGGTGATTTTTGGAGACAGAAAGATTATATACCATCTCGAGGTCACCTAAAAAGCCTTAACTATGGATTGAAGTTCAATGCAAAGCTTCATCTGCAGGCAAAAATGTACAGGTCACAGTGTAAACGTGATAAACCGCATATCGTTAACGTTGCCATCACTGTTTGGTGCTACAATATTTACATGAATCATTCAGCACAACATTGTTAACATTTGTTATCTTGGTTATTTACAGATACGTTAATGAAGCTAAGTGACATGATGTACAACGCAGCTAAAAGCTATTGTTAACCTTTTCTAAAGTTAGGCTAAGGTGGCTTTTTTTTTTTTTTTTTTTTTTTTTTGACATGCTTGCAGAGAAAGGCTTACCAAAACAAAGTAACCCGATTATAGCACTTAAACATGGTAAAGGTCAGATTTTAAGATATGTCTTTAAGCCAATCATCTGAGTCATAGCTGTGATTCCCATCAGTGCTATTTTCATTTTTCATAAGTTTTAGTAATTTTTTTAATTCTTTTGTCATTTTATTAGTTTTTGTTTCTTTACATTTAGCTTTAATTTATTTTTAATTTTAGTTTTATTAATTTTAGTACTTCAATTTACATTTATTTCTTGCAGTTAGTGGCCAAGGCAGCATTCCAAAATCTATAGACAGCATATCTAATATTTATAGTGTACTGTATTAATTACAGCTTTATTTAATTTACCAAAATGGTTTTTAATAATTTTAATAACACTGATTGATATGAATAAAGATTATCAACAGTAACATTCTGTAACAAACAACTACCATTGAGATGAATTCAAAAGCTAAAAGAAATCTTTCTAAGTATTAAAGACCTCCTTTCTCTCGACTAAGCATGTTAACCTCTGTGATACCCACCCAACAAAGACTCTGTTGTGACATCAAATATTACTAAAAATGCACCGGCCTGTGTGACAAAAGGAACACCACAGTTGAAATGTCGCAGCACAATTATCTTCTCTCTGCACTAGGGATCAGTAATTGAGTTTGCTTTCTATACCTGATAATCTGACATGACCATCCCACAGTTTCACACAGTCTTTCTCACTTCTGAAGCTCACAGATGGCTAATAGTTTACGGGCTGGACTTACTTGATATAATATGGCACTTTGTTGGGGGAAATGGCACGTTCCCAAGGAATCTGCACAGAGCCTGGAGAGACAAAGGAAGAAAAAGGGCAATATCAATCAGACAGACATGTCGACCATGAAAAGCTATTCTGAAAATATCAAATGGCACAGCTCACGGTTCTCCAAGCATACTGTTTCCACACGGAGAGGTTATTAAACAACAGCATCTCAAAAGTATTCAGAGTGGTAGAAAGCTTTTCTGTAAGTGTGGAGCTGTGTAAACATCTTTCTGCAGAACTTCAAAGGTCAAAGGCTGCTGTGTTATTAAATACAAATGGTAAAAACTGAGAACTATACAATCACTGAGGTCATTTAGCCACCTCCACACATGGCTTTCATAAGTACACTATACTTTATTTCTCTATCCTAACTTCCTCTATGTTCCAGGGAAATGACAAAATAAAGTGCTGCAAAATACATCATTACTTGTATAATGAGCTTCTGACAAAGGTGTCATTGTAAATGGATTTTATTTTGATTATTAAAAATTAACTGTCAGTAATAATTGCAAAAAAAGAGTCCTCTGAGCCTCATATTGAGATAAGGGCCTGAGCTTAAGGCTAACAAAACTAAATCTTAAACAGTGCACTCTGTTGTTCGGTTTCGCAGACCAGGCTTAAGCCTTGCATGTTTGAGCTGTTTTAAAGGTGCTGTATGTAACTTTTTTACTCTACTATTAAAAATGCCATAATATGTTTGCAGATAATTAGGAAACATGCTAAGTTCATATACTCATTTCTCTGAAAAACACTTCTACAGCCAGTTATTTTACTTCTTATTTTACACGTGTTGTCAGTCTGTTTTTGTGTTGCCCACTGCCAGTTCATCCAATAGTATTTCGACACCCAGGGATGCCAGTTGGCAGGAAACATAAGGCGTTTCTCAATGTCAAGGAAGGATCCTCGGAAGCCGGAATTTCGAGGATGCTACGTCATCGACGTCCGTCGAAGGACTGTTCCAATGTCGAGGATCCTCAGAATTTCAACCAAGGACTGAGTCCTTCGTTCGGAAAATATCCCATACACAGGAAAGGATGCATATGTGTAGCCTTCGCGCTCTTAAATCACCCACAATCCTATGCGCTGCTTTGCTATCTTGTTCAAAAAATAAAAAAAATGTCGACCGTTAGCGGAGTCGGAGTGATAACGGCAATATGCTTTCAAATGTAAGCAAGTATAATTTCAGTTTAGCCATTTATTTAATGTTTGTTAAACTATTTAACATATCGGCTCAAATTTGCTGAGGGGATTTAAAGCTGTTCCCTTTTACTGGCGATTAACTTTTTAATTTTTACTTCATATAACGTTATAGCCTTTTTTGTTGGTCACATATTTTACAATTGCATGTGTTTTAACAGCTAGATCATGTTGCTATAGAGGTAGAATTCTGTTCACTCCGGTAATATAATCGTTTTTGAATGAATAAACTCCTTTTTAAATCAATATTTTGTGTCAAATTATTGATTTATTTGGTAGGTAACGTTAGCTATGTTATAAGTGGGAAAATGTATAGCGAGGCGGTTGTTACAGCGAATACAACCCCGCTGATCAAGACCCCTCTGCTTTAGAGTTTGCGGGGTTGTATTCACTATAACAACCGCCTTGTTATACATTATCCCTTATACTTTATTTATTTATTTATTTCTATGAGGACTGACAAGACAAAATAAGGACTGTCAAGTGTATTTAAACAGTGCAGTACACCAGCACTATGATTTTTGCAGCGCCTAAGCGGACCTTTCACTGATGTGTTTCACTGACGCAATGACGTGCACTTGCTAGCCTGTTCCATTTACGTGTTCTCCGAATGCTAAAGAGGAGCCTTGCCTAGCCTCTGAAGGAAATGACTTGGAAGGACCCGTCCTGCTAAGGAAGTATCCTTGACATTGAGAAACACCTCCTGTCTATTGCAGCCTTGGAAACGAGCAAACAAACTGGGTTAGATATTGCAGATTCCACAAAACCTATAAGCCTCGATATCCATCTAAAAATCTCTATGAACCAGAGCAATTTAAAACGCAGATAATTCAACTCATTAACTTACAGTATGTAAGTCTCCTCGGCTTTCGTTGTCAATTGCGCGCGTTCCTGTTGCGTGTCCACAAACTGGCAACCTGTGTGAGCGTTGAGTCAGAGAAGGAGGGGGTGGGGGAAAAAACGATCTCCCATATTTTGAATTTGGACTGCAGTAATCTCAACAACTAACTGTCATTCTTACAGACAGCACCTTTAACTAAAAGCAACTTGCACTGACATCTCATAAAATATGTCAGTGTCATTGTTTTGTCTCAAGATTCATACCAGTACTGTTTTTTTCTATGCTATGTTTAAACTATCCTGGCTTAATCTAAATTCTGTCTATGAAATCGGGGGCCCATTCTTTGTACGTGGATTACTCTGGATTTTAATGTTAAACATTTGACATGATCCAGGATCCAGGATGATCCAGGAGCAACACGTCCATAATCTCAAATCTGCTTGGAAGCAGAGGCTTATTTCATGTGAACAGGATTAGATTGCATCTTTTTAGGCGGATACTTAAAATGATACTTAAAATCTGTTTGAGCCACTGCTACATTTTCTTAAAAGAGTACATTATTAAATCAGGAACAATAATCATTTAAAATAATAATATTATAATGTTGTGTAGTTTATCATAATATAGAGATAGTTGGGAGTGGCTTGATGCAGAGAATGAGATGCAGATAACTTAAGATAAAGTAAAAATCCTGTCTACTGTGTCATTTAAAAAAAATGACTGACCCTTAGGCAAATTTAATCAATGCTGTCACATAACAAATATGCTTCACAGGTAAAATGAAATGAATTGTATCATGTAACAAACAGTACAGATTTAGTTTACCTATCATACCTTTTATTTTGTTACGTTCCCTAGGCTTTTTCCCAGAAATTCTGCAAGTTCTTTGTCAGGTCTTGTTGCAAGCCAGTATCTGCATTGCTGACCATGGTTTCGAGTATCGATATATCTGCCCTTTCCAAAGAACACAAGAACGTGCAATAATCTCAAAACAACTTAATCCAGATATTTTATTTAAATCCACAAATACATTTGAAGAGCCAAAAGCCAGAAATCCTTTATCATGATTAGAAGATCTGGCATCATAAAGAATGGACCCCATAGATTTCAACGAAGAAAGTTTAAGCCAATTAGAAGCACTCACGTCCTGATAGCCAAGTGTACTGCGCAGACTCAAACTGAGCTTGACGACGTAGATGTAATGTGAGCAACAGTTCTGACCTTCTAGTAGCTGTGCCGAGACAAATCTGAATTGAAATCTGAAACAAATCTGTTGTTGATTTTTATGAACTCTCTATCTATGGGCTTCTCCCGTGACTTTATGCCTCATGTCCACCCGATTGCCTCATAGACAGTAAAAGATTGCCTACAAGCTCCTCCTTCTGTCTAAACGGTAATTTCTCTACTGTGCGATAGAGCGCCAGAAAATTTGGGGCAATTTTTAAATGAGGATAAATTTGTAGCAGGGACTGTCTTTATCCTGCAATGTTTCACCGCACAGATCTGATGTGATTGCAAAAATAAATAAAGATACAGCCCACCCTACCCATTTAAAAACAGCCATGCCAACCCCTGTCCACTGAGCTCCATCAGCCCTTCTTTTGCTTTCTTTGGCTTCAAATAAATTATACCACACTTACTAGAAAGGAAGTGCTGTGATCCGGGGCCAAAATCTCTGTGGGCATCTTGCAATTGTTTTAGACGTTCATCAATAGATCCCTTGAGTTAAAAAGGAGAAAGAGGAGTTATTTTACATACTAAATAAAAGTTCTCTGATCGTATTATGGAATTGTTCACCAAAAAAACAGAACGTCAAACACACATGACGATGAGCAAATGACAAAATTTTAATTTTAAGGTTTTTTTTGTTTTTTTTTTTTTTAAGTGGACCAATGTAACAGTCAGCTAATGAAGAATATATACTGATTACAAATCCTTCCACAACAGTACTTGAGTAGATTTTTCTATTCTTTTCTACTTTCTTGAGTATAATTAAAATGTGGTACTTTTACTCTTACTTGAGTTGAATTAAAAAAGAAATATTCAACTTCGCTACATTTATTTTTCACCAAAAGTACAAAGTACTATGTTACTACTTTGAGAAAGGTGCCAACGGAGCAACAGGGCAAGCTGACATTTGACAGACACTTTGACAAACAGAACCGGAAGCAATACAGTGCTGAATGAAGTCGTATTTTTTGTTATTTTTGGACGAAAATGTATTTCCGATGCTTCAGAACATTCTAACTAACCCACTGATGTCACATGGACTACTTTGATGATGTCTGTATTTCCTTTCTGGACAAGGACAGTATATCGGACACATTTTCAATGGAAGGACAGAAAACTCTTGGACTAAATCTAAATGTAAATCATTCAGAGAATGTCAAAATGGATATAAAGGCCAATAAATCCACTTACGCATGAAGTACTGTATGTATTTCTGTATTTTCTTTATCTCACTCTCTTCCTGTATACTCTGTTTCTGTGAGGAATTTGAAGGACACCCAGCACTGCTTTGCAATTTGCACACACATATACACTGCCACATGTAAAGGCAGACATCTCTATTAATCACTGTAGCTATGAGCCACTAAATTAGATTATCATTAGTGCTGTCAATTTAGCATGTTAAAGATGCATTGACTTGATTACAAGTGACAGTAAAGATATTTACAGTAAAGATATCATAGGTATAAATTATATTTTAAAATGCATTTAACTATTTTTGAACAAATAAATGCAGCCTTGGCGAGCATGGGAGACTTATTTTAATTAATATGTTGTTAATTAATAAGGATAATTAATTATTTTAATGACAATAATTTTAATCGATTGACAGCCCTAACAAACGTAAATACAACCTCAGACGACCAACAACACATGGCATATTAAAGTGTCATCATTTATCTAACAAAAATAAAGACAAAATGGAGAAGCCGTGTGTACACCCTATAATTTAATGGATTGTAGAAACATCTTAGCTGCAATAGTTTGAAGCTACTTACCATCTTAATTCATATGGAAGCAGTAAGGGTGTACTTAGTTTGCCACACATGGCTTTTCCATTATTGCCTAGTTTTTGTTAAATATACCTTGAACTATAAATCGTGTGCTGTTGTTCATCTGAGGTTGTATTTTCCCAATTTTAAGACCTGCCAAGGACCAGATGATTTTATGATGTCCTGATATGTAAAAACATATATTTCAAAAGAGTGTACTTTCTTTTTCACATGACTGCATGAATGTTTAATGGTTAAAAGCCAAAGATTCATCAACACAGCATTTCTCATTATATTCATACTACAAACAACAAGAAATGCTCACAGACCATAGCTTTTTCCCTTACATTAGGTCACACACAAACTGCTGCAGATATGCATTTCATAGTTATTTTTTAACTGGATTCACACACTCAAGTGTACTTTTCATTCTCTCAGCATCTCTTTCTGGCTCTCTTAAGCTCCTTTTACACATAAAACAACCAGATGCAATCGAAACACTCAATTTCATTTTACATCATCTCTATTTTCTCTTCGGAAAGGCCTTTGTTTTCCCATGAGCATGTAGACAAAAGGCACTTCCCGTGACCGATGATAATGGAGCCATCACCGCTCCCAGCCAGGCAGGACCAGCTTATTATATTCTATCTCCTTAGCTCCATTTCTCATAGTGCATATGCACAAACTTAGTTGGGCTGGAGTCAGCGCTGGCAATGGTGATCGGTGTATGATCTCCATAGGGGTCCCTTAGTCATGGTGGTCAGGTAAGGATGAGATAAAGATGGTGTGAGTTCACTACCTGCAGAAGTTTCCATCTGTTGTTTAGGTGCTCGAGGGCTCTGGCGTTCTCCATGGACAAGTGTACATCAGCTATGGCCAGCTGATGGGCCAGGTCATTTATGTGTTTCATTCCTTCCTTGACCTGGGCCAGCTCTTCTTTAAACAGCTAAAAGAAAGAGAAAATGAGATGGATGATCAGCACATGAATATATTATTCCTTACTGAAACTTTCCATCTGATTTCTGAGTGCATTATGCATTGTGCTACAACTGATGTTCCTTTTAAGTGTTACAACTATGCCTCCTTTCCACTACAAATGATTTAAAGGATTACAAAAGTTGTGATATTGAAAGGCTGGCTACGGGGTGGATATTTTAGATGTTAAAAGGGATCTTTTATTCCATTCACAGCCTACACTCGTCCATTTTCATTCCATCCGTCACCACTGCTTGCTTCGTTCCACACATTTACATTGAGGAGCTACACTGGGCATAAGTGCAAAAGATCCAGTCTGTTGATAGCAGTGAAACTGCACCAAATGTCTAAGTGTGACAAGACCCAGTGTGAGAGAGAGAACTGGTGACAAGTGAAAAACTGAAAATGCAGAGAGAAATGTTTTTGTAAGTGAAAAGCTGAGTTGAAATACACCACCATTTAGGGTTGGTACAATCTTTTCAATCAGTCTTTTATGATCACCAATGCAGCATTTATTTGATCAAAAATAGAGTAAAAACAGTAAGATTTTGAAATGGTATTACATACAAAACTTTGGGAAGTTTGGGCGCATTTCCAGAGAAAATAAAATGAAAGGTTCTCTAAGCGATGTGGGGCCAAAACATTTTTTGTCACATACATCAAACGTCTCCTCACTATCAGCTAGCTGCCTGTCCCCTAAACACACTGTAAAAAAAATGCGGTCTCTGTAGACACCACAGGCTCCAAAAACGGCAACAAAAACAATCATGTCTCACCCGGACCACGAAACCTAACAAACAGTGTTCCAGCCAATCACTGGCAAGAAGTATTTGAGGGTGGGTCTGGGGGGTTAGTGCACGTGCACATGAAGGGGGTGTGTGTGTGAAGGAGATAGAAGCATCAGAGGGAAGTTTGAAAAATGGCCGAAACACGACCAAAGAGACGTCGTTCTGAGGAACAAATTAAAAAGAACAAGAAGTCGGATAAAGAATGTGTGAAGTTCCGAATTTACATCGGTAGCAAAGCTTTTGAACGATGGCGAGAACTCTGGCGGCAGAAGGGCTTCCAGTCCGACATTCAGGTTGCTCTGTTTTTGCTGGACAGCAGGGTAACGTTAAATTGTTTTTTTTCTTCTAAATTGACGCTTATGTTCGCCAAACCCACACAAGGATATAATTAGCTAGAAATGCACGTTCACAATTATTTCAGGAAGGACGGAAGGGAGGGGAAGGAGATGAGATGCAGAGGAGGGAGGTAGCCTCCGATTTGTTTGAAAATATTCCGAACGTCAACACCCAGGATCGCTTAGAGAACCTTTAACCCATTGTTTCTTCAGAGGCTCGGATGAAGGAACTAAAAAAATACTTTTGTGTTCATTTTTTTCCATCCAAACTCTGATCAACTGCCATGCTTCACTCGTTTGCAAGCCCTGATATCTCTCGGGGAAAAGCTCAAATCGCGCTTGCGCGTTCGTACTTCCTAGCTCATTTTCTCATGGGCGTGTCAAATTCTCTGGGCGGGCAAAACAGAGAAAGAGGAATGACGTCATACGGGGGAGATTCAAGATCAGCCCGTCTGAGCTTTCATTTTCTGAAAGGCAGAGAAAGATAACCAAAGCTCGGTTTACACCGATTGAAATTTCTAGCCACTGGGGGACCATATACAGGCTAGAGAAACTCTAATAAGTGAATTTCACAATAAGTGAAAATTTCATGTCATGGGACCCCCAGGAATAAATAAAATGGAAAATCACAGATTTTGAATGTGGTCTCGGACTTTTGAACCCTCCTGCATGTAGATAACTGTAGGAGACCTTGATCTTATATCCTGTTCATTACCTTGACATGCAGCCAGGAAAACGAATGGAAAAAGTCTGCATGACTTACCATGTGCTTGCTGGTTCTGACAGCAGGGGAAACATTGATAAATGCTCCACCTCCTGTCAGAGCGTAGCATGAACATGTCAGTTCACTGAATGAAAAACTCAACATATTGCATCAGGGTATGGCTCCAGGCAGGAAAACTAGTTAATTATTTAATTACACGGCTGCAATAACATATACTGTACTATTCCCAAAATGTGCATTACATTACAAAAACATGTCTACATTAATAGAGAAACAGAAATACCATTTCAACACAATAAGTAATCTGTTGGGACTCAAACAGCAGAATAGAATATCTGACTCACAAGGTAGTGCTCCAAACAGATGCCTACACTGTTCCATATTTATAATAACTCTGCTTATCTCCACGGAAACAACCATGATCATACCGTCAATAAAAATACCAGCTATTGTACAGCTGTGAGAGTTCAGGTCTGCACATCGATGGTAGATTACGAGGGGAAACATTAGGGAGATAAGCCTTTGAAATAGCATGGTAGATTACAGGATAACATATTCAGATCCCTCCTCTCTCAATGCTTTTATTATCACTAGGGATGCACGATATGGATTTTCAGCCCATTCTCACCCCCAAGGCATCACTTAACTGACGCCTTGGGAAGCATTTGGACATGCTTCAATATCTGACGCTTTAGGCGCCCTTTAGCGTCAGTTAGATGACGCCCTAGGTTCGCGTGTACCCTACCCCCACCCCACACCTAAACCTAACCGCGTCCTCTAACTGACGCTTTCCTTTAGCGTCAGTTAGATGACGCCGTAGGATCGCGTCATGTAAGTGACGCTAAAGGGCGCCTAAAACGTCAAATATTTAAGCATGGTCAAAGGTGACGCCTTGGGGTGAGAATGCGTTGGGATTTTGGTCGATATTCGATAGGCCAGAATGTTCAAACTAATTTTGCCTGAAGCCGATACCGATGTATTTGTAATTCTTTTAAGTGCAAAAAAAAAAAAAAAAAAAAAAAGCTCATTAAAGCTTCTATTAAAGTTCTGGGTCAAGAGCAGTGAGTTATTTGCTCTTTGCGTTTTGATGTGTTTTGATATCCCTTCAATGTCTATTTCAAAGACATTAAAGGGATAGTTCTCCCAAAAAATTAATTGTCATCATTTACTCTCTCAAGTTGTTTTAAACCCAAATAAATTTCTTTCTTCTGTTGAAAATAAGTTATTTGGAAAAAAGTGGCTAACCAAACAGTTGCTGTACACCAGTGACTTCCATAGTATATTTGAGCACAAGAAAGAAATTAATGCAGGTTTGGAACAACATTAGAGTGAGTAAACAATGACATTTTTTTTTATTTCTACATGTCTGCATCATGCATGTTGTGTTGTATAGTATCTTGAGATGAAGGCGCCAGAATTTAACTGATTCAAAAGCAGATCGTGGAGACATTTTAATCGTCCACGATCAAAACCTGTGATTATCACACACCCTAGTTGTAAGTTTAAGTGGCTGGCGCTCATTCTTCGTTCACGGTCATCAAGTGAGCAGAGTCTCTCTGTTTAATCACAGTCAAATGATTAAGTACAGTAATTTAAGGGGAAAAAATAATAGCAGCGTACAGCCAAGTAAGCTGTACTATATAAGAAAACCATAAAACACACAGGCTGGAAAACATACAAAGGACATCCAGAGAATAAATGACCAAGAAGTATAAAAAAAAGCCACTGGACAGATTATTTGCTTTCTAGATTTCATATAGTACAGAACATAAGTAGACTGCAATATACTGTTAGTATAGTTTGATGACAATTGGTGTGCACCTGCCCAAACTCCAGGATTTCACCATCATCACATCTCATTTGCACTTCTGTCCTCAGGCAGATGCTATAGTTTTCTGTGAAGAGAAAATCCAGCCACAAGAAAAGTTTTATTCCACAGACCAGCTCTACTTCTACAGCTAGCATACTACCTTATTCAGAAACGCACAGATAATGGCTTCAAAATGAATAACAAATTCCACTGAATAATAGAAAAAACGAAAATGAAAGGAGTGAAACTCAAATAGTTGGACTGCATTGCAGTCTCTGTACGTCTCTCAGAAATCAGAGCTTGGCAAGAGTAATATCAACTAAAATACTACATTATACCAAATTTTAGGGCTTTGCGATTTTCGAATTTGGCTTCCAACTATTATAAATACAGGATGATCGACGTGAATTGATTATTGTGCCGCTGCCGCATTTCGTCCCACGCACCCGTTCCTCCCTAAAAGGCCAAACTTGACATCCAAATCAGCCAAATAAGTGAGTGTTTAAAATGCAGTGTATTGTTGCTAAACTGCGGGACGTGCTTGATATTAAACAGATACGCACCTGAACGGTCAAATAGCCTACACACAAATATGTAGAAATGCAGTTTTGGTAATTATCCTCACAAACACAGTCGGTTGTGTCTTAAGGGAATGTAAACACTGAAAAAGAGAGCGTGTAACAGTAGCTATATTGGGTTTGTGCGTTAGTTATTGAAAAAACAGCAGCCTAATGATTTGCTGCAGTCATTATTGTTAATCAAACAACAAAAAACAAAGATCAAATCACTAACTGCTTTTGAATAAATAAACTGTTGTTTTAATAAGCATTGGTCTATATTTAATATGTTCAGGAGTGTTATTTTACATGTTTTTTTTTTTTATTTACATTTGGTATTTTAGTGTGATTGTGTAATTTCTGTTGTAGGCTATCACTTATCTGAATACCACTGTTAGTAGGCTTCCTAAAAAACCTAAAGCACTATTTATTGAATTTGTATTTTTGTTTTGTTGCATTTTTTTTTTTCGGTTTAGTTTGTTTGTTCATATTGTACTGCTGACTGTTTACTTGTCTTCTGTAACGTTTCTGAGGACTTTTACTTGCATTAAAGGGGTGGTATAATGCCCTTTTCACAAGATGTAAAATAGATCTCTGATGTCCCAGAGTGTGAACGTGAAGTTTGTTGTAGTCCTTAAAAAAATTTCTTTATAAGCAAATACCTCCCTTTTAACTTTGAGCATAGTAACTTTGCAAATGTTGTTTATGCTCAAACAGCAACATTCACCTCAACTTTATTCTATTCAACAGCAACTTTAAATCACCTAGTATTAGTTTTTGCTTAAGTATTGATAATTGTACAATTTCACTGACATTTAAAATTACTCATATAATGAAATAAGACTTTGAACATACAGTATCACCCACCTAATATAATCGTGATTATAATTTGTGCGATAAGCGAGCAGCCGTTGTTTAGCTGTTTTCAACCACTGAATATTTACTTGCAACTGCCAATTTTCTCTAATCAGGTATTTTATATCGAGTCCAACTCCTCTCATTTAAAGGGTTAGTTCACCCAAAAATGAAAATTCTGTAAGTATTTACTCACCCTCATGTTGTTCCAAACCTCTATGTGTTTATTTGTTCTGCTGAACACATATATTTGAAAGTATGTTTTAATCAAACAGATCTCAATCCCCATTGACTACCATAGTATGTATTTTTTCCTACAAAAAAAAAAAACAAATAAACACATAGATGTTTGGAACAACATGAGGATGAGTAAATACTGACAGAATTTTCATTTTTGGGTGAACTAACCCTTTAAGGTTAATTGTAGACAAAGTTCCTCCGAATTTTTTAGTATTATTGCTCTAAATAGAAGAATATACATATTTATTTTTGGGGATCGAAAAAGGTCCCGATCCAGGACTCAAACTCGCTCTACATCTTGAAGCACTGCCTATAATTAGAATATAAAATAAAGGTCCCAAAAGGTGTTTTTCACAGTGATGCCATTAAAGCACCATTTTGGTTCCATAAAGTACCAGGGAACAGTTCTTAAAATAATCAAGCTTTTTCTAATGCAGGGGATTCACTTAACACTGACTGAACGCAACTGTCTCTGACATGTTGGTCATGATCAGTTTTAAGTATCAAATTACATTCATAATCAGGCTTACAGTTGTTAGGTGTGTCCCTGGCTTTAGTGCAAAGAGCATTTTAATAAATAACCTTTTTTTGTAATTGAAAGGTTCCATGGGTGTTAAAGGTTCTTCATGTAACCATAGATGCTAATAAATACCTATTTATTTTGTATTTTAAATCTGCTTACACCATCTAGATGTGCATTTTTGTACACTTTATGAATATAGCTTATTCTGAAATGAAATATATTAATAAATAACACATTCACATAAGAGGAAAATCCCGCCATACATTCACAGTAAAATTACTTTAAATGAAAAAAAAAAAAATATCACTTCCTTGAACCCTACAGTGAAATGAAATGAGAGAAAAAGTGAAAGACATGCTATACCATTAAAGAAATGTGCCCCGTGGAGAGTCCTATTACAATCGGGCTGAAATTCTTAGAATTAGTAATTAAGTAAGCTGTGAGGTCCTCTAACAAATGAAAAAAGACTGTAAAAATATCTAAAGTCCATCAGAATGCCTCACAAAAGATCAAGATATTGAAATGCATGTGATAATATAAATGCACAGTGAGCCTCTTTATCTTTATCAATTTAAAGCAGCACATCTAGAAGTAAATTGGGTGCATCACAGGGTCTCAGCCTCCCTGTGTTTGTAGTCCTATGCTGATTTGTTTGTCCACGTTCCTTGTGTTTCCTGATTCTGCTTGTTATCATTCTCATTTCCCCCCCACAAGGGAGTTTTGTTTGTATTTTTGTGTCTGTTTGTTTACTTAACAAATCCTACCCATTGTTTCTGCACTTGAGTCCTCGCACCTTTAATCTACCCATTCCGTGACACTTAAACATTCTACCAATGCAAGATGTAATACTACAATTTGTATGTTTTTTTTTAAAGTTTCATTTGCTTCTACCAATTATAGACCTAATTCAGTGCATTATGGTTTGTCACAATGTCATTTAAACCAATAAACCCTGATGCATCCTAGACAACCGCCTACTCCCATATCAATCAACTATTGTGTCTATGGATCAACTTTGACAAATACAAACAGCTATAAAAAATATAACTGCCACACATGGTGACTTCACAGAACTTCATAGGTTTTCCTGATCCCATCATGCAGTGACACAGATCATGTGAAGCATGACTAAAATAAACTCAAGAATTCCACTCAAAACGTATGCAGGGGGATTGAAGTAACACTGTGCTGTGCTGACTTGTTTGTGCTCTTTTATGCTTTGTGTATGTAGTACTGTAACACAATGAAGTAGCAAATGATTAAGGGTGTAAAATCGGACAGTTCATAACGATACAATAAGATATCGATTCTCTCAGCCAGTGATATGATACTTGCTAATCCCTCAAAAAATTCTGTGATACGATTACGATTTGATTCAGGGCTACATCAATTGATTGATCAATTTTTAGATATTATTTGCCAAGTGTACACAACCAGTTACATTTATTAACTCACAAATGCATCCAAAAATATATAACATGAAAGTTGTGCTTGTCTGAAGTATAAAATCATTGGTTAACCGTAAGCCAAACACATAACGCAATCACCTCCCTCTACAACATAAACATCACCTCCACTTAAAATGTTTAACAAACACTCTTCTTGTTCGGGCTTCAGTTTGCAAATGCCGGGATATTCTCCAAAAAAGAGCGAATTGCATCCTGTGTCTCAATATCTGCGGTCATTTTCGATTTCCCTAACCTAAAATACAATCAGAGATAAAAACTTTGCGGTGCTTAGCGTCTAAGGCACGGCTCTCAGCCCGCCCTCTGTTCGTTGATTGGCTGGCTATTTCATGCTGGATGAAAACTGAGATAAAGTTCTCTATCTCAGACTGAGTACAGAAGCTTTCAATGTTTTCAATGTTACGAAAAGGTGAAGCTGATTGGTTGGTTCTTGTCACATGACCTGCAGTGAGCTTGCGGCATTCGGAAAAGTTGAGGTGTTTTCATCTCGCTCTGACTGGAAAAAATGAGCGCATCACTTCAATGAGCCCGCTTGCCGCGCACCTACATTTGAAATAACGAACTTGAACGTGCAAAAGACACGATATGTGAACGGCCCCTTGACGCTACCTCCAATCAGGCCGCGAGCTACTGGTAGCTCGCGAGCGAAATATTCCGAGCGACGAATGACGAGTAAAAGATATGCAAGAAACACTAGTGGTTCACGATTGCGCGCAAACTGTTTTGACGTGCAGTGTTCTGATTTCTTATTTACTTGTTTGGCGGAGGCAATCCAAAATTACTGTTGGTGAAATTATAATCAGACCACCACCCGCCCCCCACCTTTTCGGATCTGCACGATTCACATAAGTCACCCAAACTGATGTTAAAAAGGCGTGAGGCGCAAAAAGCGTGCTGTTTGCATCCCTCATAATAAAACACATGGTTAATCTTTGTAACTTTAATCTCCTCAGCTGACATAGACGCCTGTCAAACTTTGTTGTTGTGATTAACATACACGTAATACAGAGAGCTTTTCCCTCACCTCTAACGTGCTGTTTTAGCAAGATTCTGAAAATACCAGCTTTTGTGAAAGGGTTCAGTCAATCTCATCAGGCGTCTATTTCTGCTGACAAAAGTTACGTGAGGATATTGAGTGTCAAAATTAAGGTACCATATATCAAAATTTTACGTGTGGCATCGACGCATCGTATCATTAGATGTTTGATCAATGCATCGATCCATATCGATGTCTTTTTACACCCCTACAAATGATGTATGTAGTCACCAAATCAGAGACCATTGCTTTTCAAAAATCCAATCACAAATGTGTAAACAGTGATTTGTCTGCATTAGTAACTTGTGATCAGGTCACCGAAGACATATTACCTTGGTAGCATCTATATGGTCCTGCAGCGAATCAATGAACAGGTCTCCTACAGGTTCCCAGGCGTCCCTCACCCCCTCCGCCTGGTCCAGAGCAGCAGCCAGCTCCTCCATGGCAGCTTGGATCTGCAACAGCCTCTCCAGGGTTCGCTCCATGTGCCGGTGTCGGTCCACACAGCGTGCCGTCAACTTCTCCCACAGGTCACTGGCTACGTTTGCCTGCTTCCACACAGAGCGACTTACATTCAGCATTCGCCGGCGAGGAGAGAGCTCTGTGGTAGAGAGGAGGGAAAGAATGGAGATTAACAGAGTGAAAACAACAGCCCTGATCTCTCTATTATTAATTCCTCCATATGACAGACACACTCATGAGAGGAGGCTGCTTCTCATCAATGATTGTAATGCACCTGTGCTGGGTTAATGTTGGGTTAAACTAGCTGAAGAGATATTCGCCAAAAGCCAGGTGTCCATCCATATATTTTGATGTTTCACAATGCATATCGTTTCAAAGCAGCTTTACAAAAAATGCATGCATCTACATTACAATTTAAGATCTGTTATCAGAGGTAAGTGTGTCCAAGAATTGTATCTCAGAAATAATAATAAAAAATAAATAAATAAATAAATAAAATCACACAGCTATATGGTTTAATGTGAATAATTATCATACAGTGTTGTACATGTTTGGTATCATTTGAAAAGTCTCAGTGGGACTGGTACTAAGGTCTCATCCCCGAAGTAAATTTAATGTTACTTTAGATAAGTATAGGTGGGAAACCACGGCATTGCCAATCCAAAGCTATTATAAGAGAAGTAATGTTGGTCGACTTGTATCTGTAGTAGTGGCCATATCTCTGCTTGAAGTAAACGTTACCTTAAATTCAAGTGTATGAAGTTCAATGGAGGCTATACCAAAGTATCTTTGATTGCGACCATCTCAGGTATTTAGCCAATTACCTCTGTTTATTGACCGAAAACTGATGAGCTTGTAATCACGAGACCCAAATCAAACAGAAGGCGTGAGGACATAGAACGATAGAAAGTAAAGAGTTAAATAGAACAATAAAATGTATTGCTAAACTATTATATAATTGACCGATAACCAATTGGTATAAGAGGTCATGACAAAATGGAGTCAGAGAAGTTTAATTTGAGCTAAATGACTTTGCCACGTGGAAAGACAGTAACGCGCAGAGAAGATCACCCATTCTATCGGATACCACCATTGGACAGATTTAGACGGGCTTACAGAAGTAATGATTGCAAGTTTATTAACCACTTTTCATCTCTAGGGAACATACCTTTGCCATCAGGCAACGTCTCCTCAGGCTCCTGGAAAGGGTGTTGTGCCAGGAAGGTCTGAGCCGACTCCAACACTGAATAGATGTAGGGCCCTCTGGATTTGACATCTTCCATGAAACCCTACGAACAAAAACATAAACATGTAAGCAGCCTCACTGACTAGAGGTCTGCGCAGGCTTTAAACTGAAGCCAGAACCCGGCCGGTACCCAAGATTGTTTAACCCAACCTGACAGGTACTGTACTGTTAGTTTAAGACTGAAACCGTTATCTGTAGAGATGTCGTCACATGTCTGTCCTGTCTTGTGATGCACATAGGTGTTTTGTTATTTTGAGCCATGTGCTCTTTTCATTGTTTGATCCCTCCCCCTTGTTATCTGATTATTGTTTATTTGCTCCACCTGTCTGTCTCGTTACCCTCTTTTGTTTGCCTCCCTATTTAGACTATGTTTACACGGAAACGATTCTGAAGAGAAAACGCAAAAGTGGCGTTGCGTCATCACTTTTTATTCTGCGTTTAGACGAGCGTTTTGTGTGGGAAATCCACGTGCAAATGGTGACGCAAAAGTGTACTACAACAACACCAAGTCCATGCGCCTGCGTAAAACCTTCACTGTCAAGCAAACTTATGCGTTTTTACCATTCACACGGGAATGCGGCAGTGGAGCGTTTTTAAGATTTCCACTCTGAAGGGTGGTTTCACTTTTTGTTGCGTTTTTAAGCCTCAAAAACGCCGTCGCCGTGTAAACGAAAGGCACATCCGATAAAATATTTTTACGTTTTCACCCGCGAGCGTTCTCGTGTAAACGGGGCCTACTGTCTAAGTCTTCCTGTGTTTGTTGTCCTGTGCTCGTTCGTTGTTTTTGTTACGTTTGTTGTTGTGTGAAGTTCCGTGCTTGTCTTGCACGCCCTACCTTGGTAGTACTGGATTGGTTAAGTATGATTGTAGTTTTCTTTTGTTGATTTGTTTATTTTATGTTTTTGTCTTTATTAAAATCACTATTTCACTCCGCACCTGAATCCACGGATTTATTCCTCATTCCTCACAACATTTAAATATATACATTTTCTACCACTTGATGTAACTGATTCAGAGAGACGCACAGAGGCGGCAACACAGCCATTTGAATTGCTAGTACGCTTCATTTCATTCGCAGTTTGCACATTTATCATTTTGTACAATACATATCAAATATTATAAAATAGGTATGATGTAGTGTTTTAGTTGATAGCAGCCTACTTGACAAAGCAGAGAGAGAAGAGAGAAACATGGCTATTTGATTTACGAACATGCTGTGCTTGTTTAATTCATAGACTCTTTGTGTATCATAATTATATTGTCAATCAATCGTCATGCAAGGTTTAAAACATTAAAATATACATGTCAAATAGTGCAGTAGTCTATTTTATTGAGCTCTAAAGCTCTGATTTCTGAGAGACAGACACAGCAGCACGGCTATTTGATTTGTTCTCAGTTTACATTCACTTATTCACTTAACACATTATTGCATAGTAATTTTAGAGGTTTATGTATAAGTTTGTGCTATCCCCTGGCTGACCCGTTATCCGGCAAGCTTGAAGACCGATGAATATTTCTGTAATTATTATGTAGAACACTTTGCAGTGCAGCTTTTCCTCCATCATTTGGCACTGTAATTCGTTTCCCCTCAGTAATTGTTTGCCTTATCGCACTCATAGTTAAAGGGTTAGGTCGCCCAAAGATGACAATTTTGTCATTAATTACTCACCCTTGTGTCGTTTCAAACCCACAAGACCTCAAATTAAGATATTTTTGATGAAATCTAGGAGTTTTCTAATCTGATCTTTCCAAAGATATTCATGAAACAACCCGAAACCCGCAAGTTCTTCTGCTACGTTGGGTAGCAGACCTCTATCACTGACGCACACAAACTAGCTCATGGAAAGTGAATGGGATCCCTATAACATCCATCAACCCCTACGATCCTCTTATTAGATTTTAAATGTCTTCATGATTCTGCCCTAATATACCTTTCTAATTTGTTAAATAAATATACTCCAGCAAGATTGATCAAAACATTCAACATGGTAACTTGTTAAAACGGCTAAAAATGGGCAAGTCAGCCTTTGGTCATTTCGGTCTTAAGTTTAAGAAAGCCGGAATGTGGGAATTCTGGGAATTCTGGGAATTCTGGGAAAGTGGGAATTCAGGCGGCCAGCAAGCGGGCCGAACATTAGGGTAATAATATTGAGACCGGTGGGAAAGCGTACAGTCGGCGGCTGGGCCAGAATTGGGTCAGCGTGTCCTCGTTCTTAAAGAAGAACATTGGACAATGAGCGTTGTCCTTTGAAGAAAATAGGTCGACTTCCACTCTGTCGAAAAGGCGCCATATCAACTGGGGGGAATATTGCCCCTGGACAGCCTGTCCGGGCCATCGTTCAGGTTCTCTGGCACATGCGCCACTCTCAGCTCTTGGATCTGACACCGCCCTGACGGTTCACAGAGGACACAACAGACATGTTGTCCGAGCAAACTAGAACGTGTTGGTCCTGTCTGAATGGGAGGAAGCATGTTTCAGACCGCAAGTGTAACGGAGATTGAGAGTGATTTCTCCAACCAACTTTATGGCTTAGCCAATCAGGACGCAGGGCGGAAGTTTCATAGATGTGACGTAGTGGAGAAGCGACCGTGAGACTGTTTTGATTCAGACAACAATGGCGGCTCGCATCGAGGAAGCAAGCGTTAACATTGATGCTGCTATTTCATCCGTGTTGTCCAATCTACCTAATATTGTTTCATTTAATATTTCAGTTGTGTCGCTCTCATCAGCGTCACGGGTTGGCTTCGGTGTGAGTGGTTGAAATAGCACGTCAATAAAGATGACAGACAAGTGGCTTATCCAATCATATGCAAGGATTTTTGATAAGGCCCAGCCTTCTGAAACGCCATTTCAATGGATCGGTTCCAGATGGATGAGTGGAGCTAGGCAGAGCGAAATTCATCTGGCTAGGGCCAGGTTAATAATATGCAGCTCAAACTAGACATGAACTATTCATATATCCATAATGGTAAAAATTCCTAACTCCTAAGCACCACCTCCAGTTTTTCTAGTTCTATTCCTTATGGTTGCAAGAGGCAACAACATTCATTTATCATGGCATTTTTAATTTCTGGAATGTTACCACCTCTTAAACTCATTTATTGGGATGTTCCAACAGTTCAATCTTCTCATAGCGAGTAGAGATTACTATTAATTTAATATTCTACATGACTAACAGGAATTACCAAATGTTACATTTCATGCTGGTTATGGATATTCCCCAAAAGCTGTGCAACCATATTTGGAGTCACTCCCATTAACATTATCATGTCCATAAAAGCTCCACCCACCTTTTCACGAAATGAATTAGCTACCAAGAGACTGTAATCTGAAATCAAACAGCTAAAAGTAAAAAATATATTGATGTGCTGCTGGAATCAAGAAATCTCACGCGGGGTCTTCATAGAAGCATGCCCTCTTGCCCATGTCTTGCTATTTCATGTAATAACTGAGGCCTGAAAATGTTTTTATTCCATTTAAAGTTAAAATTTAATAGTGGCTAAAAATAAAGACTTATTTCTGTCTGGTGATGTCCCTGTTATTTCCTCAACTAAGTAGTAAAAAAAAAAAAAAAAAACGAGTGATATGTACTTAGTCTTGAAAGACTCATGATAAACCATTATATTTTCAGTCTAGAGTGTTTGGACAGGCTTCAGTATATATAGTTTTAAAACCAATCCAAATAATTCAAATCTGTCAACAAACCCATAGCACAGGGGAAGACAAAAAGAGTACCGCATAAAAACACAGAGGAAGAAATCCACTAATGATCAATAATTCAAATTTCTTAAAACACTGTAATTCTCTGCAGAGCAGCATATGTGATTTTGCTATCTATTCCGTCAGAAAAGTTTTAGGGCAATGTGTCATATTGGGAACACGAACATCATACATTGCAGGCGTGAATTGGAGGAAAAGAGTGTGTGGTGGGTGTAATTATAGAGCAGGACAGGAATGCATGCATGTGCATACAGTATGTGCATGTACATATTTCATTAAGAACCAAAACGGAGAAATAAGTGAGAGCCGAGAAAGGGACAGTAAGATACAGGCCTGTTAATTTGGAGGCTGATTTCACAGTGTGTCAGTCACAGGAAGAAAGAGCTCGCTATCTCTCTCTCTCTCTCTAACTCTCTCCTCTAGATCCCCTATTTTTTCCTGCTTTATTCAGCTGACAGCACTGGAAATTGGTGCTAAGATGGAAGCAGTATCCTGCAGTAGTACAGGACCAATTACAAGGTGTGTATGTATTTGGCAATGTGAGTTTGTGTACTGGGGAAAAGAACATGTTTGAGTGCAGAACATAAAAAATGAAATGAATTTGAAATGAAAAATGTGAAAAAGTATGTCATCGTTTCCAACCCGTATGACACAAAATCCTCACATCCAACCCCAGCTTTCCTTGGTTCACATGTGTTCATCAGAGAAACATGACATGTGTTCTATGAATGAATGGCGTGTGTTCTTTTGAGTCAGATCGCCTTAATGAATCAGGTAATCCAAATCTGAATGACTCATTCACAAATCTGATTGATTCTCGAGTGACTTACTGACTCAATGATCTGGTAACAATGGTTAGCAGCTCACTGGAGGGGAAGATTGTCAGCAAATAATGTAATTTTTGGTCTGTTTCTCACAGACAAAAGGTCATATTAACCAGTTCTGTGATTCTTTTCTAGTGCTTTTGTGTCCATTTTTGAAGCTTCAAAGCTTCCATTCCATTTATCACTGAATGTGAGAACATACATTTATTTATTGTTTCTGCATCTGTTGGTGTCACTATTCTCTTTGTTCTATTATTAGTGATCTTTGGAACCTCTTTGTGGCTTATGAAACAGAGGAGGGGGGTTCTAATTAACATGTTTCCTTCAGGTCTACTTTAGTATCTTGATAATGAATTTTGTGGCTTTTTATTAGCTTACAGGTAGGTGGGCTTGAATCTTTAATATCATCCTGTCTGAACTCCTGCTGCCATATTGCAATCTTGCATATTTTAATTATTGAATTGATTCTGTTATGTTGATAGATGACAAGATTAACCGTGTTCAAGAGCAAAGTCAGCGAGAGAAAAAGATATGCTAATGTGGGTAATGACTACATGAATAAGCGTACGTGTGTGTTAAGCCAACCTGGTGGAACTCCCGCTGGTGCTGCACCGCTCCGACATCACCACCTATGGGCAGCTGCTCGGACATCTCCTCGTCTTTTGCTGTCAGCCATTCGATGATCTCCTGCAGCGACAGCTGGAGCTTCCCGCTGTTGTCCGAAAAGGCCTCCAGCCGTACCCTGCCAACACAGCAAACGACAACCCGTCACAGGGCACGGACCCACGGCCAAATCTTTGACAGCACTGAGATCACAGCACTGAAAAACTGTCCATATATGGAATCTCAGGACATATTCATACTGCACCTTGTCACCATTTCTGTTTTATTATTTTTTAAGGTTTTGCAATGTTATGCCCTGGCGAATAGGCCAACATAGCTTGAAAAACAGCATATGTTTGGATGCATATGGATACTAGTCTCTACCAGGCTTCTTAAGTATCTACACAAAAATAAAATACATTTTAATCATTTAATAATTCAATTAATTCCTTCAGATGAGATGTTAAACTGAGGTCCTGACTCTCTGTGGTCATTAAAAATCCTAGGATGTCTTTTGAATGAGTAAGTGTGTAACCCTGGCAACCTGGCCAAATTTGCCCACTGGCCTCTGTCCATCATGGCCTCCTAATCATCCCCAAATATATATATGTATATATATATATATATATATATATATATATATATATATATATATATGTATATTAAATGTATATTGTATACTGTATACTGTATACTGTATATATATATATATATATATATATATATATGAAGAGTTCAGATGCAAAAGCCTCTAAATGCCATTTGAAATTTTCTTCTTTAATGATGATTTTTATCTAACTTGTATATTTAAGTTCAGTAATTTCACTTAAATGGCAATTAATAGATAATCGTCATTGCCATTTAAGTGAAATCACTGAACTTAAATATACAAGCTTGATAAAAATGATCATTTTAGAAGAAAATTTCAAATGGCACTTAGAGGCTTTTGCATCTGAACTCTTCATATATAGTATATACTGTATATTAGTATATATATATATACTGTATATATATATATATATATATATACACACACACTCAAGGATTATAAGGAACATCATACTAATACGGTGTTTGACCCTCTTTCGCCTTCAGAAGTGTCTTAATTCTATGTGACGTTGATTCAACAAGGTGCTAAAAGCATTCTTTAGAAACGTTGGCCCATATTGATAGAATAGCATCTTGCAGTTGATGGAGCTCAACATCAACAGAAGGGAATTCACATGGCAGAGCATCCTCGGTAAACTAAATGCAGGCCTATCAGGTAAAGTTATGTATAATTTTAATTTAAGTTAAAAAGGCTACAGCTGCAGGGGGTGGGTGGGGGGTTAGCTAACACAAAGGGATAAACAATTTATATGTTTGAATTACTAAAATACAGCATATTTTATGTTAGTAATTGCATTACCTTTCCAAGACATTGAAAATGTAACGCAGCAATGACTGCTCTCCAGCACATTAAGTCATGGGTGAAGTATGTACCAATTCAGATTTTCTCCAGGCCATTTATTTAGGTTAGTCACATGATGGTAGCGCAGCACAATTTTACAAGACAGCTGTAGGACATTCACCTATTTGTGTTTGGGTTCATGAATTCAGCTCCAAGTATTTGCAGCATCCTGTCTTCCTTCATTTGAACAAGATGCTCAACCTCTGCTGATACAAAAGCGGCCTCACAGCAGCACAGGTACGCTGCTGTTTGAAGTGTGGGCAGTGTCAAATTTGCAGCACATATATCTTTGAAATGTGGATAAAAAGCTATATTTTGGGCTCATCTCAGCAATATTTTACGATTATGTTTTTCTGGCTTCAGGTTGTGCTTTGGCGTGGGTCTTAATGGGCTTCTTTTGTGCAATAATTCTCCTAAACAGGTTATTAGCTGAGCAGTGGCTGCATTAGACTTTATCATGGTCTCGTTATTTTGACAGGCAGGGTCGTACAAATTCTGTCATAATCTATATTACCCGTCATGTGGATGTCAGTATTCTAATGATAATAAAACATTTCAAAGCTTTTGTTTTTGTTCAATTTTTCATTTTTAATCATGAATTTACAGCATGAGCATATAGGCTTATAAATTATGAAGAGAACAGATTAAAAGTCAGAGACTATGCGTCACTTATGTTCAACACCACAATGCGTGTCTGTTTTTTTTCCTGTAGTGACAACCGAGGCCACCTTTATGCCTGATCAGGCAAATATGAACAAAACAATATTACAAAATACAATTACCATTAAAATATGAATGAAAAAGTATGAAATTAACAAAAATTGAATGAAAAAAAGTTAAAAAAAAAATAATTGAATAATACTGAATAAACGATCAACTTTCCATATCTGCCTGAACTCAAACCTTTCTCCTGGTCTGCATAGACTTAAACTGGATGCGCGCCTGTGCGTAATCAAACGTATCAATGGCCTAAGACTTCTTGTGGCAGTTTTAATTTTATTCTAAAGACTAAACTGGTCAGTGGTGGGAATTACAGTTACAAGTTGAATTTACAATTGATCACCCTCAGTGTAATCTGTCAAAATAATAGACGGGCGTTAGATTTTCCTGACGCTGCAAAAAAAAAAAGAAAAGAAAAGAAAAAAAGAAAAATTCCACCATTTGAAACTGGGTTTCTATCCACATATTTTTTTTATGATTATTTTGCAAGACCACATAAAAATGCTGTATGAAAACACCAAATGAATAGGTGGACAAGAAGATAAATCGTACGTCTTGTAATACGAATGGTAATAAGACATGAGCACATTAAAACTATGATGGAAACATTTCTTCAATAAATTAATGTGCATCAAAATAGAAATGTTCCCTTTTGAGGGAACTCACGATGCGTCAATGACGTTGTGGGAACGCCCCTGTGTGATTGGATCTGAGTGCATCCAGAGTGGATCTGTTCACATCTCAGGACACAACGCACTGTCCACTGTGTTTTTTTTCCCTTACGCACCCAGCCCCGCTGGGTTTGGATGCGATGGTACAGATGTGGCCGAGGCAACAGCTGTATGCTTTTCCCCAATTGCTCTGCTGCCCGGAGTTTTGGAGAAGATCCGCCAGGACGGGTGAGTGTCTTGTTAGTAGCTCCGTACTGGCCAAGCCGAATTTGGTTCTAGAACCTTAAGCGGGAAGAGAGATTCTCCATTCTCGCCCAGAAGCACTCAACCTGTGGGCTGGCCTCTGAGGGGGCCAGACTCATAGAATCTGAGCTCTCAACCGAGGTTGTAGAAATCATTTTAAGCTCCAGAGCTCCATCCATTAGGAAACTTTATGCCCTTAAATGGATAGTTTTTACCTCTTGGTGTTTTCAACATCAGTGGGATCCAGTTAATTGCATTGGGATCGGTTCAATACTCAAGTTCCTCCAAGATCGTTTTTCATCAGGGTTATCCCCTCCTACTCTGAAGGTCTATGTTGCGGCTATCTGTGCCTACCATGCTCCCTCTGGGGGTTTATCTTTTGGAAAAGATCCTCTTATTATTTGTTTCCTCCAAGGCACCCTGAGACTAAGGCCTGCAGTTCATTCCAGAATTCCAACCTGGGATCTGTCTGTTGTTGTAGAAGGTCTGTCTGTTGCTCCCTTTGAGCCTCTTGAATCTGTCTCAAATAAAATTTCTGGCCCTCAAAACAGTGTTCCCTCTAGGTATTTCCTCACTTAAAAGAGTAGAAGACCTCCAGGCCTGGTCTGTATCTCCATGCCTTGAGTTTGAGCCAGGTATGGTTAAGGCATTCCTCTATTCTAAATGAATGACGTCACCCGCCCATGACGCTCATCGTCAGCTTCGAACAAAAAAACTGAGCAGTCTATCTCAGGGATGAAGGAGGTATGGCAAAGTGACACATCGTCTCATTACCTATTCTCGCCATTAGATTAGTTGACAAGTGCTCAGAAGCATTCACGCAGGGGCATTCCGACAGCGTCATTTACCCATCGTCTCGTTCCCTATCTCAGGGAACTATGGTTACAGATGTAACCTTTACGTCACAATTATGTCATTTGGTCAAACAAACTTGCTCAATGGTGTCAACTGTTCTAGTGGAAAAAAAAATGGGATGGACACACTGCTATATTTTTTTTTCCCTAAATTCAAATATTATTATAAATTTAACTTAATTTAAATACTAGAATATATACAGTATGTATATATATAAAATGTGTATATATTGTTATTTTTAATAATTCGTACAAAGAGGCCAATTGTCAGTCAACAAAACTTAGGCAAACATGTTTAATTTAGCTTTGTTAAGAATATTTTCAAACAAAACAATGCCACATAACATAAAAAAAATAATAATTTACTGATTGTTTTAATAAAAATATCACAAAGCGAAATCACATTCTCAGTAAAAATGAATGTATTGGCTATTATATACTGCATAATTACAGACCAAGAAGAGGGATACAATGAAAAGAGAGAAAAGTCAAAGGACAAACCGACTTCACCTGTCCAAACGTCTATTGTACTGGGGGAGGATGGGAACAGCACTCCTAATAGGAGTCTCCTATAATGGTGTGGTATTAGACTCAATAAAGGCTGCCAGGCTGCCGACATTTCATTAGACAGCCTGTGTGTTCTATAGTTGCCTGAAGGCTCCATCATGCAGACACAAACAAACACGCACACACCCCTCCACTGGTGTGACTGTGTAGCGGATAAATAAGCACACATATGCACCCACACACATATACAAAGACAAAAGAATTGAACCCGAGGAAAATTCTGCTGGGGTCACAGAGCAAGCTGTAGATTCTTGCACTATATTCACATCAAGGATCAAATGAAGCTCCTGACTCCTGTGTGATTAATGAGTACACGTAGTGTTTCTAGTCAGGGCAGATGGGTTGAACTTACTTCAAAATGGAAAGGTTCTTTAAGATCTTATTCTTGTAGTCCTTGAAAGGGCCTTTTGTAACACAGCAAGCCTTTAGCTATAACTGGCACATATTGCTTTTAATACAATTACAGAAACATGCGTTTTTGTTGTAGTTCTGTAAAAGTATATTAGTGTGTTGTAAGCATTTGTATAAAAAGTCTTCTAAAAAGGTTCTGGTTATTGTCCCTGATTGGTTGAGCCATGTTCAAAGCCATTGTAAAGTACTGCGTAAATTCTGCGCCACTGCAATATTAAAATAAATATTTATTATGGACTCCGAACATATATTATTTACTCCGCTCTGTGCCTAACAATGTCCCTAGCTGTTCTAAATTCACTGCAAACCAAGGCTTCTTAGGACTTATAGCTTCAATTGAACATTACAATAAATATAAATAGAGCTGTTGGTGCAAAACAATGCCAAAGGTTCAATTATCAATAAACACGAACACTATTGAATACAGTGGGATCCATATCTGAAACCATCTTGAAGATTTTCTTCTGCATTTAAAACCTGGAAATGTTTAAGTACTTTAAAAAATATAAAAAACGAACCATTGTTATGATTGCATGAAGAAATTATGACACAGACAAATAAATAAACAGAACAAAAACAATAAAATAATTTAAGATTTTAAGGTCACTAATTAAATAACCAAATTTGACACTTGTGAACTGCATCCTACAGACAGTTTCAGCTTCAAATTCAGCTTTTCACACAAATTGTTATGCTGATAATTCAATAATTTGAACAAAAAAAATGTAAAAATGTAAGCATATGATGGAAGCCTGTTCTCATACGAGAGGTTCTCTCATACTGCGTAATATCTTACGCTAGGGGAAAACCTCTTTTCCACAAGATATTGAAGCCAAAAAGTATCCTTAATTTTGAATTAATGTAAAACGCGTTGCGGCAGCATGCAGACATAGGCAAGGCGACTCGCGCCATTTTTACATATACTGTATAAAACTCGATTTTTATATATTTTAATGTGACTTTGAAATATAAATATTTTGTAGTATTATAGTAATTACTGTCACTTTTGACCAGTTTTTTTGTATCATTGCTGAATAAAAGTATTAAAAAAAAATCTCACTGACCCTAAACTTTTAAAATGGGCTTTATGCACGCATAAATTTAACACAGTCTCATCCCAAAAAGTCATATAACTGACGTTTTGGGACGTATTTTGACCATACGTCAATATCCGCCTTTTTAGGGCCCCCTTAAACGTCGGTAGATGGCGATCCCGGGCCGTCATACAACTGACGCTTTACCTTTAACGTCCGTTAGGTTTAGGGTTAGGTGACGGGTTAGGTTTAGGTATGGGGTAGGGTTAGGATCCCATAAACTCATCTACCGACGTTTAAGGGGGGGCTAAAAAGGCGAATATTGACGTATGGTCAAAAGACGTCCCAAAACGACCGGGTTGATAAATTCCACATTTGACGCAAGGATGCTCGTCCATTTCCGGTTGTGGAGATTAAGTGGAGGAAAACCGAGGAAAACGGGATTATGGCAGAGTCTTCAAAATTTACTGTCCTCCCATCTTTGAAACGAAATTTACATATGTTTAGATGTAATTTTATAGTTATGTTTATTTAATATAATTTTAAAAAGAAACAAACACAACGAGGGGTGTCTGTTTAATCTGTTTTTGTGACTAACATTTCTTTAGTATAACCATGGAGTATAAAATTCAATATAAATTCTCGGTATTGCATTGGACTCTGCGATTGGCGGAAGTTATCGAGCATCCTTACACCTTCACCGGAAATACCGCCGTGCATAGAGCCCATTGTAGTGTAAAGACTACAACTGTGAAATATATACATCCAATTATGAGAAATAATTATTAACATTTGCAAGTTATTAAGTTAACGCTATTAACTAGCAACTGCAAGTTATGAAGTCACATTAAAATATATAAAAATCACATTGTGATTGTGATTCAAAAAAGCTGCAATTACAAAAAATAAAGCCGTATTTATGAACAAAGTCAGAATTACCGTAATTCGTTTTTTTTTTCTCTGAGTAAGAAACTGACTTCTTTAGTATTTAAACATTTACCAAATTAGATGCAAATGTACTGTAGATGTAATGTAGTCTAGACTTTTACTGTTATTTACTGGATGCAATCATAATTTCTTTCTCCTCTTGTTTGGTTTGTCCTCAACACATTTGACACATTTGAGAACATTGTTGCAAGTTTGAGCAATGCACACCATCTCTCTGCCTCTCTTGCCATCACATTACATCCCGTACCCAGTCCTGCACAGCCTGCTGGGTTTCTGCAGCCCTTCTAAATCCTCAGACTTATACCATCGATCATCTCATCTCTCTCTGAGGCTTTATGGGGATTCCTCCAAAAGCCACAAAATCAAACAATGCCTCTGCTGGACAAGCATCCAAATCCCGTGGTCATTTTTACAGAGGAAAAGAAACAAATAAAAAACTCAATGGAATCAGAGCAGGGCAGTATATAGACCTCCACACTTGGCTCCAGGTAGTGCACTCAGGTTAACAAATGGAGATTAATTGGGGGCTTTAATGGATTGGATAGAAGTACTGAGATGGCACATGGAGGAGACATCTGGATCGGTTTGTTGCAGGAGCTGGACGGCATGTTAGTGTAGACTCAATGGCTGGCCATGACTGCTAGCGACTGGGAAGCAAACTGGCAGTCTTGTAATGTTGCTTATTCAATATGAACCATCAAGCATGATGGCTAGCATAGGAAACAGCAATCAATACCAGAGGCCAACCAGGAGCTATTTTCACTGTGTTCACACATGCAAGCCATTGCTTGAGGACAATTCATGCCTTTTCAGGGCCATTTGTACTAAAAGATTTTTACATTGGCATTTATTTATTTTGCAGACGTTTATCCAAAGCAAATATTCAAATGTTTCAATCCAGAACAATTTACAGTAGATGTAACCCAAGGTAGATGCACTAGTAAAAGGTATTTGATTGTGAAATGTGGTTCTAGCATACATACATTTTCTTACGTTTGCTTAAACATCATACCAAATTACTTTTCGTCTTGATATCAGCATCTAAAACATGTATTTCATGGATGAACAACTTTAGTGATGTACAAAATTACAAATCTTATTAGGGAACACATTGCGATAAGCATAATCTGATAACTTGTCAACTGAAAGATTTTAGAGAAATAATAAAAAACCTACGTTATTAAATATTTTAGGTTGATAAAGGAAATTGATTGCCATTTCCTATGCTAGCAATCATGCTAGATGGTTCATATCGAACAAGCAATGTTACATGCACTCCAATGACAATTTGCAAGACAATCATCAATCGTGATGCTCTCATAGCAAAGTAGTCTGAGAAGATCAAATATCGCAATTTCCTTTAGTACAAATACATTAGTACAAATGACAGTGAGATGTATTGAAAACATTTGAATTTAGATTAAATATACAATTGGGATATTGTAAGAAATCAACTAAACAAAATATATAACATTAGCCTAGTGGTTTTTGGATATTTCACTGCAGAAATCCTACATATTGCACCTTTAAAGGGGCACTATGCAGTAATCACGTTTTTGTCAAACAGTCGCTGTGGAGTACTTGAATTGTAAATACCACTCACGCAGAGTGTGAGATAGCCTGTTACATAGTATAAAATAGTATATTGTGTTTAATTTGTCGTTTAATGAGATTTCATTTGTTGTTTTATGTTGTTAGAACTTTAATGGTCCAAAGGCAGAACTTTTGCCAAGTGTGTCAGAGGTTCTGGGTTCTAATCCGTACAAGTAGTATAGTTTATTTTCCTCATCAAAACCAATTGTTTATTAGTGGTTGTATTTCAAGCAGGGACCCGTTGTTTTGTGCATTATGTTTTGTGATTTCACCGTAACAAATATAGAGAGTCTCTCAGTCTCCACAACGGATTGAAGCGTCTGTGTGCAGACTGTGAACAACACTGATTGCAGCGGCAACGGGCACTTTGGTCACTTGACAAAAACACATTTCAGATCGCCTCTTATTTAACAAACAAATGAAAAGAATGCTCTACTAGAGTTACCTGGAGATGTTTTATTTGTTTGTATTGCTACATCCGTGCCACAAGATGTTTCAATGGGGACAAACAGTATCACACCCGCAAATTACGCCTATGCTCGTGTCTTACTCCTCGCTCGGTCAGTCTGCCGTTTCCCCTTTCTCTGTTCCTCTACATTGTTCCTGGATGGGGGTGTGTATGTGTGCAGTGTCGTAAAGGAATATGTTATATCATGAGAGCACCATTCAACCCGAAAGAAGTCATTTAACCATTTCAATAACTCTTAATTTGTTCAGTTAAGCTAAAAAAAATTGCATTGAATCCCTTTAAAGTAACATCATAAATCTGTTTTGTTTTTTTTAAGCATAAAAATTAAAATGAAGAAACACTAATCTGTCTCAATTATACAAATTAAAGCAAAATAAGAACAAAACTCATTCAATCTGTCTCATTGGTCAATGTGTGCAAATGAGTTGTCTAATCAACCTGGCATTGTGTTCTACTACGATTGTTGGCTCTTTGATGAATGCTTTGTTCTTCTTTAAGTCTAATTGATGCCAAATGCATAAATGTAAATGCTGCATGATAACCATCAGACGGGGTCGCTTCAAGGATCAGCAAATTACTAATTGCTACAGATAAATTGAGGTGCCTGGTGATGTCCTTCCTCTTTCATTTGTGTTTCTGGTCCAGAAGCGTAGCCTACGGCTGTGCCATTCTCTTTGAGGCCTGTCCTCTCAATGATACCACCCTCAAAATGTAACACTGAATGAAAAAGAAGGGTGTGAGATTAGTCTGCGGGCACAGATCCGTAGAGCAATGAAGCCATTGGCTATAAAAAGGCGATGGCACCCTGAGAGAAATGAGCCTTACAATTCAGCATTGCCTGTCTCGCCTCTTTCATTACCCTACATTCTGTTTATAAGACACAGTTAAACAAAAACAATGGGCTACTGCACAGGCACTTACATGCATACAAACGCCACATCAGTATTATCAGCCAGTTGTATATGGCATTGTGTATGCATAAACACTCCATTGGAACGTGCTATCGGAATATTTCATATGTGCACTGAAATGCAAAAAGGAATAGATTTCTTGCAAGAGAGCTTTAGATGTATTCATACATTCACTCATATCCAATACAAATCCAGCTTGCATAAATTATCTGTGGGAGGCATATGTACACAAGTTAAGGGCAGATGTGAATAAACTTGACACTTTAACAAGACCCGGCAAGAAAGCACTACGTCTGAGCTACCACAGTATATGAGCTAAACTGCGTAAACCTGAGACTATGTCAGGCGGTCCAACAATAGCTTCCCCATTGCAAACTTCTGCCAAGTTATGGAAAATGAGTGCCGCCTAAGTGCCTGGCAGCTTCCAGACTAAAATTTTATTCAGCCTCACTACAATTTCTAATTTTTTTGGGACAGATATTCACATGCTGAGCACCAGTTGGTTGTTTGTCAATGCATGATTACTATTTCTTCAAAGATTTGTAGGAGCATGAATGTAACTGTCTCAGCAGTGCATCATGTCTACCAAGCAAAAGAGAGCGACCTGCTTGGCCCCACAATGATAGATGAGACCGCTGGACAAGCCTTTTTTTATTTAATCCCTACAAACACAGCCAGGGCCGTATTAAGAGCTCACTGGGCCCCGGGGCTATGAGTTACTGCAGGGCCCCCCCACCACTTTAGGTCACCAACTACATGAGCTAAATGTTATATTATTATAGCCTACGAGTCATTTTATCCATGATATACTTCACAGTTAAGTTATGTTACTTTTAACATGATTTTTTTATCATATCAAAATGTATTGACTAAAATTTCATAATTATTGTGACCAATTTCAATATCACCAAAAAATAATAGTAGCTTAAGAAAATAATCTCAAGCTTACTGATGACAAGAGTCACAAATTAAAATAGAACAAAGGCACAATAAATCGACCTATGAAAAACTTAAAGCACTGAATAATATTATATAAAGTAATCAAATATACAATACATGGTTTTCACTACAAATTCAACATTCATTCTTGTTAATTTTGCAAAAGTAATTCAGTCAAATGCAGTAAATTACTTTCTTTCTGATGTTTGATTAACATTATTGACACACATGGCGACAGCAGCTTTATTAGCAGCGTCTGTCACTTTGAGACCTCAGAGTCGGATTCAAGTGCGCTGTGCAAAACCGTCTCAAGTTCACCACAGTCTATGGTTCACCTTGGTCTCAAAACCAGCATTTACAAAATAAATTCTCCCGCTGCTCACTGTGCCTGAGCAGTTTGAAATATTTTGTATCCAAACCACAACGTTTAAAAACGCGTTTAAATGATAAACTTACATCATGATGGCGCAGCAAAATTTAAATATTTCTACCGGATATATTATCGCCAGTCCTTTAGGCGAATATAGAGTTTAATCAAACACAAAAAGCAAAATTATACATCCATCAAGTTAATATTCAAACTTACCGAAAGTTTGTAGGGTCGATGATGACGCTGTGTTTTAAGAATAGACTAATGAAGAGAAGAGTAAAGGCGATTTATTGGTTGATATATAACCTATTCTAATAAGGCGCAGCAATCATCTATAGGCCTACGTGCAGCAGCAGGTCGGTCGTTCACAAGTTAAATATAGAATAAATATATTTGTCATATCAAATTAAAACCTGACGTTTCAATTTACCATGCCCTGCTCAGAGCCGTTGGCCCTGCATGCCTAGGGGGTTTGATTGACAGGTGGCCTGCCTGGCCAATCATAACGCCGAATACGCAACTTTGTCCGACAACAAAGCTGTCAGTCGGTGGACATGAACTTGAAAACGGTAATGTTTAAATTACTTAAATGACAATATTTGAAAGTTGAGACTTTGTTTCATATCAACAGTAAGCTGCTCTGAACTCTCTCTCGTAATCACTCGGTGTAACGTTAGTCTTTGCCCCGCGAAGTATTTTTCACTGCGTGAGTGCATGAGAACATGATGTGCGTGACTCGCGAGAGCCGCCTGGCTCGTGGCCCGTCCGTCACATAGTACCTAAAAAAGGCGTGTCTTTGCGAACGTCTCTATTAATGATAATGATTCCATGATAATGCATGGAATATAAGGCAAAGTGCAACTAAATAACAGGGATAATTTGTGGGGGACGTTGCGTGGTAAGGCTTTGGTAATCAGATGGCTTGCAGTATCTGCTCCACAGCCAATCACGGGCCCCTTCCTTGCTTGGGCCCCGGGGCTTAAGCCCCGCCTAGCCCTATGGTTAATGCGGCCGTGCACAGCTGGTTAGACTTATATTAATAATTCATGCACTTCAAAATCCCTTTTGACTAATTATTTATATTTGTCTGAATAGTGGGTTTATTTGCAAGGCCTAGCAAAAAAACTCAAAACACCACAGCATACAGTACCTTTCACAAACATTTCTTTTTTTGTTTTGGTTTTGTTTTTTTTTTTTCTTTTGATCTCTGGTCCCATGTCATGATGCAACTGATGCAGTTTACAGCCGTATGAGGACAGAACAACTGTCTGGTGCAAACACAAATATGTGGATTTCAGCAGAGTTAGAAAAGGTTGTGTTTACTTACAACTGGCTGCAACATTGCAAAATTCCCTCATAATGAGTAGACTGTCAGGATAAGGGCTGAACTCAAAATAACCCTGCTGAAAAGAAATGCACAAATTTCTGTGATGGCCCAGGCTGGATGGTAACTGTGAGCTGGGTTCATAAAAACAAACATGTTCAGTTCCATGCCATGCTCAAACATTAATTTTTCCACCAACGTGGACGAAAACAACAACAAGACTATGGCAGTGTTACCTGCACTGCTATTGACCACAACACTTACACATCACTTGTCAAAAATATTGATGTTTCGATATTTATCGATACTGTTATACTGTTTTTGTTTTTCCCTGTGGTATTGATTTAGAATTGGTATCGAGCTATTTTAATCTGGTATCATATCAAAGGCATAGTTTTGATATTGTGACAACACAAACATCTTTGGCTATTGAATCAGCAGGGTTACTCTGGTGAAGCTTGCTGATCAAAGCAAATCTTTCTGGATAGCCCAGTAGGCAATAATAACTCTCCCAACACATTAAATAGAATGAGTATTTTTACAATACTTTGAAATTGTTATTTGAAGCTAGGGATGTCACAGTACCAAAATCTAGTAGTCAGTACCAATACCAACAAAACAATACTTGATACCCATGTCAATGCCATGGTAAAAAAAAAATAACAATACTACTTAAACATTAACTCCTTTATTTAAACCGTTTAACATTACAAAAACGCAATTAGTTGCACTTGACCTTAAAATAAGCTTTACAAAATAATTTTCAATTTAGTTAACACAGTAACATTTTATTAGTATTAGTTTCTATGCGGATTTACTCCATGACAAAACCACCCCAGTCATTCTAGAATTAGGGGATGTGGATGATTCTGAATCAATTCACAAAAGTCAAAAATCGATTTTCAAAAAAAAAAAAAAAAAAATTATAATATCGAAATATTGACGGAACGCAAAAGACGGAACTCTGAAGTGCGGAAGTGCAGTGGCCGGACCGTCTGTGGTGACCGTTACACCCTCCGTGTTAAAAGCTGACGTGTGGAAATATTTTCGCTTCTGAAGTTGAAGGGGGAAAGGAGCTGGACAAGAGCCACACTAGTTGTAAGCTTTCTAGAATAAAACAAAAGTATTTCGGAAACACGACAAATATAAGAAGCCACATGACACGTTTCCACCCAGAGGAGGAAAAACACTTAGCTGTACCGGTCGTCGTTATTAATTTACGCTACAAGTATGCTGCTAGTTCAGGCACACAATTATTTTCCTGTTGGTTCTTTGCAATGTTAATAAAATATATTGTATGTTAATTCTTTATGGGTCATTACTTTGTACTTTTAAAGCAAAGTATTTATAGTCACACTCACACACACACAAAAAAGGATTCAGATAATCGATAATCAGTTTGGCATCAAATCTAATAGTGAGGTACCTAGAGATTCACACCCCTATCTAGAAGGATTCATTCTTTCCAAAAAGAGCTGTTCAAGTCATCTGGTGAAATTGTTTTTATATTGCAATATATACAATTTTGTAAATATCGGTATCGGCCATAACGGCAATATTATCGGTTATGGATATCGGCCACAATTTTTACATTGGTGCATCACTAAGATCTTAAATATTTTATTACGTTTATACGTTCTTTAACCTATAAAGTCAAACTGAAATACTTCTAGGCGTACTGTATGGGCTGCCCCCAGCCCCTCTACCTTGCTTACCATTGGTACTTGCGCTAATGTAGCGTTTGGATCCTTAAAGGGATAGAACAACATGAGGGAGAGTAAATGATGACATCATTTAATGGTCTACAGCTGACAAAAGTGATCATGTTGCCTACACAGTTATCTACTTTTGATAATTTAAAGAAAGTTTAAGAACATCTCACTTCCAAAACAAGTACAAAGCCTTGAAAGAATATTCAACTTCCTCTCTCTATTGCAGACTGTACTCACAAAGTACATTTAGCACACGTCAAGTTTGACATGACAGTAGACCCATTAGAAAAAGGGGTTTTAACATTCTAGTCTCCAAGCCTAAAGGAAAGACCACAATTAGCATGCTATTAGTGCTCAATCAAGCCTTTTTCTGCCTGTAGTTGAAAAGATGGGACGCAGCTTTGAAGATAGCTGAAAGGTCACCATTCTCTTCCCTGCAGTTTAGCGATGAGCATGGAACAGAAAAGAAATGAACCAGAATGCCCTTCTTTTTATTACTTTTACCACTGCAAGCTCTGCACTTATACTTCACAATGTAAATCTGTGGAATGATATCATCAAAGAAAAGAAGCATCGTACAGAACTGAACTATAATCAAAATTGTGTCAGTTTAGATTTGTTGATTATTTACAATCTACGAAGACAAAAAGACGCTATGAACAGATTTAAAGATGTGGGTTTTGAGTCGCATCATAAGCACCCACACACAGCTGCGGCATCAGAGAAGTGAGAAACATCCAGGCACGTCTGCAATCAAACATTCCCAGCATGCCTCTGTCCACCCATATACCCCCCTCAGCCACATAGCCCCCCGGTCACAGCACATTCACTGCCGTGTGTGTGGACCCCAATGAAGCCAAACATTCTGATGAGAATGACAAAGACGAGCTCTGTTCTGCCCCGTTAGCAAGTGTGTTTGATTTCTTCCTGTCACAGAGTCTTAGAAAGAAAAAACTGCTAAAATTGAAAGTAAATTATTCATGTTGTTTAGTAAGGCTGGGGTAAACGATTATTAGGCAAGGCAAGTTTATTTATATAGCACATTTCATACACAGTGGCAATTCAATGTGCTTTACATGGAAGAAATTAAAATAATCAAAAGAAGTCAGAATAATTGAAACAGTTTAGAATAAAAAAATAAATAAAAAAAATCATAATAATAAAAATAAAATACAGTGTCAAAAATAAAATAAAATGTACAGTACAGTAACAGTCGGACGAACAGTGGCACAGTGCTCATTCAGTAAATGCAATCAATATAAATAAAAACAGTTAAGAGTAAAAATAAAATAAAATAAAGTAATACCCCTATCTGAGATGGAAGAGATTGAGCTGGTTTACGGTGCTATTAATTAAACGATTAGTCGTGCGATTATTTTATCGATTAGTCAACTAATCGGACGATTAATATAACGGTTAATTTTCTGCTGCTCGATTAATAAAAAACATAATGTATCTAAAAAAAATGGTGTACTGAATCACTGAAAGAACAAACAAACTGCATGGAGAGCTTAGATGGTTAGCTAGAACCAACGAAGTGTGCAGGGCTCAAGCTAGACAACTAGGGGTGTGACGGTTATAGTTGAACACAGTCGTTAGATCTCTACAACCACCAAAACTAAATTTTCTCTCTTTTTTTCAACATTTTTTATTATATACAATTTTTAAATACTAATATCAGCTGAGGAGGGAAACGGAAACTGAGTTAGTTGTGCTTCGAAGGGTCAATGTTATCACAGCACTATTGTTTAGTGCTCTCAAAAACAATCCACAAAATCAAGCGATTCAGTATTAGGCATAAAACAAAGCTCTACAGTTCTAATGTCAATGTAACAAAAACACCATTGCAGAGACGATAACCTTAACCCTAATTCATTAATTAATTTACATTTACATAAAAGGTTGGGGGGCGGGGGTTTTGGCTAACTAACTAAATCAGAAAATGCATTTTACAGAATGCCAAAGCTGAAAAATCAGGCCATTAGAGGGAAGAGACATCTGTCTGTCAAAACACAGACAACTGAAAAAGTCAGCCACTGAACGCTGGTGCAATATAATCCCAGAGGGTCTTTTGTAGATGCCACTTAGTATTCCATCCATTTCCATTACATGTGATGTTGTATGGATGTATCCATCTTTCTGGGCAAGATGATGTCAGCATACTGACAAGGGTTTCGCTATTACTGGCTATCCTTGGATGATCTTATTATTCTGTGCTGCAGGAAAGATGTCTAAACCAATCACATCCTGTTAAATTTATCGGCCAGAGAAAAGTTGGTCGAGACTAATTATGAGGCTAAGTATGTAAACAAAGCACCTTGCATTACAGACATACAAATGACATTCAAAACAGCCCAAACTCAATCAGCGGTTTCATTAGTGCCTCCGAGACTGGGAGAATTTGCAATATGTGCATCTCTAACTGGTGCTATACTAAGGAAAGGTTAATAATCCCCAGAAGACAAATGAACCTATTAGAAGCGTGATACAAGCAGATGGATAAAAAATTAGTTCTACCTGATGTTGTGGGATTTGCGCTTGATCTCGCTCCAGCAGAGATTCATGTCGTGATCAGGGTGTTTGTTCCTCTGCCCCCTGCACTGGGTGGGCAACTCCTGCCCCTCAGGATCCACCGCCGACTGGCAGGGTACACAGTGGCATCCCGGCCACGAGGGCCGCCCTGCAGCTGCAACACACAGGTAAGGATTTAGAGAACTCCTATAATCACTAATTATTATTAAACTATGTGCTTAAGTTAAAAGTAGTTTAAGTAAAAAAAAAAAAATTTATGTTTTTTTTTTTTTGTCATCTTGTGTATGTGTCATGCAACTATTAATTCTGATGTGGTTTTCTTTTTTTCATTAGTGGAGCAAAATAATAAAAAAAAACAGCAAGCAATGTAAGTTTGTGTCTAAAATAAGTTACTTGATATTAACTGCTTGTTTATGGACCTGTTGTAGGCTTATGAAAGCAATATTACGGTTGGTGCCCACATCTCTGAATTATGGCTCTGATGATATCCTGAAGCACAACACTCTTACTTGCATAATACTGCTCGATTTTACAGTAGCCTTTTTTCATCACTCTAACTTTTTATATTGAGAGAGATTAGAAGTAAGAGAACTTCTAAAAAATTGCAACACATTATAGGAATGGAAGTCCCACTTTTATAGAAGAGCCAATTGCCTGTTTTTCTGGAATTAATGCCCATGTGCCTAAAAATACTTCACTTTTAGCTGAAGAAGTAACTTTAGGATACCATTGTTGTCAGATATGGATATATTTGCTGATATAATGGTAATTTTGACAAACAAACGGCGATTTCGTCTTTCACCATTTAAGTAGTGCTGTACACTTGTATGCCTAGGGCTGGGCATCATTTAAAATACTGATTTTACACTCAAATACACTCAATACTGAGACTTTGACTTTGATACCGGGTCCTGAACGATACTTTTTTCGATACCAATTTTTAAAAATGTTTTAACAAGATTACATTACATTACCTAAAGCAATTTGTTGACGTTTTTTACAAATAGAATAATTGCCTTGCACTCAAATGCACCCATAAAGCTATCCGCAAAGCACTGGCAAAAGAAGCCAAACGATTATGAATGTGTCAGGAAAAAAATAACAAGGAGTCTTTTTAATTGTTTAATAATAAACTAGTGTTTTCTGAGTCAGTGTTGGCTGTAAAGATGAAGTTAACGTTGCTGACTCGTCATCTCCACAGTAAAGTGAATGCATGCACCAATAGAGAGAAATGCACCTTTTATTTGGATTACATAATCAGAAAATATTTGATTTTTATTCTTATTGGTTTGTTTAAAAGTAAACATTTCAAGCTTTTCTATATGCCTATTTCTCATGTATGTGAGATAAGTAGCCTATACGCTGAGTTTTGGTTTATTTGTGACGCTGTTCAGTTCTTCTTGCAGTCGAAGACAGAGCAACTTTCTGACAGAAAAGTATAAGGAAAAAAGGGGCTGTGTTTTGGGAAGTGACCTGAGCCAGACAAACAAATACCCATTTCTACAGATGCACCTCAGCTGAACCTTGAAGCACACGGCAGATAAATACAATACCAGTAATGCCTGAGGGTCACGTAAGCTCTGTTTCTCTCAGCCAGAGTGGCAGTAACTCTGCTGTTACTTAAAGTATCGCTGGAATTCAGCACACGTCCAGAGCAAAGGGATGGAGACGCAATCATTCCAGCAAAAGTCTCATGATTAAGGAGCTTTCCCTTAGTCATGAAACCCTTGTGTATTATTCAGTGCCACTGTCAGACTGCCTTTATGTTCCTCTCTTTGCCTTTCATTAGTCCCAGGGAGTGACTAGCCATAGGGAGCAATACATTTCCAAATTTTTTGCACTAAGCATTTTCCATCATCAAACACTCAAAGTAAATCTTTAAAACACAAATAGTTCAATATCACTAAAAGGTTGTGATGCCTAATTTATGTAGCATTTAAAATACATTTAATATCTGCCATTTAGCTGCAATTGACCATAGGATGAAAATAATACATCTGTTTTGAATCATTACAAATTCACCATGAAATAAAAATAAATAAATACAACCTTGCCATTTCATTTATTGAATATAGTCAGCCTATCCCTGTTTAGCCCCATCATCCCAGATCCCACAAATCATCTACAGTACCCAAGCCCTCCTCCAAGACCCCAAGCTAAATCACCATGACGACATACTGTCACCTAGTCACTGCTGCATAATCTCAGCCGACATTTGTGCAGAAATAAACACATCCGGCTGTCCGGGCCCATACGGCCGTAACACATCCAAAACAAACAAAACCTTAGATGTGTCTCAATGAGAAATTCTGTATGCTGTGTTCCCCAGAGCAGTAAGTGAATTAAAGTCTCCACACGGCTCTAATGCGTCCCCCCTCAGGCGGTTCCTCTTAATTCACTGTCCTTTTTCAGTCTTTCTTGAATCTCTCTCTCTCTCTCTCTCTCTCTCTCTCTCTCTCTCTCTAATGCACTGTCTCTGTGATTAATTCTGGTTGTTTATGGTTCATCAGATAGCTAGATGAGGGCGTCAAATATTGTTAAAACTCAAAAGGATCTGGAGACATTGAGGTATATATAGAGGGGTGAACCCCAGCAGTGCAGGATCTCTTCCTGTTTTGTGTTTATGTGCCATTACAAGTCCCCGCTCACGCCCTCACTGCCCAGTGATTTTGTGTTTGACAAAAATTGTGCTGAATCGTCAAAACAAAAACAGTTGCGGAAATGAGCCTCTGGGGAGGACTTACAGAGAAGCTTCTCCCTCCAATCAGAGACGACTGGATGGAGTGCGTTCCGCTGTCCACTGCCAGGACCTTGAACCACTTCATTAGGCCCAGGCAGCACATAGACTGGCATGCCTACATAAATCCTACACCTTCCATGCCAAACATTCACAAATTTACACCAATTCTTTGTTGATACAGTTCTATGGGAATTCAAATGCAATAAATGAATCTATAGGGGAGTCTGGAGCTTATTGTCATATGGTCAGGACTCAACAACAAGCACTAACTGATGGCCTGGGGCCAGCGTGAAAGACACTCGGGCCAATTGAAGGAACTGTCACCTGCCCGATTTAACCCGTGCTGGATCTTCATGGAAGTTGATCATTTGCTAATTTTTTTAGCCTTGCCAATTGAAATTCAAGCGCACGTAGAGGCGAAGGTACCTGCGCCTCTCTCTGTTTGGTACTTGCGCGCTGTGCGACAAGCTTTGTATTCACAGCAACACATCCAAAGCATGCACCAAGAACACCTCATCTCATAGTGCGCAACTACTCTTTTACGTCTTCCAGACATATTCACAAAAATGTATATCAAATTCACGTCTTGTCAAGTATCATAGTAAACAGTCGGTTATGTCTAAGGGGAACTTAAACATGTGAGATAAGGTGTAAAAGTGTATTGTTTCCGTGCAACACTTAAAGTGACAGCAGCCTAATTTTCCTGCCGCTGACTGTTTTGGTTATTCAAACTAAAGACTCTCTACAGACTGAATAACTTTAAACTCTTAAACTTTACATTTGATTACTATTTCTGTACCTGCAAATCTAGTTATTTTACTGACTCTCTCTAACAATATTTAAATTAAAATTATATAAGTTAGGATAGTAGGTTTGGTGTCATAATCATTTAAGTTGCACCAGTTTCCTGCACATGAATCCTCACTTCACTTTTTGACCATCCGTGACAGTTTTGAGTCAATTATTACTCTAGCAGTTAATAACTTCTTGGTTCAAACAGCTCTTAAAGGACATGTTCGGTAGTTTACACTTAAAGGAGAACTACGGCGCAAAATGAACATTTGGTTTAATAAAACATTGGTACCTAGTCAACCGTTCTCTGAGATTTGTTTTCATGATAATCGAATGTAAAGAGTTTTATCTCTAAAACTGTTTAGATTATAACGCTAGTAAATGGTGGCATATAATAAGTAAAATAAATCACTAGTTAATACCACTAACAATAGCCCCACACTAACACAGTATCATAATGATGGTCCCTACATGCAAAATAGACCATTTAATAAGAAGATACTTTAAAGACAGTTCGCCATCTTTGCAAAACAGTCTCGATAAGTCGAACCACGAACACCGTGCTGAGTGAGCTGAACTGTATGAAGTTCAGCGAACATCTGAACTGTTTGAACGGCGTTCGTGGTTCGACTTGTCGAGACTGTTTTGCAAAGATGGCGAACTGTCTTTAAAGTATCTTCTAATTAAATGGTCTATAAACTTATAATGTTCTCAATGCTTCATTTTGCATGTAGGGACCCTCATTATGTTACTTTGTTGGTGTGGGGCTATTTTGAGCCTTGTTAGTGGTATTAACTTGCAATTTATTTTTACTTATTATATGCCCCCATATACTAGCGTATACGCTAATCAGTTTTTAGAGATAAAACTCTTTACATTAGATTATCATGAAAACAAATCTCAGAGAACGGTCGACTAGCTACCAATGTTTTATTATAGGTTCATTTTGTGTTCTCCTTTAAAGCCCTGTTTTAAGTTTGTTTCTGATGAAATAGAACAGTTAAGAATTTTCAGGTTTCTGTGGTTGCACCCACAGATTATGCAAGTTCATGTATACAGTGTATTCTTTCTTCTTGGTTTAAACCATTTTATGCAATACAAGAAAGAGTTATGGACAGACTTCTTCATTGTACCTCCAGTTTACTCAACATACAATATACAAAAGGAAGGTCAAAGCCGAGACAATCTACTGACACACTAGGTGCAGAACATTTCACTTACCAGTGCTGAGCCAAAGAGTTTTAAGTACTTCACTTTGCCTTCAAAGACAGACTATATATATGTTATATATATATATGACACTAAAATATAACACACGGTTGGTAGAGCAATGTCATCTCAAATGCCTTAGAGGCATGAATGTCAGGTGATCAAAGCCTGTAAAGGAGAAAGACAGGATATGTAACATTTGAAAAGAAGACCTTGATTATCTGATTTAGACCTCAGTGTACTGCACAGTGAAAAACGTCTGTCTTTGAACCCTACAGTCAACAAGACAGTTCTTACCTCAGTGGAGACCACTTCAGAAGCTCTGCCTCAGACACCAGCATGTGCATTCAAGAGCCTGTCTCTCGTTATATACAGATATGGATCCTATCCTTTGTCATCCACAGTGGGTGAGTTGGGCTTACAGAGAAGGCCTGCTGTTTATGGTCTGGAAGGAGTGCTCAAATGGTGCAGGTCCTACAATCAAATGCACTATTGTCCTACACATTCCACATCACACCTACCTGACTTGTCCACCCACCAGAGAAGCAAAATGCCATGTACGTAATCCAGCAGGCTGCAACTGGCTGCCCGCCTGTCTAAGTGACACTCAACACATGGCAGCTGGCCACTGTCCGCCTCTTTGGCCTATCCAGAGTCCTCCTGTTGTGCTGGGTTTTCCCTATCTCTCAAACAAACTCCAACTCACTTCTGTGTATTCATTACTTCCTTACTGGACCAAATGATGTGATTAGGTTTATCCGTTGAGGCACAACTCCCCTAATGCACCAGAGGTATATAAAAACCTTAAGAATGTTATGCGTTATCAATATGAGCAGCTTAACATATAAAAAAGAATCACTCAATAAATGCAGCCTTAGTTTTTCTCCACTTTTTTGATCAAATAAAGGTAGTCTTAGTGCCCACACATAATGCGTTTTTCCATTCTAATGCACTTGCGTCTTTGGCAGCGCTTTGTGCATGACATGGCATTCTAACAATGAGTTGCAAGTTATAAGTTCAGCTTTCAAAAAACACACTTCTGGACTTTGAGCCTTTTTCTGGTTTAAGCAAAAAATCGTTCTGTGAACTGGCACTAATCACAAAACTTTTGAACAGTAATGCATGTACACAGCTAATTTTGAATGACTGTGAATTGTGACCAGCTAACGGTGCTATGCTAAACAGCCAAATCCTGCGCATTACATATAAGCCTAGTAGCCAAAATCCACTAATGAATGCAGAATCTTAGGTTTCAGTGCAACTTTGGTTTGGTTTAAAAGAGCACAAAAACAGTTTGCCCTCTCCAGAAAAGCTATTATACCCTCAATGACAAACAGTAATTTTCTGTAGAAAAACATGCCACACGCACACTTATTTATCAAGACAGTGCGCTTGTTTTCCACTCTGAGAGCAGCATTGGAAATTAGACCCTTCATTAGCATTAGCAGTCATTATCCCAGGCTATGGTTGGTTCAGCAAGATGACAGGACATTATTCTGGCACTTACATAGTGCACCTTTTGTCTCTGTGCATCAGATGAACAATTGATGAGCAAATGTTTTATTCATACGTGTGTACAAGTATACTTAAGTGCTTGAAGTTCTAGAAGACAAACCTCATCAGACCACTTAGCCATCTATAGACATATTTATCCATTTTACACATCTATAGATCTCCAGGCTGGATAGACTCTGCAGTAAAGCACTTCTCATATACCTGACTCTATACTCAAGGAGAGAAGACATCATCGAAAACCAAAGTAGCAACCTAAAGTGATGTAGACATCGTTATTAAGTTTCAAGCATGGTTTTTTTTTTTTTTTTTTTTTTTTTTTTAATTGAGCTGTGCTTCAAATGTCATTGGAAGGTTGGGCTTATTAACCAGTGTGAGTATCGCTGAGAATAAATTTGATTACAGCTATATAAGGTAAAGCCCTATTCGAATGGTACAACTTTTCCAGGGGGATGTTAAAGAAATTCTTGTTTCACAGACATACTTCGCCAATTTAATTCCTTCTGAATCTGCCAAGACAGTAAAAAATTACAGACTTACTGTACTGGTTTTCGGCAAACTCAACGTCAGTGTAATCTAATCTAATATAATCCTCTGAGTAATCTAATCCCATCTGAATGTGAAGGTTTGTGATTGCTGATGTTGTATTATCCTAACGCTTTTCCTCATATATATTTATATTTACCTACCATTAGCACACCGATCTTCAGCATGCTCTCATTTCATTTAAATATGGATGGTATCTGACTAAATAACATCATGAAATTAAAGAACAGCAGATGACCTTTTTTAAAGCCTGCATCTAGAAAACACACACACTCCCACCTCTGTTAATCATAGAGATGTTAGTCATCCTAATCTGTACATAAAAATCACACATCTATTGATGAGAATTGTAACTCAAACATTGTTTAGAAAACTAATTCGGTCCGAATTAGGCTTTAGTGTGCTGTATAGCTCTTGCAGTTTAGTGGCATGACAAAATGCACTTGACAGTAGACAACCAGTTCTCATTGAGATGTATTAAAATAATACAACTTTGCTCTTTGTAAAACATCTTAAAAAGGAAAGGGTGAGAAACACGAACAGACATTTGAGAGGCATGTTAAAAAAACAACAACAAAAAAACAGACCCAACAGACTGAAGCTAATGAGTTATGAAGGTGTGAAAAATTGTGACTGACTGAAAATAAAAAGACACAATCCGGTAAGTGATCATGTCACTGAAATTGTATATGTAATTTGACTCAGAGCAAATCACCATCAAGCATTGGCAATTTTTCCAGGTGTCCAGTCCATTTTGTTCAGTGCAGTGTGCATTTATTTTCATCACAACATCAAGACGATGGAGGGTGTGAAGAAATAATCATTGGATGAGAAGCTGGATGGGTGGAAAAGGAAGAATCAACAGCTGTTTTGACATTTTTACAAGTCAAAATGCGAACACGCCAATTACAGACTATGGAGCCATGTCTCTGACAGGAGTGCTGACAGCTTCTCGTTGCTATGCTAATGCTCTTTGTATGCACGGAAATTGTGTTTGGAATACATGCACATATAATATGGCAGAGTTATGGCACACATAAACGTTGCAGATGGATTGAATTTATTCAGAGATTTATGCATGAAAACCTGTGCATATAAACATAGCTATATGTAATAATAAACATCACTCGCACACAGTGATGGGAAATTGTGCTGCACACACAGCAACATTCAGGAGCACAGACATTTGTTGTCATTGTTGCCCCACTTGCCCTTACTTAGCAACAAAGTGGTAACATCACTGTTTTTTAAGTTATTAATTATTGCTTTATTGTTGCATAGATGGAGCAGGTAATTCACACACATTTCTGTCTCTCTCTCTACAATTCATTTAAATGCACGTTATAATTTAAATCAAATAAATGCAACCTTACTGTACAACTTTATCTCTGTGTCCAATTCAAAAGTGGGAGGAATGCTACCGCTAAACTGAAAACTGAATACTAAACTCTTTTCTCTGAGATAAACAAACTATTCAAACCATCCTCTGTTGCTGGATCTACTGATCTCTCTGACAGCTTTCAGTCCAACACAGTCTCATGAAGATGCGTATCTATACCACGAGTGTCATTTCTCGTGGCATTTATATGCCAAAAGTGTTTTTTTCGTGTATATGGTACGCACTAAAAAACCCTGGGTTAGGTTTAGGGGGGAGGGGGGTGGGGAGTTCGTGCGAATTATACGCAAAAAAGTGCGTATCATATGTACGCGAAAATCGCGTGCCATATACACGCAAAAACTGTTTTTGGCGTATAAATGCCACGAGAAATGACATTCGTGCCATAGATACGAACTTTCATGAGATCGGGCTGTTCAGTCTTTCTTCCTACAAAAAAAATTGATAAAATTTGTTAACTTTTCTTCTGCTGCCACTCCGCATTCAACTCCTTATTTGATAGATTGTCCACTAGGCACTGTTTTTCTCACAAATACATCTGCGGTTGAAAAACTGATTACCTCCAGTACACTCGATCCTATCCCAAGATATCTTCTAAAAACTTCACTGCCTTCACTTATTCATCCTATTACTCACATTATTAATAGATCTCTTGCCAATATGTCCAGCTTATTCTGAAAGTAGTGGCCATCACTCCAACTCTTAATTCCAGCCTTGACAACACTATTCAGAACAACTAGACCAATATCGAACCTCACTTTCATTGATAAGCTGAGAAGGTACAGTAGTTGTGGCACAACTGCAGTCACATGACATAATCTACTTGAACCACTACAATCTTGTTTCCGCCCATATCACATCACAGAAACAGCTCTCCAAGTGCTAAATGATTTCTTTCTGGCTTCTGATTCTGGTGCACATAGTATTCTGGTTCTTCTTGAACCACTCTACTTTTCTTTCTCAACTGTCTTCAATAGATACAGCCCGTTCTCATCCTTTAACGTCATATAGAACGCTATATGCAAAAACGGCGCTATACTACGCATATGGCACCCTTTATCGTTAATATAACACGCGAACCCAAGACGTTATAAATCCTTTAGCGTGAATGTGACACGCACACCCTACCCCACACCTAAACTTAGCCCTCACAGCGCGTGTTATATTAACGATAACGTGTGTCATGCGCGTAGTATAGCGCCGTTTTGTCATATAGCGTTCTATATGACGTTAAAGGATGAGAACGCGTTGATAGATATCACTGGTGTGGCTCTTCATTGGTTGACTTCATGTCAATCGGATAGACAGCAATTTGTTAAGATAGGTGAGAATCGATCCCGTATTGGAGATGAATGCATTAATGCATTGACAGTAATAGAGATCACTTATTTGACCGTGGATCCATGATAAAACTACTCTGAATATCAAAGTCCTCAGATTCTCATACTGTCTTCAGATCAGTTACACATCTGCCTAATGAGCAGTGGCTGTCTGTCACCATGCAGAGAGCTGAGCTCTAGAGGCCTTTAATAAGGTTAAGGAGGGGTGGTAACATATGTAGGATTCTGATGAGATTAGTCTGTGCTGTGTAAAACAGATGACAGCACAAACATTGTGCCTCATATCAAAAGAACTAGATCTCTGCGTTGCGTGAGTCTGCCTGGGAGTAAAACCAATTACTGCAGACAGGGGCAGTTAGAGAGAACCCATTTAAAGGGGAACTTGGCAACTCTAGCCATTTCTTCAATGATTTTCACTTTTATCGTCACATGTTCTCATCGAGCTACCCCTATAGCTGTGGGGCATATATTTCACAACACTGTCGTAAAAAAAAAAAAAAAAAAAAACCTCACTTGCGGCACCCTATTCCCCTTTTATACAGCTGCTCAAGTGCATTTGTTATTATCGGAGCCTGACAACTTTATCGCGTGGGGCAATGTCTACCGAGGTGGGAAATACTAACCGGTATTGAGGGGGGCGTGTGTAAAACAGTTTGTGTTTCTCACTCGCTCTCACTTCTCACGAGATTTCCTATTTTCAATTTACCGGGACGTTAATGCCAATGTTGCAAAGGTTGGTTTTCCGCATAGGAATGCTATAGGGGGAGCAGGGAAAGTACCCATTTTCACCAGAACAGGTTATTTAACCATCCAAATGATTTCTAAACTGTTTTATTAAGTTCCAATTAAGTAAATTAAGTGTGCCAACTTCCCCTTTAAGAACTTCAATCAAGACCGTGTTCATGTAGTTCTTTGTCCACTCTGGCTGTAAACTCACATCTGAAAATTTGGAACGGTTTACTGAGTGGTAAAGATATTGAGTGCGAGAGGAGGCAAGTGTGATTAATCTGCTGAATTACACATGCACTGTTAAACGAGTTGGCAGATTGGTTCCCCTGCGACAGTCTAACATCTTCTGTCATGTGTGGAAGGAATACCTAAAGGATTATACAGGGCTGGCTCAGTCATCAAGCTAAATTCAGGGAATAAGTTCTCAAAAAAGGAAATTTCTGTCTGTATTAAAGACTTTTGCATATACAATCACTAAGTCACTGAAAATGTTCCCCATTCACAGCAGTGCTCGTATATCATCGCATCTGCATATATTCAGACTTGGAACATGACCAACGACTGCCGTCACACCAGGTTTGACATCAGTGAATGCAACTTGCCAAATTTGAAGGGGTGATTCACTGCTGGAAAAAGTATTTTCAGTAAAACTTGGCTGCCTATGTGGTAGAAAGGTGATTTTTGAAAATCAGTTATCTTCCCTTTTGCCAAATAGATAGGAAAACTTCAACAAAACCCATATGCACTAGGCATGTTGACATCCAAGGCCACCCAGACTGCTTCTATTGGATAGGCTCGACCAGAGTAAAACCTTGAGTAGGAAATATTTCTTAGCAATCTTTTAGTCATAAGGGTGTTGACGTGAATTGTTCTCAGGTGCAAGAATTTAAAGAGAAAATGTTTAGCAAGAGTGAGTTACTTTTGGTTTCCAGTGAAGGATCCAGTACATTGCAGGCAGTGGCTGAAGGCTGCAAAAAATATGTGAATATGGAGAAAACACTGCGATAGACAAACCTCAAAAATCTCTGTGTTTTTAGTCAACATTTCAAATGGGATGTCCACGAACACCCGGCAAAAAATAATTAAAAAAAAATAATACATTGTTTAAATTAATACATTATTATCTAACTGTGTGATTTGTATATGTAGGCAACATTTCTGAAATGCATAACTTGAACACTCACCTCTGATAACAGATCACTCAAAATTGTAATGTAGACAAAAGCGCTACAAATACATGTGAATTGAATTACTGCCATGGTGTTTTAATGATTTTTAGAAAATTGCGTAATGAGATCTTAGATCAGCTGCAGATGGGAACAAAAAACAAGCTAACTTACAGCAGTAGCAAAAATGATAATTCTAATAATTTACTCATCCTTATGTCTTTACAAACCTGTATGATCTTCTTTTATTCACAAAAGGTGAATCTTTGAATATTAAAATGTCCCTTGCCACTGTCAAGCTTTCAAAAATGGAATAAAAATGTTTTGTTTTTATGGCAGAAATAAGTCATACAGAAGTCATCCATTTCTTCCAAAAAAAATAAAACAATAAACACATATTTTCAAGTTCTTGGTAAGTATATATATGAAGAGTTCAGATGCAAAAGCCTCTAAATGCCATTTGAAATTTTCTTCTTTAATGATGATTTTTATCAAACTTGTATATTTAATTTCAGTAATTTCACTTAAATAAAATTACTGAACTTAAATATACAAGTTTGATAAAAATCATCATTAAAGATGAAAATTTCAAATGGCATTTAGAGGCTTTTGCATCGGAACTCTTCATATGTGTATATATATATATATATATGAATCAGGCAGCCTTTCTTCAGGAAATGTATTATTGACAGCATTAGGGCTGAAAAGTGCCCTCCATTTAGTTGATTTCCCTTAGTCTAATCAAACACCACAGATACAATGTATGCTCTTTTGACACACAAGCACCAAAGTTACCTACCCTGAGCATAAGAGAGCACTTTTGACTAAGCTCATCTTGTTTCTAGGCGACAACAACGCTGCGAACACAGATTGTGTTTGTATGAAAATCCTCTCATATCAGCCCACGTTCCTCTCTCTGCTAATTTTATCAAAGCAAATATGCATGTGCTGTTAAAACCTAATTAACAGAGATTCATACATGGACAATAAACACACTCCTCCTTGGCCTCCAAGCAAGGAAAAATATGATTAATACTCTGCTATTCTTAAGAGCCACTGATCTGTAAAGCAACAATTATTGGTCCATCAAATAACTAATTTAGCAATCCTTGATTATGGCAGCAGCTATTCAAGACTCTTATTGTAGGAAGTTGGTGCTGATGCTACATCATTTGCTTACAGTGCGGGAAAGTTCAGCATGTGACACAGCAACAATGTTGTTGGAAGTCTACAGCCACTTGAATAGATACAGACTGCTGATGGATATATGTTCACACACTGCTCACCTAAGCGCACGGCACACATGCCAAAGTCATGGCTGCCGCCGCCAATAATAAGCAGAGCTGAGACAGATCGGACTACGGTTCATTTGAAATCTGGGAATCTCATTAAAAGTGAGAGAAAGGACTTTTGACAGCCTTCTGTGTGACATCTCACCCTCTCCTGTTAGTCCACGTGGGCTGCCCTGTCAGCCATGTCACTTCCTGTTAGCAGAATGAGTCACTGAGATTCTATGTGATGGGAGTCAGGTTGACAGCTTGTTGTTAAATTTAAAAAGACAGCCATAAATTATTAAATCCCCAAGTTTTTTATTTTTATTTTGTATAGTCCACCCACCCATACTGCAGTTGTAATGGAGGTTCTAGTTAAGCTGAAATGCTTCCTAAATTATTTCGAGTCAGTTGGAGTGGGAAAAGGAAAAATCTCAGATTTTCTTGAGAACATGTACATATTCACAGTCCTCGCAAAATCCAACAGTATTGCAAAGAAAATGAATGGGAAAAATAAATATCAGATTTATTTATTTTATATAATTAAAAAAAAACACAATTTTCACCCAAACTGAATAATCAAAGTTTTTACCAGTTAGCCTAAATCTTCCATAATCACCGTTCTATAAGTCTATAAATGCCGGGAATTTTAGCCAAGTAGTGTAAATCAACAGCCGCAGAGACAACCGTGTTTGCCAATAATACAGAGACAGCATTAAAAAGTGAGCCAGAGAGAGTCAGAGACGGCAACATCTTTCTCACCTCTGTCACAGAAGCATTAGAAAGTGCCAAACAATCACTTGAGTCACGTGGCATGAAAATTAAAAGCCATAGGGCAGACGGGGCCTGGTCTGGGTAGGGTTGCGTCAGCCGTTTGTAAATTCTTTCATTGTAACATAAAGTCTACCCTAGAGGCTAGCTAGTTTGTAACTAACTCTGTATTTTATTCCATTGGTCCATTTGTTCGTGAGGTAGAACGCAGCTAGTAGTTCGTGAACTCTCCATAAAGTAATGTGTAGTCGCATATGACGTTTAGCCTCGATGAACCAATAGCAGCCTTCACTTGAACAGAAGTTGTGTTGAAATGCTGTGAATTTAATTTTATCCTTCACTCCATCTTATTTTGCCTCAAGTTAATAACTGTAAAAATAACTTTCCATTTAATGCGATACTTGATCATGAATAACATGTGTTTTTATATATAAATAACATTCAGAAACTGTATTTGAAATGAAATGAATAAGGATCAATTAATGAATAATGATACAAAAAAACAAGAAATTACGTTTATTGATTATAACTGATATTTGACAAGCACAACCTGGACAGATGCACACAGAGGCGCTGTTTAGGACAGGTTCGTGTTAAAGAGCCGCTAACAAAGTAATCTTTTCACATAATGTTCTCTCTCTTAAAACGTAGGGGAGTGTAAATGTCAGCATTATTATATATGTCTAAACAAGAATTTGTTGATGCAGTTCATCTATGATATTATATTCCAAACGTTAATCATGATCAGAGGCAGCCATAATATTTAATTAGAACGTAGAGTTAAGTTTAAACTAATTTAATGGTGCAACGTAAAAATATTTACATTTAGTAGTGCGTGAGTTGTAACTTAGTGCCCATTTATGTCAAAACTAGGCTAAGTTGTAACTTACGCACAGCTGGTGCAGCCGCCCCCTGGACTAGATATATCACAACAGTTTTGTTTGAAACCAAACTGAACAGTCACTGAACAGCAGCCCGGCAGGTCCTCGGCCTTATTTTGCTTAAGAGGGAACTGAATGAAGCAGGTCTGTCGTAACTGGCCCGTGCCAAGAACACTGAGCATCGGCACAGGAGGGGGTCTGGTCTCGCTGTCTGCTCTGACAGTACAACTAATTTCTGAAATACTGCTGTCTTTTCAAAATGAGAACAGAAGCAAAATAAAACATGAAAAAAAAAATGTATGCAACGCATGCATATATTTTAGAAAATGTGTCTTTAGAACCAAAGTCTGTGTCTATTCCCCAAGCATAATTAAAATAGCCCTAATGAGGCTGAGTTTTTATCTTAGAGTTTAAATTTTAAGTAGCAAATATATTTTAAATTGCTTTTAAAAGGATTTTAAAATAACCAAGGAAATGAAAGATTAAATACTCTGCTTCAGAGGTCAAAGGGGGCCGCATTTAACAGAAGCAAAGTGTTGCCATAGTTTCAGCCTTTTGCACCTGTTGTGGTTTTGATTAAATATGCATATTCTCTGCGAACACCAACATTGTTTCAAAAACAAATCGGTGAACAAAAAAGAGTTTTTGTGAAGCTGGATCATTTTTATTTAATTTTTTTGTATAGTCGACCCACCTAAACTTCAAATGGAGGTTCTAGTTAAAGTTAAAGTTAGTTAATTTCTAGTTAAAATGCATTTGCACTCATTTGAAGTGGAAAGAGGAAAATCAATGGTTTGTATACAGTATATTTTAAATAATGTGTTTTTTTAAAAAACAACTAAAAATGCTTTTTGTCAAAGCTGCAAAACTACAGAAATGTCAATTAATATTTTATAAAACTTTAAGACTACATTAAGTGTACGTCAAAAAAAATGAATGAGTGTTTTAAAGGTGATGTGAGCAAAAAATCTTCAAAAAAAGTCAGGTTTGATTAATTAGCTCTTGCGATTAAATAATGTAGTCATTTGAATGGTATTGCATTGAAAGTACAATGGGTCGTCCTGAAATGTCAATTACACAAAAGATTTTTTTTCAAAAGAAAGGCTGCATTTATTTGATAAAAAATAAATATGTTTAAATAAATACTAAATAAATAGTTAAATTAATAGTTAAGTTCAATGAACTGCTTTTAACATTCCTGTAGTAAAGCTGAATTTTTAGCAGCCATTACTCCCGTGTTCATTGTCACATGATCCTTCAGAAATCATTACATCATTGAAATATCAAAATATTTCTGTAGAAAAAATTATGCATTTTTTTAGGATTCTTATTAAATAGAAAACTCATAAGGACAGAATTAAGTTCATAATCCACCCTTGTATTAAATTATTAATAAAAGAAAATCATATTCATCCCAAACATTTGTATACAACAGTAGTATACATTCATTAATTGGCATGTTAAGAGCTACAAAATAAATGTGGGTACCTGTTAATAAGTAAATAAGAGTAAATAAGTGAACACAACATAACATAAAATGTGCATATAGAGTTCTTGGCAACAGCTACGAGTCCAGAGAAGGTGGGCACTGATGTGGGCAGTGTAAACTTATTCTAAGGAATGGTGGCCTTTCGGATACACAGCGGAGGCAGAAACATTTTTCTTGCATGACATTTTAGCACAGCGAGTCAATCAACTAGTGTGAGGATCTAATACAAAAATACAACTTTTATTACTTTGCATGCCTGTTAAATGAACAATGGCATCATTTCAGAGAGTGACTGAATGCAGTGTTATTTTTCATGGTGGACTGCAATGACAGACTCGTGATAAGGTAATGATATTTTGTATCGAAAAATGGTATTGTAAGACAGCTCTTTCAAGAGTTAATTAAATGAGAAAGGCTGCCTGTAAGAGGGGCAATAGAAAACGAATGATAAAAAATATGATGTTCTTAAGTGAAGTGGTAGGCTAGATTAAAGAATGATGTTGTTATTGACAAACATAAAACATACATAAACACACTGTTTGTTAGCAAGATACATGTTCAGCTTGGATGGATAAAACCTGTCATTCTTTTATAAACACCTTCGAACAAACAAGACACTGAGCAAATAGCATACTCTCTCTCTTCATAATCTATTGACAACCAAGGTAAAAGTGAACCAGGGTTGTACAAAACAAAAACAAATAAAATCAAAAGTGAAATGCCTATAAAGATATCTCATACATCTAAACCTTTGGGGTCATTATTTATTTATTTATTTATTTATTTTTTATAGCAAACAGTAGGGGTAACAGAGCACCTGCTGGATTTCAAGGTTTGGTTAAAATAGAGGTGCTCTTTGGATGGGAAACTAAATATGAAGAATCAAACAAGAGACCTCCAAGGCACTCTCAAGTGAAAAAAAGCCTTTATTATTATGGCTTGGTCAAGTTAACCATCTAAAAAACTCCAACGCGCATCGACTACATGCCTTCTTCTGGGAGTTAAACAGATCTCAAACCAACAGAGTTTCTTATAAACCAACAGTCTACCAATCAGAAATCTCCATCTGTCAACATCTGTTTTGTTGTGGCAGGAATTTGTAAATCTTTTGATGAATAAATATAGGTGTTGCCGACGCGCAGTTTCATTTACCACCAGCCCATTCTCACACCCAAGGCGTCACTTAACTGACGCCTTGGGAAGCATTTGGACATGCTTCAATATCTGACGCTTTAGGCGCCCTTTAGCGTCAGTTGGATGACGCCCTAGGATCGCGTGCACCCTACCCCCACCCCACACCTAAACCTAACCGCGTCCTCTACCTGACGCTTTCCTTTAGTGTCTGTTAGATGACGCCGTAGGATCGCGTCATGTAAGTGACGCTAAAGGGCGCCTAAAACGTCAAATATTGAAGCATGGTCAAAGGTGACGCCTTGGGGTGAGAATGCGTTGTTACCACACACACACACACACACACTGAAGCACATGTGAAGCTTGCGCTGTTTTTTGTCCTATATGAAGACACAAATGCATGAACTTCTTCTCCAGGCTCTAGATCCACTCTAAAAGTCACTTCGTGATCATTTAACCGCTTCATTTGAGAAAAAATGTCATCATGACATAAACGCAAAGAAATTCAAAAGGTCTTCATGGCAACCCATCAAAATATTATTCGGTTTAACTTTAAAATTTTACAGAAATATATTACTGTTGTAAAGTAGAATTTAAATATAATGTATACAATGTATTAATACGAACACAAATACAAATAAATGATCATCAAAACTGAATTTAAGGAATAATCCATGTTTCAATTTTAACAGTAGAACTGATTGTGCAGCACGCTATTTGACAAAAAGTTTAATTTCATATGATTAAAATTGATGATAAATTAGAAAAGTTTTTTTTTATTTTTTTATTTTTTTTTATGCATGTTCAATGATTCATAATACATGATTTCAATTAATTAGACATGCTTTTTGATTGCTAAAAAAAATGTACACCACGTATCCATAACACGCCCGCTCCGTTACACTAGCAGTTTCACCTAGTGAAAAATCATAGGGGAAACACTGAACTTTCTAAGAAATGTTTAGTCACGTGTGCCGGAATGCTGTTCTGGATTGTTCCAGATCTATTTAACCCAGGTTATGATATGAGTTTCTTGAAATTCCCCTCCGTCTACATGGACTCAGAGGGAATAGGAGCTAATTAACATTAGATTGCATTTTCTTCAGCACTGTATGCGACTTGTGCTGACTTTTATTGCTATCCTTTGGGTTTTCTATTTATCTCTGTCTCTCCTTCATTTAATGAGAATGAGCATATTTTGATTCACACACTGCTGTGAATATAAAAAGGCATGGAGCATTTCAAAATACTTTAAATATAAGTTGACATCTTCCCTTCAGCACTTTCAACACTAGTTGTATGAATTACAAATTGACAGATTTGTATGCTACGCTATGTGCGCTGGGTTTACATTACATATGGGATTGGTTTTAAAGCAAAACAGAACTTAGATATTAAAACACAACCGGTGTAAATTGGTCTCAAGGCTCAGGTTTTGCAGTTTGAGATGATTGTGACATGAAAACAGGATGCAGAATTGTAACAAATCAGAGTAAGAAAACTTTTGTGGCCTGAGGTAAAATGCAAGGTGAGAACTGACGGGTGGTAAACAAAGAACTGAAAGATACATGTTCTTGCATTCTCATCCTCATTTCTTCCATTGAAACAAAAAGAGAGAGGCAGGGACTGGCAGTTGTATCCTAAAAAAGTGACAGTGTGATATATTGTGACTGTGCTGGCTGAAATTTTAATTACCCGCTGTAACCTTTATGTCACTAAGATATATCTAATCCAGCCTTGAACAAAGATTCATTTGGCATTCTCTTGTTAGAGTAAATGAAAAAGATACTGTAGTTAATTATAATATCTTTGAAGTGAATAGTGAAAATGGGGTTTGGATAGGGTGTTCCCAAGCAATTGATAGTGAATATGGGGTTTGGATAGGGTGGAAATGAGAAAGAAAGAGAGATAAGTGTGGAAAAACTTTGAAGTAGCAAAGCTTTCCCCGCCTGAGGGCAGCTTGCATATTGCCCCTCCTGAGCAGAGGTTAGTGTGAGCGACTTTGAAGATCACAGCGATGCCACAACAGTCAGTGTGTGCCTCACCAGTTACGATGGAAGAGAAGAGCCCTATCTCTCTCTTCTTCAGTCATCTTCTTTCCTTCTGTCCCTCTACCATCAGGCTCACTCTCTGCATTGCTTGCAGGTCCCTTGCCCTTGACAGGGCAGGACTGTCAGCTACATTCTCTCTCATAGCTTCTTTTCTAGCCTCATACAGATACGACCTGCTCAATGCTTCAGCTCAGGAAACCCTTGGGACAGCAGAGGCTTGGTTCAGTGCCTTACAGAAAATCTGTACATTCTGCCATTATTTAAATCACTCATGCTGTTTTGCTCACATATTATTGTTTTTTTTTTTTTCTTCTGTTAAAAGGTGAATTTAAGAATATTCAGACCAGGTTTAATATAATGAAAATGATTGCGGACTGAGGCTGTCAAGCTCCAAGATGGCAAGAATACACTATAGAAGTGATCGATATACCTCTGCACTCTATTCCAACTCTTCTGAAGTTGCAAGGAATAGACCCAATTTTTAGCCTTTACTGAAAATCGGCCCTAACTCTCCTTTGAGCGATCATGTTAATCAGGGAAGTAGCAATGTCCGATTGATGAACGAACTGTTCCATCAAGTTGAACCATGAATTGCTCAATTCAGTTCACAAAACCAGTCAGACCTGCGTTACCCAAAGCCAAGGCAGATCGCAGGGACAATTGATGCCACGAGAAATACAGTGCAATGATTCGTTTTCAAATTACACTGACGTAGTTTAGGAGTTTAATTCACTGACTCTGGTGATCTGGTTGTTCACCTAAAGGGATATTTCAAACAAAATAAACAACGGACACAGCAGTCATTTTGATGTTCCTAAATCCGAACCGCTGAAGACGCGGTGGCTGAGTTTTGTTTGAGGGGAATATTCCCCACGAGCAACGTCAATGCTTTCATGTTTGAGCGAATCATTTCTCACCAGACTGCTTAATAAACGAGGGTCAGTTTGAGCTGGTTTTGCTAAGAAGCTGCTACTGAAAAAAAAGAATCGATAACTATTCATGTCCCTGCTGCACTTCCAGAAGGGCACCGTGATTTTGCCAAGTAAGACATGGTCCTGGATCAATATATTTTCTGTCCCAAAATGTAGTCCTTACACAATCCCAACCCCTAAACCTAACCCTACCCATAACTTATTCCTAAAACCATAGGGTAATGATACCTGAATAACACTAATGTTTAAGTACTTCACCCTGGTTCTAACCCTAAACTTGACCTAAACTGTAAACTTGTCCCTCAAATCTGATTGGTTGATTGGAAAGTTGATCCAGGATCAACATCTTTGTCACTACACCAGAGGAAGTGAATGTATTAGCCTTTATATTAATATTTGCAAGCTTTATACATGCATTACGACATGTTTTCTATGTACGACTTTCTCAATATAATTCATAATCCCACATTTATAATGAACAACCCATTATGGTTATTGTGTTATTACAAACTGAGTATGTATACATCGGTAAACACAGCGTTCGTACCCTGCCAGTACACAAAGATAGATCAAAGTGACTTCTTTCGAACTTCTTTCTCCAAAATATACCCTCAACAGTTGTCAAGGCAACACTCCATGTGCCTCGTGTCAAAATGCCCGCAGAACAGAGGGGCGGAGTGAGCAAACTCATTATCATTTAAAGCCATATTCACTGACAGCCCATTCTCACTCCCAAGGCGTCACCTAACTGACGCCTTGGGAAGCATTTGGACATGCTTCAATATCTGACGCTTTAGGCGCCCTTTAGCGTCAGTAAGATGACGCCCTAGGATCGCGTGTACCCTACCCCCACCCCACACCTAAACCTAACCGCGTCCTCTAACTGACGCTTTCCTTTAGCGTCAGTTAGATGACGCCGTAGGATCGCGTCATGTAAGTGACGCTAAAGGGCGCCTAAAACGTCAAATATTGAAGCATGGTCAAAGGTGACGCCTTGGGGTGAGAATGCGTTGTCACTGAAACAGCGTGCTGAAAACAGCTATTTTTCACCAGGTAAAATTAATGTTTTCTTACAATACTAATGAGAATTTTTAAATAAATTATATTACAAACTTTTAATTTAGACCCTAAAAAAATCTAATTAAATTGTATTAAATTGTGTAATTGTAAAATGGCATTTTATGACCCCTTTAAAAAAATATCTTCTATTTTCCACAAAAGAAATTAAGTCACACAGGTTTGGAACAACATGAGTAAATGATGACAAGATTTTTAGTTTTAGATTAACGATCCCTTTAAATTTAACAACTTTTTCAACTATTTCTGACATTGAAGAGGCCCCACTATTTTGGATGGATAAAAGCAAATTAATAAGTGCCTATTCTTTGCTGCGTTTTTATTACACAACAACGATACCACAATTACTACAGGAAGTGTTTGGATGATTGCAGGAGAGCTGCATGTTAAAAAAAAAGGCAGAAGGCAGAATACATTCATGTTTGTCAAGGGATTTCTCATCTCCCAGCTCCAATCCCCTGGTGTGTCTCCTAGAGCTTTATGATTTAATACACTGAACGCATGTTAGTATTCCCAAAAAAAACCTGTGCAGTAGAACTGGTTCCTCAAGGGTAAACACATTCTTTTACCCATCATTGGGCCTGAGGCGGACCTGTCCAAAAGAACAGCGTTTACATGAACAGCTCTATCTTGGATAAGTCCTCAGTGGTAGTGGCCAGAAGTGGGCTTGCTTTGAGCAGTGGCGCTGGATTTTATACTTCCGTTCCATGGCGTATGGGTCTCAGGTGGGGACGGTTGACAGTGGCCGGTCACGCCATGCTGCCTGGCACTATTAAGGGAAGCCATCACACACCAGCACGATGGGAATTATTTATGGCCCAGAGGACGATGGCAAAAACTGGAGCTTGCCCTCTGGATGCGGTGTGACAGCCTGCTAAATCACCATCTTACTTTAGCCTCTAACGCTAGAGTTAGCGCCACACTATCCACAGTAGAGTGAATTACCACCCTATAGACAAAATACCATGATGAATACATTCATTAGCACACGGTATTCCTGATAAAACCCCTGCAGCCATGCATAGACCTCTGGCAAATAACAGGAAATGGTCCACATTTCAGTCGAGCCTGTCGATGCGAAAAGATCATCAGGTGAGAAAATAAAAAAAATAAAAAAAAATCACCATGAGACTGTATTAACTTATTTGTTCAATTTCCACAAACCACAAGTTCTTCAGCCACCCATCAGCATGTGATGTTGAAATGGTAGAGCTCTATGTAATTTATATGCCGGCATTCAGGTGTGGGACATTATCCCTCATGGGGTGGGGGGGGGGGCACTCAATTTTTCAGCCTTCCATCTGCTGACAGTGTGGAGTGGGAAATTGTGAGGATATTTGCTTAATATAACTGCACTTCAACTTACTGTACATGCAATTTTTCATCTATATGGCTCTCCTGTTGAATCGCGCATTATCCCATGTCAAGAAAAGCCACACGTGGTGGGCAGGCTCATATTTACGAGCATTTGTGTTAATAATGTGCATAAGGCATGTGACATTAGAGAGGTCCCTCTCCACTAGAGTAGCACTCTGTGAATGATTAATCTCTCCTTTAGCATGGACTATTTATTGCTGCTTCTACATTCCAGCTAGCAGCTATGTGACCAGTAATTAATTCCAGTTCCTTCAAACATCCTGGTTCTTTGATAAATTAGCAAGATTAACTTATGTGGAGTCATTTGATATGTCAACAATATATTTTTTTTTTTAACTCGCAGAAATATGACAGCTCTTAAAATACTCAATCTCACTCAAGAGTATCCTCTGAATATTCAGCTGTTCCTGAAACAAATCAGCAAAAAATAATTAAGGAGTTCAGTCAAGCAAATAATTAAATTGATTGATTCATATGGGAGCACACAGACACTTCAGACTCATGGAAGAAATAAAATATGCTTGGGAACAAGCTAATGAAAAGACAAGGTGCTCAGACAAAAAAGAAGAAAAAAAAAACTGTCCACATGTTAAGAGGCCATGTTTAAGGGCTCCTTACCCCTGGCGGGAATCTAAACTAAGCCAAAATAAGGCTTGGTCTGCACTCAGTCTCAGCGTTTTGTGGAGAGGATTAATTCTATCGTAATTAAAGGTTTTGTTGTGGCTTCTCTTGAAGCAGTAGTGGCAGCACTTTCTCTTCCTGAGTGGGATGAATTAGCCAGAGGCTCAGATGTTTAGTCTCAGACTCTGCATCCTTAGCTGTGACCTACTGTAACATTGAAGCCCAATATGGTACAAAGAAATCTCTTTAAAAATTCTCTTAAAAACATATGCAAGTTTCTTTTCTAATTCTTTCTTATTGTAATATGGTTCCTTCATACAATCCTTATAAGCATTTATTCTGCATCTCTAGATTTCAAATGACTAAAAATAAGGCAGATGCCAATTTATAATTAATTCAATTATTCATTGTACGCTGGTGACGTAAGACGCTGCTGACGTGTTCTCTGGTTACCAGAGAACACATCAGCAGCGTCACTGATGACATAACCGGAAGACAATACAATGTTTAATAAAGTCATCATTTTTGGACCAAAATTTATTTTCGATGCTTCGAAACATTCTGACTAACCAACTGATGTCACATGGACTACTTTGATGATGTCTGTATTTCCTTTACATACTGTACATTTTCAATGGAGGGACAGAAAAGAGACAGAAAACTCTCGAACTAAATCTATATCTTAAACTGATTTCTGAAGATGAACGGAGGTCTTACGGGCTTGGAACGACATGCGGGTGAGTCATTAATGACATAAACTTCACAAAGGTTGTGATCCATAAAAAACAAACTTGACGGGAGAATGTGCACACCTTTAAGCAAACTTTGAGCTGTGCGTACACACATTCTGGGGACAAAGGGAATTGGCGACACCGATGGAGAGCTGGAGTTAAATGTCTTTTAAAATTATAAAAGTTAAAAAATAGCCCATAGGCTACAGAAAGATATCATTTCACTCACCAAGCCTATCACTTGAAGCCAACCCATCCCTTCTTAAATGTCTGCGCCAGCAAGTCCTGATAAATACAGTGCAATAACGGTTAAAAATAAATACAATAATGATTTAAACTGTGTTTTACTTCTGAATTAAACACTTAGATTAAATATTCCATTCTCATTAATGTTAATGCTGTTGTTTTAATGTTTTAACTAATTGCTAATCGTGATAATAGCACACTGTCTAAGAAAATAGTTCCATGCAAATAATGCACAACCATGTCTTTCTCTGAAATGTATTTCACACTATTTGATGTATTCATTTACAAACAAGGCAAGGCTAATTATATGCAGATGAGGATATGCATATTTAAACTAGGCGTTGTGAGCTCCATATATAGTTATTTCGCAGAGGAGACGCATGTGCGCACAATCTTCGACTGACTGGGATTTTTAAATTGAATTCTGCGCAGGTTCTGGCGTACGAACGGAATATTTTTGGTGTATGCCATTTTTGGCTTTCAGGTGCACGTATACACTTAGTAAGGATCCTACGATGATATGATATTGGTAGAGGGTGGTATGGGCCCACATCAGTATTTTTTTCAGGGGGCCCCGAACCCTCTAGCTACTGCCCTGACCGCAGTCCTAGGGATTTAGCTGTGGATTATAGCAGTCTAAAGAGACATTGTAGCTAATTAATGTGACACAGAGGACTTGTTTTCCTTTTCCACAGCACCAAAGCAGCAGTCAATAAAGTAGCTCCATTTGTAAAGTCTGTTTTCCAATGCTGTAACACCTTTCTGACGTTCTGCTAGATGGTCAAAGACTTTCTTTGAAAGCTAAATTAGGTTTGCATCATCTGTAGAATCATCAGGATTGCTAGAGTGGAAAATTGAGTAAAGAGACCTAGTTATGGATGCATGAAATTATATCCAAACACTCAAGCATTTGACAGACATGAACACGAATCTCCTTGTCGTTACGTTGTAATTAGGCTGCATGCAGATCAGGAGTCATACCATCACTTTTATCAAATCATATTTGACCAGTAAAGATTGTGAATGTGAATGCACGATTTGGATGTCATAAGGAAAAAAAGGCTAATGAATGTGTAAATCTGCCATAAAAAGGAGGCAAAAGTCAGGCAAGAAATGGAGCACGCATCTGTCTTCAACCTAGAAAATGTCATGTCCTATTAATCTAATCTGAATGCCTGCCCAGTGATGTGCATTTAATTGCACACAAGTGCATCCTGTCTGTATTTTGCTTGATTTCACACTGACATACAGACACAAAAAGCAGAGTGATTCTCTGAGAAACTGCTTCCACTTTAGATATCTACATAGCAGTACAAATACACCTTAATAGAATGTCAATGAACCAACTCACGCCCTTATATAGACAAACACAGGAAAGTCATGTGTCAACAGAACTCTTACAATCTTATTGTAAACAAAAACGAATCTTCCCCCAACAAAAAATACAAGACAAAAGCTTATCAGTGTCAGTTTGAGTAAAGTATTGTGAACCCCATGCTGACATAGGTAGGAAAAAATCTCCTATTCTAGCATCTCCAAGTCTGCAGGCTACCACCTTATGTCTCCGTACGTCAGAGAAACACACACACACAGTCGCATATGGGCAGCAGTGACGCCACATTAGCTCAGCTTCAGGTTACAGGAACAGGGGTGAAACATTCACAGAGGACTTCATAAATAAAAAGCATGAGGAGGAGAAAGAGGTGAGAGTACTGTAGAGTTCATGAGGAAAGGAAAAGACAGAGGGCCTGTTTGATTAACACACTTGTTTTGACAATCATTCAAGTAATAAATTAATTGAAAACAATTACATTTATACAATACAGTGTGCTCTGATGTGCTCATACATGCCTCCTCATTGTTACCATTGTCATCAACCTCATTATCATGAATGATGACTTTAATTTTTGGGTGAACTATCCATTTGATTTAATTTGCTGTCATTAAGCTGTTTATATATCAGAATTACATCAAGATATCATACTACAAGAATAGCACTCAAGTAAAAAATTATTTTCAGATTTTCTCATATCTCAGCAACCCTGCATATGCATAATTTATTGTATTACTGTAATATTGAAATAGACAGACTCCAAATAAACTGATTAAAAAGCTAAAATATACAGTAAAAACATTAGAGATACACCAGTTAAAATTATGGCCAATATCGATGATATCTGATATTAAAATTATACTATTTGATATAAATGAATTACAAAATAAAACAGTTAAAATGAAAATATAAAATAATCATTTAAAATACTACAACTTAATTTAGGCATCACAACATTATAAATGTGTAAGATGAAATTGGATGAGATTTGCTAAAGACCACATATAACAATGTATTATTGACGTTTTAAATAGTAACTTTAAGTGAGCATTAATGACAACAAAGATAAATCTAAAATGTACAAATAGGGTAAATAAGCAGGTACAATTAAATATCCAATATCAGCCGATATCAAATACAACATCAAAAAAATCCAATAATGGCTGTTAACGATCATGTAAATAGCCTACATAAAAAAACAATGTGCAACAAAAACTTTATTCTATAACAACTGGGGTTTCCAATGATATTCCAAATAACAGTGACAAAGGGAAAGAGAGCAAGAGGGAGAGAAACAGAGCACACGTTCAGTCAACTGTGAGATGTACAGTTCCAGTGAGTGCACGGCAGACAAGGGATGCTAACGATTAGTTGACGATCGATTAAACAAGGTCAGGCATATGCTGCTCAACTGCGAAACACGTAACACCAGCAGACATGAGGAAGTGTGTTGGAGTTATGTTTAGGATCATTTTACATTAAAAGGCTGCACACCTTCATGACTAAGAGTGTGCATTCGCAGCCTTTTGTTTTGTGCAAATGAAGAGATCAGATGCAAAAGCCTCTAAATTCCATTTGAAATTTTCTTCTTTAATGATGATTTTTATCAAACTTGTATATTTAAGTTTAGGAATTTCACTTAAATAACAATTAATAGGTAATTATCATTGCCATTTAAGTGAAATTACTGAACTTAAATATACAAGTTTGATAAAAATCATCATTAAAGAAGAAAATTTCAAATGGCATTTAGAGGCTTTTGCATCTGAACTCTTCAAATGTAAATTGTAATATTATGTGTTTATTTTGTATAGGCCTATATACATCTGATTTATCTTGCAGGATGCAACCCACCCAACGCGTCATTTTTGCCACGCGCACCTTCGCACTCGTGCGGACCATAGACAGTAAAAAAAAAAAACGACGCGTCGCGTATAAACAAGGCTTTTTAACAACGTGTCAGTGCGCACTCTGATCGGTAAAGGTGCACACAGACCTCTCCCGAATCATCTCCAGCAGTAGCAGCCTCGGAAGCTCCATTAACTCCACCTCCATTTCCCTTGTAAGCTGATATTAGTATTTAAACATTCTCTATGATAAAAAAATAATTTGTAAAAAATAATTTAATAAAACGGTTTTGGCAGTTATAGAGTTCTAATGATGGTGTTCAACTACAACCGTCGGTCTCACGGTTATATAATAACCTTCACACCCCTAGCGTGATAGTCAGTCCATGTGAATTTGAGTCCAGCTTTTAGAAGAGTCCAGCTTCACTTGAGACGAATGCTCAACAAACTATAAAGCCTTGATTTCAAACAATATTATATATATTTAAATTGACTCTTCTCTCTAAGATATCAGCGTCAGCAATAAAAAATTATTTATCGGTCAACCTGTATTTTTCCTTCTATATTTCGTGGATCACGAACAGTAAGCTTGTTGTGCCTGTTACAGTTTTTGCTCTGCAGCAAATACACATACAAATCAGTGCTGAACACAATTTTGCATAGCAAAATGCTTTATTTTGCTCTGAAATACTTTGCACAAAATTAAATCTAGCCTTCAAACCAGCCACTAGGCTGACCTGACCAAAGCGTAGTAGGCTAGTCCAGATTTTTTCAATTCCAATTTATTTGTATAGTGCTTTTCACAATACATAGTTTCAAAGCATCTTTACAGAAAATGCATGCATTGCATCTACTTAACAATTTAGAGTGATGTTATCAGTTATGCATTTCAGAAACATGCACTGTAAAACATGATAGCCCCATTAAGTTAAATAAACTTACTTCTTGTCTTTAACTCCAACTGCAATGCTAAGTTGTGGAAATTGAACTCAAGTGTACAAGTTTTAGAAAATTAAACTTAAAGGTATGCGTTATGTTGACTAATTGTGATTTTTGTCTGGCTTGTAAATGTTCATTTAACTCGTGGCTGTAAGTTAACGTTGGGGTAGGGGTGGTACAGAGCAAATACCGCGAAATACAGAGAGGAGTTGTCGAAATGTACAGTAAACTAATAATGCATTAATTTAAGGAAGAACAAAAAGCTAATTTAAGTAATGAATACATACAGTACATGTTTAGGACATGATTAGGATTTTGACTAATATGGTATAGCCTACTGGAAATGAAGATACAACAGGTGACATTTTATATTTTGGGTATAAAAATAAAATGGACAACGAAATAACAAACAATGTTTTTTTTTTTTATTAGTCCTTTAGATTAGTCGACTAATCGGATAATTAGTCAAAAGATAAGTCGTTAGAAAATTAGACGTTAGTGGCAGAACATGCAACATACATCTAAGGACCATTCAGCCCCCTCCTGCGTAAATGCCCTGAGCTCGAACCCACTTTCAATATACGCCAATCACAAATAAACAATCCCATCACTCCAGTAGCTTCAGCCAATCTGACTCTGTTCCTGGCTTATTGTACAGCCTCACAGTCTCCTGCAGTGCAGATGTGTGCTCCGTCAGTTTAAGCCCAAGATAAGGGAGGATTTACTGGCAGATAGGGAGAGATTGACGCAGCTCATGCAAGGTCAGCTCACCAAAATGAGGGCTAACAGAGGAAATGTGGGTGTTCTGTCTACTGCAAATGGGAAATCCGGTTGATTGTGTGGGTGAGATGTTCCAGCAATCTCTATGTGAGCAATTATGCACACTTTTTTAACTATTATGTTCTCCACTGGAGATAAGAACTTTCATTTCACGTATTACTCAACACAGAAATCGGCATATCCAATTTAAAAAAGTGGAACACAAAACATCTGGCTCTTTAATAGGTAAAAAGCTAATTCAATTTAATTAGTAATTATTTTTCAAATCCTCTATTCTATCTACCCATCCTTCTATCTATCTCTAAGGCCTAACAAACCTGCAAACCTCAGGGTTATTAAACTTTTCAAAACTTTTTAAACCAAAATGTTGCATACAACATTTGATTTCCACAGTTAAAACAAACTTTATTTTAATTCAATTCATTTGAATTCTACATATAATCCATTTTAAAGGTGCAGTGTGTATTTTTTAGCGACATCTAGCGGTTTGGTTGCGAGTTTGGTGGCTCAACCCACTGCTCACTCCTCCCTTTACGGTGGCTAAAACGGGACAAACATGTAATCGTCCGAGACAGCAGAGAATACTTTCTGCTGCTTGTCTTTCAAGGCAGTAACGAAACGCACTCAGTACAGTAAACATGATATCACAATATGTCGACCTTCATAGAAGGGGATTCCCGCGGTTATGTAGATATAAATGTCTCATTCTGAGGTAATTAAAACATTACGGTTTATTAATTAAGTTCTTTATACACCACTGAAAACATAGATGGATCTCATATTGCATTTCTGTTAATAGATACTCAATGTTTACACATTGCACCTTTAAGTTCACCATAGACTGAGCAGAGAAAGAAATTTGCTCAAAAAAAGTGAAAGATGATAGAAAAGGAACAGGTAAACTCATAAAGCCAAAGTCTTCTTTTTACAAAGCCAGTCTCATGAGGTTCCACATACTGAGCTCGGTAAAGTATTTTTGAAAGACACCAAAGGCTATTGGCTTAGTCACAAAGGTCTCTTCTCCTAAAGAGCATCCTTTGAAAAGTCACAGGTGACATGTAGCCAAGCAGGCAGCTCTAAAATGACTGATATTCCCTACAGTGAGTCGCTTGGCTTTGAAAGATGCATAAATGAAAAAAAAAAACTGATCACCACCCTGGAGATTTGAGCAGAGCTTCAACGAAAAACTGGTCTGTAGAAACAAGCTCAGTGTGGTAAGCCTCAGGACTGTGGATAAACCGACTGAAGAGAGTGTCTTCTCTTCTTACCCTCTCACAAGTGAAGACGGCTACAATTTGCACTTGAAAGTAATTACCCAGATGTGAGGACGTGATTGACGTGGCGGCAGGTTCCTGGTGTCCGAGGCAGCGTGGAGAGGAGGCGTTCTCCAGAAGCCAGGAGCAGCTAGTGGAGCGGAAAGGAGAGGAGAAGAAGACCTGCCAATTTGCGTATCCAGGGACCTACAGGAAGAAGAGGATCATATCGTCACCCTTTTGCCGGAGAGAAGATGCGATAAGAGACTAAAGCGAAGAGAAAATCAAACAGTTGTTCATTGCTTCCCAATGAAACTCTTGAATCTGGGCTGCATTCCAAGGCAATGTCCCACAAATGAAACTCAGCCCAGGATACCACCTTTTCCCGTTTCAGAGTTTGATGTGATGCTGCTGACCAGGCCTCCTAGTTGTGCTAATCTGGCTAATGGCTAAGCAGTGGAGTCTTATCAGGGGACAACATGCTTTGTTCACACAATGCAAATAGCCATCCGAGCTCACACATGGCCGATGGTGGGAAAGCTAGGCAGACGGTGAGCGAATGCCAATGAGCATTGCCAGCCAAGCTGAGATTTCATTACTTCCTGGACGTGCTCTCGAGCCACAAACAGCTGTAGGCTGGGCCCGAGGTCTGCCACCTGTGCCGAGTTCCTCTGTAATCCCTAAAGTCTCTTTGCCGCCTGACCTTTAAGAGTGTCGATGGGCACAAATCCTATTTCGATATAGCGAATAAGGGACATACAGTAGTTCCATCTACAAAAGAGCTATGTAAAGCTGCGTCACATACCTACAAAACAGTCAGAACAAGTACATAGGTGAGCATAAATTCTGAAGTTTAAAACAGAGCCATAAAAGTTTCATTTGTGTACTGTAGTAGTCAAGGCAATGAGACCAGCTATTTTGGAGCTGTAGCTTTCATTCATAATTTACATTATAGTTTGAGCTGAGAGTAAAAGTCTCTCTCTGTTTCCCAATGTCTCTTGTCATGCACACAAGGCTGTGGTGTCACTTAGCTGTGTATGAGTGAACTGATATGTGCAGGGGCTCTAGAAACACAGGCCAAAACGAGAGTAGGAAACAGAGTTCCTGAGGACTTTCCCTCTTCTCACTGACAAGCAACAAGAATCCATTAATTTTAACATCTTGGGGGGGGTGGGGGTCTAGGAATTTTGATATGTTACTAGAATCAGAATCAGAAAGAGCTTTATTGCCAATTGTGCTTGCACACACAAGGAATTTGTGTTGGTGCTTTCACTTCCAGTACACATATACAAATACAACAAGAAACATAGTAATACAAATGAAAATATAAAAAATATGAGAATTAAAGTATCACAGTTGGGTTTAGTCAGAAGATTTACAGATTATGAGCGTGTTTACAGTGTTTTAAATATTAAAATTATAAATTATCATAAAAGATAATAATACATAGTTGAATAGAATTGTATTGGCCTCTTAAGTGTTATTTGCACAGTGGTATCTGTGACTGTAGTTCACCCAAAAATTGTAAATTGCACCACTATTTATTCACTGCCATGTCATTACAAACCTTTATTCTGAAGCACACAAAATACGATATTTTGAGTGACAAATGGATCATTCTCATAACATGATTCAAAAAGTTATCTCTTTTCAAATGAATCAAAGTAAAGACAATGGGAAGGGAAGAATTTAGCACTAAGAAATCACCATAAGACACCAGTGACCCCAAACACAACATTGTGCCCAAATTTGTTTCTTTTTTTTTTTTTTCTTTTGTGTTCCACAGAAAGTCATAAATGCGAGAAAAAAAATCTTTCAGGTTTGGAAGACATGAGGGTGAGCCCTTTAATTTATTTATTTTTTTGTGCAAACAAAATGCTTGAGGGTAGATAACTTAAAGGGTTAGTACACCCAAAAATGAAAATTGTCATTAATGACTCACCCTCATGTCGTTCCAAGCCCAATTTTGGATTCAGCCGAGCTTTCTGTCCCTCCTTTGAAAATGTATATTACGGTATACTGTCCTTGTCCAGAAAGGACATACAGACATCAAAGTAGTCCATGTGACATCAGTGGGTTAGTTACAATGTTTTGAAGCATTGAAAATACATTTTGGTCCAAAAATAACAAAAACTACGACTTTATTCATCATTGTATTGTCTTCCGGTTCTGTTGTCAATCCGCATTCACGAGTCCGCAGTGATGCTGATGATGTGAGACGCTGCTGACGTGTATCTGGTGTGTCCATGTATTCGGGTTCAAATAAATATGACTGGGCAAAAAAAATACACAGAATGTCTTCCTCTGTGTCGAAATCCTTAGACATGTTTGTGAAGATTGTTTTGTTTACAGTGTGTGTCTCTCTCAGACAGTAAACGAAGCTCGGGTGCACTGATAACACGTCAGCAGCATCTATACGTAAGCAGCGTCACTGAACGCAGATTGACAACAGAACCTGAAGACAATACAATGCTGAATAAAGTCGTAGTTTTTGTTATTTTTGGACCAAAATGCATTTTCGATGCTTCAAAACATTCTAACTAACCCAATGATGTCACATGGACTATTTGTAATGATGTCTTTATTCCCTTTCTGGACAAGGACAGTATACCGTAAATACATTTTCAATGGAGGGACAGAAAGCTCTCGGACTAAATCTAAAATATCTTAAAGCGTCCTGAAGATGATGCAAGGTCTTATGGGCTTGGAACGACATGAGGGTGAGTCATTAATTACATAATTCTCATTTTTGGGTGAACTAACCCTTTAAGGACTCCAGATGTGTCCCGTTCGCCTCCGCTCCATCTATAAGCATTCAGTTGGCTGAATCAAGAGCGTTTTTAAAACCCATCTGCACATTCTCACCAACAAGAAGTCTCAGGTGGCCTGGAAGTGAAAGAACTAAAGAGATAGATTAGAGACAGTATGACAGAGCGAGTAACTGCAGTGAAAAAAACACTCAGGCTATGTACCGGCCAGCACCAAACTGTGCCGCAAAGGACTAACGGTATTTAGTCATAAACTACACAAACAGAGAGCTTGTCACTTTGAGTAGGGCACTATGCTGAATTCCACACAAGCCAATACATCATTCCCCATGTTAGCTTCTCTGTCATTCCCTTTGCACCCTAACAACGACCCATTTTTGTTGCTAGGAACCGGCAATTTTCATTCAAATAAACGCCAACATGGCTTCAGGAGCATGAAATGATTGTCACAAATATGGTTTAAAGGCAGCCAGGCTTATCCTCAATACATTGAATGCTAAGGGGAAAAAACCTTGGGACGTTAAAGGATAAAAGAGCAATCTTCTTCAGGTCCACCTAGTTGAATAAGTAATTAAAAGGCTGTCACTTTTATGTGATGCATCAGATTGACCTGAATGACACTAATGGATGTCACACTATTTGCAGATAATAGGGTATATAGACCATAGCAGAGGGTAATGTAATTAATAAAAAAAAAACCCAGTAAGAGCACATAATGTTCTTCCCCATCAGCCAGCCACAAAAAGAAACACAGATAGTCTAGAGTCTGCATTCATGTCAACAAAAGAGACATACAGAAACTGAAAAAAAAAAAAAAAAACAGAAGGCAGCAGGGATTCGACTAGAAAAAAAAATAGTACTGGTCAAAGTGACCGGCAGAGGTTTCGTTTTACGGACATTTTGATGATATTCGGATCAAATATCGCCTCTTAATTAGGTAAGTTAAGTTGAGGAAGCAGGCTAGACATAATCAGGCCATATAGAATGCAACATGTTTATTAGCCTAACTTTCAAATAGACGGAAAAAAACATGAACGTCCAATTGGCGTCAATCAACATCAATTGTTTTTTACTATGGTTTCACACACATTCACTTTTTGAAACATTGAGGCACAGATGTACCTAATCCAAATAAATAAACATCTTCAGTTAACTACCAGATCATTCATTTAGTTCATTATTAAATAAGAGTTCTAGCGCTAAAATCTGTTGTTTTTGAAATCAAGCCAAGCGCTCGTGTCCGCTGCTATCACGAGTTGTACAATCTTCATTCGGACGTGTGTTTCAATCTATCGCCGTTGTGGAGACTCTCTATTCATTCTGGTTAGGGGTGCACGATATTGAGATATCAATAATGAATATTGCGATATCGATATTAATTTCGATAATTTTATACGTAACATGTAAAACTGCACAGGTTATGGGAAAATGCATCAAAAAAGATTAATAAATAAAACAAATTCTTACAACATAGGTTTATTTCAACTGACAGTCATATTGGACTGGTACACCATGAATAAATAAATAATAACCATGTCTACAGAACAGGACATGTTTTACTGGTTGTGTACAAGAGTGTAAAAAGAATGAATAAAAAGCAAGTCTACAGAACACACCTAGCCACTTTATGCGTTTTCTGTGATCGGATAGCTATCTGATCGTGAAAAGACCAGGTGTAAATGCCTTCCGAAATGCTTTTGAGACGGATTTGAATCTGATCGCTCAAACCCCTTTAGGAGGAGGTCTGGGCCTCAAGTGTAAATGCATCTGGTTGTTGAATATTTATTCCTTCCAAAACGCTAGAAATGAGAACGTGTTACAGGTCACATGTCATGTTATAGTCAAGCATCACCGCAGCTGAGCATCTTAAGCCAACATGCATATGCACTCCATTAAATCTGCATAAAACGTGGGAATTGAAGATCAGATTTTGATAAATCAGATATTTATCCGATCAGTGAAAACGCATGAAGTTGGCAGGTGGCCTGACTTTTATACTTGTGTGCTGGTGTGTGCATTGAGCTGGCAAGTGTAAGTGTGTGTGGAGACTGTGTGGTAGTAGAGCAAGGGAGAAGTGAGAGAGGGACGGCAATTAGCTTTGAGTGGCAACTCTACAGTCATATTGAGAAAAACAAAGTGTCTGCCCAGTTCTTTCTGACCACTGTAGGATATCTGTAGCGTGAAGAGTTAATTCTCTCCTTGATTTCATGTTTATGGAGGAGAAGAATCAGGAAATGAGTCAGGGGAAATGCAATGGTTCATGTCAGACCGGAAGCATCACAAACATAAATATAGCAAGACTTTTGATATGATATCGGGCAAGGTGATATCGCAATAACGATGTTGATTCGATATATCGTGCACCCATAATTCCGGTGAAATCACTAAATAAAATGCACACAAACGTGTCCCTGATTGATATAGCCTGTAACCACTGATGAACATGGCTATTCAGTTTTGATGAGAGAGGGAAAAAAACAAAAAACAGTAGCCTACGAGTGAGCAGATTAGAACAATGAGTTGTTCCTGATTCACCATCGTCTGTCGCGTCTGGACTCTGAAAAAAGCTTTTAAGGCTAGCCTGTCTGGGCCTGGCCATACTTGAAACGTCTCACTCAGTTGTTTATTGTTTAGATCTATATTACAGCCGTTTTAGGCTTGCAATTTATTTAAAATGCAGGATGTGATGTTAATAACTTTCAAATGGTAATGCCTGTTCCTTTATAACATAGCCAAAGGTTGGTGTATTTTTGCTTTATACAAGTTAGGCTTATTCTCAAATTCATATTGTGTCAGGGGGGCGGGATAACACAATTTTAATCTCACCATTTGACTGGGGAAATTTAAATTTTTGTCGGACATTTCATTTTTTTCCACAGCCACCCTGAAACCAAACCCTGAAAGGCAGTTAGAGAGGAAGAGAGTGGTAGGTTGGTGAAACAGGCAGTGCAGCTCGAGAAGTGCCTCCTGCCACTCTCACTTGCATAAAGCCACGTCAGCGTCCCCAAGGTTACCATCTGCCTCTCAGCAGAGCGAGGCAGCTCTCCACGAAACACACTTAATCACTGAGCAACCTCTTATACACTCATTTCCGGGTCTTTCTCAGAGGAGACTGCTCCTAACAGAGGGGATTTTTCAAAGCGCTGATACACACAAGACTGTCTTACTCATTACAAAAAAAAACCACAAGTCGTCACGTTCACACCGCAGTCTCGCTCTTTCTGAGGAGCTTTGTTTCAACTAACCACTGGCACACTGGAATCAAATTCATCAAAAGCTTAGGCAGCTAATGAACTGAAGCATGAAGGAAATGAGAGCATTCAAGGAAGAAAGAATGGATCAGAATATTATAGGGCAGAGCTCCTGTAGTGTTTTTGATTTTGATGGTGGTGTTAATATGCTATATTGCAATGTTTTACATCATAAACTTGGGAACAAATGACATTTCATGAAAAGTTGGAGCTATTTATGATGGGAAAAAAAAATGTTTTTGAAATCAGTCTTAAGCCCAAGGTCTCTGAAAATAATGGTGGAGAATTCACTTCCCGGTATAGCTGCCTCCTCATTCCAAGTTCATTTCAGGAGGCAAGTTATTTCTTTGTTATCAGTTTCCAGAGAGAGTAAAATATGTACATATTTAGCACTGCGAGACCTCTGCAGTCAAGCTAGCCACCTCAATACTGCTGCACAAGAACAGACAACCCACATCACTTTGTGTTTAAACCAATGGTCAAAGATTTGAAGAAAACAAACATATACATACAGTGCAGCTGCATTTACATATCCCCACATCTTTAACATATATATTCTCACGTATGTGCTTCAATGCAAAAAGTATCCACACAAAGCTAGAAAGACTCATTATCTCACATGAGTTAAAAGAGAATGATCTATTGTGTATCGCGCCAGTGTATTATTCCGGTTCTGCACACAGAAATGCAGCCTCACCAGAGGGGGTTAAGTAAGTAGATGAGCCTGAGGTGCAACCTCCCATGACTTATGCACACTTTTCCCGCAATGGAACCATCTTGGCAGGATGCAGATTTACACTGTGCTCCAGCGTACCCAGGCCGCTACGCTACACTGCATGCACAAAGAGAAAAACATGAAAAGCTCAGCAGAGCCGGGTAATGAAAGATTAGATGAAAGATTAGAGGACTAGCTGTACCGTCTCAGATTTACTCAACCTTTACAATCTCTTGATGTCTCCATAACTATATTGGAGAGGATAATAATATGATAGGCATCATCTCCATCATTGACAAGTGAAGCATGGCAGAGAACAATAATCAATCCGGTCACATTGACATCCTCCATCCAAAAGCTATGAAACTCAATGGTGAATGTTTATGGGCTTTAAAGAATAATTACGATGCCACTTTATGTTATTGAAACTTTAGATGTTACATCCTGCAATCTGCTTACCACAAACATGAGCATATGATAATATGATTTTAACAGAGTCTTGGTGACACCAAATGACACAAACAACATTTTATTTCAAATTGACATTTCTACAATAAAACTAAATGGTCTTAAAACAGTATGCACTACAGATCCTTTAGCAATTTCACACGCATCAAGCCTCATTTGAACATTCAAGAAATGGTACACGGTTACTTTATTTGCATATTTCATCCACACGCTGATTGTACATTGAGAGTCAAATGTTTTCTGAATAGCTACAAGTGCTCTCAAGTTCCCCCATTAAGAAAAGGCACATCTCAGAGCTGTACATTTCCTCATGTCTCTACACAGAAAGCACATCAACTGCATTCCAGCAAGGGACAAAAACAGCTTTTATCGGTCTTAGCCCCTCTGTGGTTTTGTTTCGTAATGGTCTTGATGGAACATCAAGGCTGATGGTCACTACTTTCCACATCCAAACCCAATAGATATGGGGAGAGTATTGCACTTCAATGTGTATACAGCCCCATTATCAGGCCTGTAATCACACTTTCTTTTTCCCTAATGGAGTTTTGGTCGACTCTGTGAGATTGTTCCTTCTTTCAGGTCGATGGGAATACATCATGCTCATATTCTGGGTGATATTGATCTAGGACTAGTCAATAATGCCTTTTGGGAGATACAACAAACAACAAACCATACCAACACATGCAGGAAACTGATATGTTTGTTGAAAGGGGAGACTCTAGAGTCTAGAGGGAGGCCACATCCAAGCCTTTTCATAAATAATTAAATACAAGCATATTCCAAACAGTCAATATGGATAAACTATAAAAAGCGCATCTTAAGTGTGAGTTATTTTCAAATGGCATCCATATTAACGGGATGGCTCTCCGATAAAAAAAAAATATAGTTAATGCATTGTTATTGAATTATATATTACATTTTTTTTAGCAAACACACAGAAAATCTGAGTAAATCTCAGTACTGGAAATGGAAATTCTGGAAAAAGTGTGTGAAAATCAAAGCCTGGAGTGCTATATAACTACTTTAAACAAGCCATGAGTCATCTACGTTTAGACAGTTTTTTTATTATTTTCCTATGACGCAAGTTAAGGGGTACCGTTGGTCTGTCCTTGTCCATCTGGAGGCTTTGGACCATGTGACAGCACACATGGACCAACTCCTCTCATGATAAGCTGATGTCTTAAATTGGCAAAACTGAATTCATACTGTAATAACTTTATACCAGCAAGTCAAAGGTAAGATAAAAGAAAAGTATTTCAAAAATATATTTCAAGACATGATATTATTAAATTCTGAGTTAAAATCAAGACTCAAAAAAAAATAAAAACACTCTGTTGGGGTTTATATTGCAATGATGACTGGATGACTGTGCATCATCTTTTATTTAACACCATTGAAGAATAATTTGTGAGAAAGTTTCATTTTTGCCAGAAAAATCTCTTGCCTGAACATTTTCAAGGAATCATATTTTCCCATCTGGACTGTGAATTTGTTACCAGGGGGATGCGTTTATCGATTCTTACGCTTAAGTCCAATATTACATATTTATAAAGAGCTAAATCATATGTTGTTACTTATCATAAAACACTACATATTTTAACCTCGTCAAAGTAAATTTGTAATTCAAATGCTTAAAATTGGAATAGATAATGAAACAACCACAATCAATTTAACACAATATATTTGTAATCCATGGCATTTATTTTGCAAAACATGTTTTTTGCCAACCTTGCTACACTTAAAATGTGTTAGGGATGAAGCCAGGTCAACATAAAAACGTCTGGTGCTTATAACTAGTAAATATCAAAGCACAACACCATGTTATTTACAGCCAATATTCTTGTTTAGAGCACAAAAAATTATCGCAAAAAACACTGTAATGTTGCAATTCTCAGCTCAAATAAAGGGAATATAATTTTAATAACTGGCTATGAATATGTCCAGTAATAGCATACATACTAAGAAAGATTTGTTTGGCGCATACAACAACAGAGAATTATATATCTTGAATATAGGAGTTTAGAGGTCAACTAATGCAACTAGAAAGTCATAACTGGGCTATTATGAGCTAGAAAACATGCATATACACATGAACGTATCATATACAGTTGGCAATGGCTCATATCTGAGTTTAATGTAAAAGTCCATGAATGTGTGTGTGTGTCTTCTGAAATGCAGCGGCCTCATAAATATATAAATATGATTCAAATATTATTCAAAATACGTTAAGGCAGCTATAGTAATAAGTCAAAGGTAAACAGCACACAACATTGTACTGACAATAAGTAACTTTTTATTCTATTTATTCTATTTGTTTCAACTAGCACTCATTTAATATTAATTGAATAATTGCCCGCTCATTTTGAGATCCTTTACGTCTCATTTTGTATAATGTTTTATTCCAACACACATTACAAGGGTATGCTTCTCTTGCACTATAAAATCCTGTGTTTGCATTTGCCTTGTACTGTGAATTGAATTTAATGTTATCCTTGTAACCGACAAGACTGTGCAAACATGCTTTTTAGTGTTTTTCGACCCTAACCAAAATACACAATGAATGTCTCTCTCTAATAAGTCTATTCTCACTCACGTCAGCATGGGCACAACTGTAA